>CP126898.1:47577791-47887791 GCA_030440675.1 Furcifer pardalis
TTCCATAGGGACTTACAGGCCAGGTCTATTTAATTTAATTTAATAGATTTATATATAGTACCGACCCATCCAATGGACTCTGGGCGGTGTATGCAAGTTAAAACCAATGTAAATTTACAATCTGTATCCTATTCCTTCTTGATCCGGTAAGACAAGGGATGGATCCAGCCCCTGCGCCATTTCATGTGCCCCACACCACCCCTCCAAGAGCATTTGAGAAACAAAATGGCCATCCCTTTGAAGCTGTTGGGTTAAAATGGCTGACCCCATTGTGCAGGCAAGACAAAACGGCTGTCCGGCCCTCGAAGCTGGCTGAGAGAATGATGACCTAGCCCCTGGCTTGAAAAGGTTGCCATATAGCAACACTGGAAATACATAACATCTCACTCTTTGGATCTTTGTAGCCAACCGAGCATCTTGAAAGCAAGAAATTACAAGTAGATAAATAAGGACCACTTCAGGAGGGAAGGTAACAGCATTCCGTGCACTCCGGTGTTTAGTCATGTCTACCACAGAACCACGGAAACGTCTGCAGAAGCAGACAGCGCTGGCTCTTTGGCTTTGAAACACAGATGAGCCCTAGAGTCGGATACGACTGACTTCCGAGCAAGGAAAACCTTTACCTTTACTAGCGAGAGTTAGATCTCTACTGCATAACAAATGCCGCGTTTTTATGAAGGTGGATCTTGCTTTTACTGTTCGCACTTTGATCTCTTATCTCAGGATCCCAATTTTCATTTCACAAAAGTCCCCAAACAAACGGGAGATTTGGGAGCCAGAAAAAGAAAAGTATTTTTGGGCAGGTCAGCAGAGGAATTCCCTGCCCACAAGGCGCGGCTGGCAAGCCAGGAATGTCAGTTCAGGTGACTTGGGCAAGCCAGGGGAAAATACGGCCATTGGGCCCTGTTTCATCAGAGGAGGCTTTAGGCTAAGTTTCCGGAGAGTAGGTTTCGGACCACCCAAGCCTTTGTGCCTTCCTTGTGGCATGGGGTTCATGGCTGTGGGGAGGGGATATGGGGCTAGAAGGGAGAAGGCTGATTTAATCTGGCTTCTGGAATCTGCTTGGAGAATCAAACAGGACAGGAAGTTTAGAGGGGAACTAAATAATTTCTACCCTCACCGCTGTCCGTTCATTGGGAAAATGGGAAAGAAAGCAGAAGGCGGAAAGGGAAAAAAGAAGGCTATAGGCCGGGAGGCAACCTAGTTTTCCCACCCCCCCATTGTGTCAGAAGAGCTGCAGGGAACATGAAGAATTTATCCTGGCATCCTATCTCTCAAATTGCCGCCAGATTAGATAAACTAAAAGGGAGAATGACCAAACTTTTATCAGGTTTCAAGGACACAGGAAAAATCAATGGAAAGGATAATCATACCGGGGAAAGTTGTAGTAAGTAGTAACAAAAGAAGAAAACTTAATGTGAGATGGATTGACTCAGAAAAAGGAAAAATGCAGGGTCTGGTTTGCAAAAACCAGGCAGGGCTATTAATAAACAGGAGCTTTCAAATGTCATTCGATCAGAGGGATGGAAATACCCATCGAGGGAAAAGTAAACAAAATAAATAATAAATAACTACACAGTTTTCACCGCAAACAGCTTTAAGCACCCACATCCTTCTCAAAGATAGTTAACGGGGTACAAAGAGGAAGCCACTATCCTCACAAGGGCCGTGGTGGCTCAGTGATTAAGAAGCTCGCCTTGTTAGCTGGAAGTCGGGAGTTCGAGACCCAGGGACTGCGTGACAGATTGAGCACCAGTCTCTGTCCCAGCTCTAGGGGGACATGAAAGGAGCTTGTTTATAGTCCCAAACAAGAGAGAAACCTTTCCCTGAGTGAAGTTTCTTCCGCAAAAATCCGTTCAACCCAGAATAATTTCTGACACAAAATTATTATTGCTATCCTCACATGCCATAGGAAAACTCCCACTGTCAACTTATTTACCCACACACAAAAATGCCCCCCAGGAAGGAAAGAAATGGGGGAACAGCGAGAACCATAGAAACAGGGATTTAATCCCAGAGAAGCACTGGAAAATAAAGAATAAATCATACATATACAGTACAGTAAAATCCCCACCCCAAATCCATCATCCTGCTGCACAAGACCACACTCCACCAGGAGGCGTGGGATTTGTAGTACCAAACAAGAGATAAACCTTTCCCATGAAGTAATGAAATGAAAAATGAAAAAGCTAGTTCAACAGAGGTTTCTCAAATAGGTAAAGGATTCCCCTTGCTTGAAAGCCAGTCATATCCGACTCTAGGGTTCAGTGCTCATCTCTGTTTCAAAGTCGAAGTGCTCAAATAGGGGAAGGCAGTAAATAATAAATAAGGGGAGGGCAAGAGAGAAGAAATGGGGGCTCCTTATTTTCTGCCTTCCTCCTCCTTGGTCTTTTAACTTAAAACGGGATAAATATAAGGCCAAACAAGTTACTTGACTTCCAGTTTTTCTCCCAATTCCAAGACTAAATTGGGGTGTCTGTGTCTATGGGGGAGGTTCTTGACTCCCCACCCATGAGCCCCCCTCCCCACAGGGGGTCTCCTTCGCCCGCCCCCCACCCGCACCCCAGAAAGCAAAAAAGGGGGTGACAAGAAACCCCCCAAAAAAATTATGGGGAGGGCGGCATAGAAGTTTGATTAAATAAATAAATAAATTTGTATTGAGGAAGTTAGTTGGGGTTGTTGGAAGGGGGTCATTTAAAAGGGGGGGAATGGGTTTGGGATAGGGGGGAAGAGAGACGCCCCCCAATAAAACGGGAGGTGTTGTTGTGGGGGGGAGCACCTGAGGTCACCCCCGAGGGAGGAGGGGATGATGGGCTCTCGCTCTCTTACCTGGCCGTCGCTCTTCTCCCCAACTATGAGGTAAGAAACCGAGCTCGGGGGGGTGAAGAAATAAGGGCGACGGGGGGGGTCTCCGGCGGCGGCTCCTCGGACTTCCCGACCCCCCTGGGTCAGCAACAGTGGCCCGGGTCCCTTCCCATTTCCGGGTTCCCGGCCGCCATCTTGGAGGCGGAGGCGGACTTCCGGTCTCGGGACGGGTGCGGAGGGAGCGACTTCCGGCGCCGTGACGTCACCGCAGATGGAAACCCAAACCCCCACCCCGTTAAAAATGTACTGTGTGTTGGTTCCTCCTTCCCCCAAAAGCCGCTCTGGCGTAGTTATAAAATATCAACAATATTATATATGTGTCATTATTATTATTTAATATTACTGACATTGCTTGCAATTTACTCATTTATTTAGTCACACTTCTCACGAATGACTCAGGGCGATGAACAGTTAAAAACACAATAAAACCCATGATAAAATAACCACCCAGTACTATATATTAGTTATCAAATTTATCTCCTTAGTCTTCTTATTCTTCATTAATCTTAATATTAATTATATCAATATTAATAAACTATTAATATTTACAAGATCAATTATGGTAAATATTAGTATTGATAGTTATTAACATTAATGTTAATCATATCAATAATATTAATAAACAATAGTTTGCAATATTAATAAAAATATGAAGTTACTATAATTGATATTATGGTAAATATTATGAATATTATTGTTTACTATTGTTCATTAACAATAATATCAATAATATTAACAAACTATAGTGTATAATATTAATAAACAGTAATATTAATAATGTTTACCGTAATTGATATTATGGTAAATGTAATCAATATTATTGTTTATTGTTCATTAACTTTAACAATCATATCAATAATGTTAATAAACAATAGTATACAATATTAATAAACAGTAATAATATTTACCATAATTGATATTATGGTAAATGTAATCAATATTATTGTTTATTGTTCATTAACTTTAACAATCATATCAATAATGTTAATAAACAATAGTATACAATATTAATAAACAGTAATAATATTTACCATAATTGATATTATGGTAAATATAATCAATATTATTTATTATTGTTCATTAACTTTAACATTAATCATAATATCAATAATATTAATAAACAATAATTTATAATATTAATAAACAATAACACTGTTGTTGTTGTTAATAAATAATTAAATTGCAAAGAATGGGGTGAATAAATAAACAATAAAATAAGGAACTGAGCGGGCTATGAAACAGGGCAGCTCATATTGACGGAAAGACCGGATTTGGGTCGCCCAATGGGCCCCTCCGCCCAGAGTTCTCCATGGTCAGAGGGCATTGAGGACGCTCTATCCAATAGCGCGTCTATGGCCCAAACCTCTCCGGTTGGCATTTTGAAAATGGCCGGCCGCAAAGGCGACGGGAACCGGAAGTGCCGCCTGAGCGAAAGAACTCTAAGGAGACCCATTAGAGAAGCGGGACAGAGCGTTTCACTAATGTAGCCAAGCAATTCCGGTACCCAACCGACATCAGCTCTCAATCACAGGGCGAAGTTGGAGTGGAAATCGCCTCAACGTCTGGTTCCCATTCGAATGCCTCTTACTAAATAAATAACCATGAGAAATAGTCCCTTCTACTTCTTCTTTACTTCCTCTTTTTTTACCCCATCTGGTGTTGAGCAATAAAAATATTTATTTTAAAAATGGCTTCATTGATGGTTTCTTCCCTCTCACACCACCTAAATTTAATACTGTAAGCCGCCCTGAGTCGGGTCCCCTTGATTGGGCGGGGTAGAAATCGAAAAAATTAAATTTAATACCCAGCTTTTATCACAGGCACAATACAGCCTGACAAAGAATCCTATAGCATTTGGAAAGCTTGCCATTTTGATGAGTTTCCATAAACATATATGTACAGTACCCTCTTTTAAAGGTGGCTTAGCAGTTAAGATGCTGCACTTGACGACCAGAAGGTCAGCAGGTCAGCAGTTCTAGACCTGAGTGCTGCACGACAGAACGAGCTCCTGTTGTCTATCCCGGCTCCTGCCAACTTAACCGAAAGCAGAAAAATTTGCAAGTAGATATATAGGTACCACTTTAGGCAGGAAAGGTAACAGCATTCCGTGCACGCTGCTTAGTCATGCCTGCCGCATGTCCACGGAAACATCCACAGATGCAGACAGCGCTGGCTCTTTGGATATAAACAGATGAGCACTGAAAGAGTCAGATACAACTGGCTTTCGAGCAAGGAGGCGACTCTATCTTCGCCATCCTTTGGTTTGTTGGACTTCCAATTTCCAGAAGCCAAAGTCAATTCCCCAAATGCACTGATTAGCCAATGGACTGACTTCGGCTTCTGGAAATTGAACCACTGGCCTTCCGGCTTTCCGGTCGCCAGATTCAGCGTCTTAACCATTAAACCACTGGAGTCCCTAGTAAAGGTTTCCCTTGCTCGAAAGCCAGTCGTATCCGACTCTAGGGTCCAGTGCTTGTCTCCGTTTCAAAGCCGAAGAGCAAGCACTGCCTGCTTCCACGGACGTTTCCTTGGTCATGTGGCAGGCATGACTTGACACCAGAGCGCATGGAACGCTGTTTAGCTTCCCACCAAAGTGGTCCCTATTTATCTGTTCTCACTGTTAATTCTATTTTTCCAACACCAGTAGGTAATGCTATTGCATTACAAATCTTTTCCTTTTCATTCATGCCTTGTTTTTATATGGCCGGCTTGTTTACATTTCTCAAGATAAACAACGTTACTTGCCCAGAACAACTTTGCTTGATCTTGGCTTGTGGCTAGCTTATTTTATTTATTTATTTATTTATTTCATTTGTACCCCACACTCCTCCAAAGACTCAGGGTGGCTTTACAACTAAAAGCGATTAAAACATATTACATACAACAGGTTAAAATTAGCTTAAAAATTAAAAGTTAAATTCCAAGACAATTTTAACCAACATCATTCCCCCCCCCCCCTTATATCTACTTTTTATTTTTTAGCCTTTACCCAAACAGGGCGTTTATGCAGCACAAATTGGTCCGTTTGCCTACAGCATTGGTGGCCAGCCTATGGCACACGTAACCAGAAGTGGTACACAGAGCCCTCTCTGCGGGCACCCGTGCAGTCTTCCCCAGCACAGAGTTCGCCCTGCCCAGCTGCCCAATTGGAGCTCTTCCTCCCACTCCCAGTGCAAATTTTGCCTTGCCCCTCTGCCCAGCAGTCCAATAGGAATGCTTCCTCCCTCCCCCAGCACAGAGTATTCCCCGCCCCTCTACCCAGCAACCCAATGGGAGCGCTTTATCCCTCCCCCCAGCATAGAGTTGGGTTGGGTCGAAGTTTGACCAATCAGATGAGACGATACTGTTTGCATGATGGAAGCTACTTCTAAACATTTATTCATTCATTCATTCATTTTCTATCACTGCCCCCTCACCAAAGCAACTCCAGGCAGCTTACAATCAACCATTTTTTAAAAACCACTCAAGTATAAAAACATCCCTCTGTGCTAACGAATAGATAAAAGGTCAAAGTTGCCCTCGTTCAAAAGCCAGTCGTATCTGACTCTAGGGTTCGGTGCTCATCTCTGGTTATAGCCAAACACCCAGCGCTGTCTGCATCTGCAGGCGTTTCAATTGACATAGGGCAGGCATGCCTAGACATCGGAGTGCACAGTACAATGTAACCTTTCCCACCGAAGTGGTACCTTTTTACCTACTTGCAATGTCATGCTTTCGAATTGTTAGATTGAGACTGGAGCTTACTTGGGTCTCGAACTGCTGACCTTCCAGTCATTGAGTTCAGTGCCTTAACCACTAAGCTAATGAATAGGTAAAGGTGGTGTCCCTTGCTCAAAAACCTGTCATATCCAACTGTAGGGTTCGGTGCTCATTCTCTGGTTAGAGCCAAAGAGCCAAATACTGTCTACATCTGGAGACGTTCCCGTGAACATATGGCAAGCAAGACTAGACACAACACCGTTACCTTTCCCACCAAAGTGGTACCTGTTTATCTGCTTCCAATGTCTTGCGTTCGAGCAGCTAGGTCAGCAGGAGCTGGGGAAAGAGACAGGAGTTCACTCTGGCGTGCAATGCTTGGGTCTCAGACGGCCGACCTGCTGGCCTTCCAGCCGCTGAGTGCAGCGTCTTAACCGTGAAGCGGACAAATAGGCCAGTGTGTAGAGGGGAGAGATGAATAGAAAGGAAAGCTAACAAGTTAACTTTCTCCCCTTTTTGGGATGTTAAACGACTGTCCCGCGCAGCAAAAGGATGTTTCCCTACCCAATGAAGCAGTTGCCGATCATGCATTGATCTCGGAGAGTCTGCTTTTTCCAGGAATGTCCCTCCGGCTGCGTCTCGCTGGATTTTGACAGCGGCGGGGAGACAGGCCATGAATAAAATATCAGCCTCGTTGCGTGATAGCCAGAAACCCTACACTGAGCCCATTGGGAGCAGGTAAGTCTCGGTTTCACTGGGGCCAAAAACCACTTCCTGCTGGAGAGATGGCAGCATAACCTTGTACTTTGGCTCTAAACTCAAATGTATGGAAAAGGCAAAGGTCGCCCTTGCTCAAAAGCCAGTCGTATCTGACTCTAGGGCACAGTGCTCATCCCTGTTTATAGCCAACGAGCCAGTGCTTTTCTGCGTTTGCAGGCGTTTCCGTGGTCACGTGGCAGGCATCCCTAGAGAAAGGAGTGCACAGACCAGTGGTGGGCAGCAACAGGTTCTCTCTCTTTCTCTCTCTCTCTCTCTCTCTCTCTCTCTCTCTCTCACACACACACACACACACACACACACACACACACTCTGGGAGGGGGAGGTAGTGAAATTGGGTGGCCTCTGGGCAGGGGGGTGGCGAAATTAGGTGGTCTTCAGGCGCAGGGGGAGGTTAGCGAAATTGGGTGGCCATGCCCACCTCCCTGCCCTGCGCCATCAGGTTTCGTCCCTGCAAGTGGTTCGAGGTCTCCCTTGCTCAAAAGCCAGTCCCTAGGGTGCAGTGCTTATCTCCATTTACAGCCAAAGAGCCAGTGCTGCCTGTGTTAGCAGATGTATACATGGCCATATGGCAGGTATGACTGGATCACCCATGGAGTAGGCTCCGCCCATGACATAGGCACCACCCATGACATAGGCTCTACCCATGACATAGGCTCCGCCCACGGTGTGGTAGGGAAATTTCGAAAGGCTTTTTCCTGGAGAAACTCAGCTCAGGGGAGGCCCGAATGAGGCTCCTTTCATGTCCCCGAGATCTTTCCCCCCACCCTATTGATCTACTTGCAAATTTCTTGCTTTTGAACTGCAAGGCTGGCAGGAGCTGGGACAGAAGCGGGCACTCAAACCGTCCTGCAGGACCCAGGTCTCGAGCTGCCAAATTGCTGGCCTTCCAGCTCACAAGGCGAGCTTCTTAACCACTGAACGACCGCAGCCCCTTCCCACTGAAGTGGCCCCTATTGATCTACTTGCAATATCTTCCTTTCCAACTGCTAGGTTAGCAGGAGCAGGGACAGAGACAGACACTCACTCCATCATGAAACAGGCTAATTATTTCAATACATGAGTCAAGAAGCAACAATTAGGACAGAATACAGAAGGACAGAGTGGTTTGGAAGAGGAAAAGGAGTAAGACAAGGCTGCATTTTGTTAACCTGCTTATTCAACTTATACACAGAGCACATGATGCGCAATGAAGGGATGGAGGAATCACAATTTGGGATCAAAATTGCTGGGAGAAACAGCAACAATTTGAGATATGCAGATGATACCACCCTAATGGCAGAAAGTGAGGAGGAATTTAAAAAAGCTTCTGATTAGGTTGAAAGAAGAAAGTGCAAAAGCTGGCTTGAGACTCAATATAAAGAAAACCAAGCTACAGTAATGGCAACAGGCCCTGGAAAATAGATTGGGAATAAGTAGAAGCAGTGACAGATTTTACTTTCTAGGATCAAAGCTCACTGCAGAGGGTGATTGCAGCCATGAAATAAAAAGGCGACTGATTCTTGGGAAGCAAGCGATGAGAAACCTTGGGAACATAGTGAAAAGTAGAGACATCACATTGCAAACAAAAATTCGTCTAGTCAAAGCAATGGTATTCCCTGTGGCAATGTATGGTTGTGAGAGCTAGACCATAAGGAAAGCTGAGCGCAGAAGAATAGATGCCTTTGAGATGTGGTGCTGGAGGAGAGTTTTGAGAGTCCCCTGGACAGCGAGGAGAACAAATAGGTCAATCTTAGAAGAAATCAACCCTGACTGCTCCCTTGAAGGTCAAATAGTAAAGATGAAGCTAAAGTACTGTACTTTGGACATCAAATGAGAAGAGAGGATTCGCTTGAGAAAGCCTTGATGCTGGGAAGGGTGGAGGACAAAAGAAGAAGGGGGTGGCCAAAAATGAGATGGCTAGACGGTATTGTAGACACAATGGGCACAGAACTGAGCGAGTTGAGGAGGAGGGTGGGGGACAGAGATGCCTGGTGGACAGTGGTCCATGGGGCCATCGCAAAAGGTCGGAATCGACTGTGCGACTGAACAACAACTTAATACCTAACTACTGTATATCAGAAACTGATTCCTTTGGGGGGGCTTTGGGAATTTAACTGAAACAGATTTCTTTTTTAAACGGCTTCCCAAAATGTGCCTCCCTTTGCAGTTCTGTTTGAATCCTGAAATACATCCAAAGCAAAATAGAGACTAAATCAGGGGTGCCCAAACTATGGCCCATGGGCCGCATCCGGCCATCCCAACACCGATTCATCTGGCCCACGCCACCCTTGTTGCTTCCAGAAGTGTATGGGCACATTTTACTTCCGCTTCAGGGAGCGATGGTGGTGGCATAGGCTGGATGAATTGGTACCGGGGGCCAGATCCAGCCCACGGGCTATAGCTTGGGCACCCCCAGGGCTAATTAGAGAGAGTAGATACAGTATATCAATTAGGATTTGAAAATTTTGAAGTGTTAGTCTGTGCAAGCCTTTCAGAGAGCAAACAAAACAAAACTGCAGAAACCAAACAAAAAAATGTTGTGGTACCTTAAAGACTAACTCCTTGCATTTGAATGTGAGCTTGCATGGATCAAATCCACTTAATCAGCTTAACTGACCAGGCTGCGGATTCATATACGTAATGGGATTTCAGATGCCTAGTTTTGCCTTTTAGAAGACCAACCGAGATCAGCCGGAAAGTGTGGACGATGGGATAATGTCTCCTGCTACAAACATGGATGATCTATCCAGTGGACTAGAACAGGAGTGCCCAAACTATGGTCTGGGGGCCAGATGCGGGCCCCCCAATGCCAACTCATCCGGACCACAAAGCTCTCATCGCACCCGGGCACATTTTACTTCCGCTTCTAGGAGCGACGAGGGCTTTGGGTGCGCTCCAGTGTCTAGCCATGCGTGCCACATGACCACGGAAACGTCTGCAGAAGCAGACAATGCTGCCTCTTTGGCTTTGAACAGAGATGAGCACTGAACCCTAGAGTTGGATACAACTGGCTTTTGAGCAAGGAATACCTTTACCTTTAAACAGAGTTCTGTGCACTATGGTGTTTAGTCATGCCAGCCACATGTCCACGGAAATAGTTGTAGACACAGACAGCTCTGGCTCGCTGGCTATAAGCGGAGATGAGCACCGAACCCTAGGGTTGGATACGACTGGCTTTCGAGCAAGGGTGAGCTTACCTCGATAAAACCCCGAAAGGCCCGCCAGAAATGACAGCATTGAAGTCTGTGAATGCTGGACCAAAGAACACAAGGTTTTGGATTCAACAGAACGCTTCTTCGGTTGGCAGCAAAAACTGCAGTGGAGGAGGAGGAGAAGTTTAGATCCGTCCCCAAATGTTCTACCTACACAATCTGCTGTTAAATCTTATTTTAACCCACAGAGAGGAGGAGACTCAAAATAGAAATCCAACCAGTCCCTTCCGTCTATACTTTGAGGCATGCTTTTAAGAAGTGGCTCAGAGACGCTGACTGGTAGGTCAGCAGGTCAGCAGTTCGATTCCCGAGGACTGCTAGACGGAGTGAGCGCCAGTCTCTGTCCCGGCTCCTGCCAACCTAGCAGTGTGAAAGCAAGACGCTGCAAGTAGATCAATAGGGACCACTTTGGTGGGGAAGGTGAAGGTCAACAGTGTTCCGTGCGCTCTGGTGTCTAGTCATGCCTTCCGCATGACCACGAAAACGTCTGCAGATGCAGAGAGCGCTGGCTCTTCGGCTTTGAAACAGAGATGAGCACTAAACCCTAGAGTCGGATACGACTGGCTTTCGAGCAAGGAAAACCTTTACCTTGAACTTTAAGCTTTGACAATCAGGAACCCCCCCCCCCCCGCATACCTTCAATGGCTGGATCCTTAATTTCTTTTTACTTCGGAGCTGTTCTCTTTTCCCTTCTCGAACTAAATAAATGCTTAATAATCCCCATTTCGTTTTTGTTTTCTTCTTCACGCCCATTCCTGGAGTTTCACTTTCTCCTTCGGCAGGAAATGACTGAATCTTTGTGTTGCCTCTGGTAACTCTTATAACAGGGGTTCCCAAACTTCAGCCCGTGGGCCGGAACTGGCCTGTGACACCATCTCCTGTAGCTCCCGCCCCTTTGTTTGGATCAAGGTCTAGTGAGGTCAATCTGGGCAGAAATTGAGGGGACAATCTAGGGCACAAGTTCTCAACCTAAGGCCCATGGGCCAGATCTGGCCCACTGCACCATTTCATGTGCCCCCCACTTCTCCAAGGGCATTCGAGAAACAAAATGGCCACCTCCTTTGAAGCTGTTGGGACAAAACGGCCACCCCTGTCATGCAGGCAGGGCAAAATGGCCATCCGGCCCTCAAAGCTGACTGAGAGAGCGTGACTCAGCCCCCAGCTTGGAAAGGTTGGGAACCCCTTCTGTAATAACATTAATCTGTGAGTCACTGGATAAATGGATGGAGGAACAGCCCCGGCTCAGCCCTTGCAAATTCAAAGTTGTGGCTTCTGTTATGGAGTTAGTCCATTTTCTCTCCTCCAGCTTTTCCTAGCTGTAGCAATAAGACAGGGAAATAAATGGCTGTATTGTGTGTGTGGGGTGTGGGGGGGTTCAAGTGGTTAAGATGCTGGACTTGATGGCTGGAAGGTCGGCAGTTTGAGACCCGAGTGACACATGATGGAGTGAGCTCCCATCTCTGTCCTGGTCAGATTCCATAAAGCAGGGATTCTCAACCTGTGGCCAACAGCGCCATTTAATGTGCTACCCCCACAGTTTCCACCACACCTGGAAGTACCATGTGGTGGAGGAAGGACAAAATGGCCGTCTGGCCACCTGAAGCTGTCTAAGGGAGCATGCCTTGGCCCCTGGCTTTAAAAGGTCGAGAACCCCTGCCGTAAAGGCAGGACCAAGAGGCTCATGTTGGGGCTGCTGGTGGCCGACAACGCATTGTGTGATTGTGGATATAGAATCCAGCTTGTTTTCCGGTATACCGATGACTGCCAGAGACAGGCACCGACAAGGACTTGAGTTTGGCCAACGCTAAGAAAGTGGCTTCATTTGCGCAATCCAAGGTTTGATTGGGAACTGAAAGAAGAAGAACCAGAAACAGGTACCAATGAGGACTTGAGTTTGGCCAACACCAAGAAAGTGGCTTCATTTGGGCAGTCCAGAGTTTGATCGGGACATGAAAGAAGAACCAGAAACAGGCACCAATGAGGACTTGAATTTGGCCAATGCCCAAGCCAAGAAAGTTGGCTTCATTTTGGCAGTCCACAGGGTGTGATCACAAATGAAGAAGACTGTCCTTAATTTTGTGGAGACGGCTAGCTGACAAGTTGCTCGTTTATATATATATATTTGCAAAGGGTTCCCTGTCCTCTTGCAAAGAGACAGACCAGCTGGCGCTCCGATGGAGAAGTCAAGGATGGCACTAGCGGCAAACTTTTAAATGCAAAACGATGCAAAAATAAAAAAAGTCATTTGTCTCCAAAAACACACACAAATCTTTTGCTGGTCAGGTTTCTCTCTCTCTCTCTCTCTCTCTTTTGGCTGGGCATTTGTGACAACGAACCACTGTCCCCCCCTCCCAAATTGATCCAGCCTTTCCCACTTCTGGGAACCGGTTTCCCTTGAAAGGTAGATGTTCCCAGTAGAGCAACTCTTCCCAGAAAACTCTCTTGAAGGAGGCCAAGAATGGATCACAGGAGGTCACCAAGGCGGCTTTGCACAATTGGAAAGAAATAATAACGCCGAGACAATTTCTGCCACAGCTGGGAAATAACCAGCCATGCAGCGCCACATTCAGAGAGCTGGCGACAGGGCTAGGGCGCTGATCTTGTCCATTTCAGCATGCAGCTGAGTCCAGCTGTTGCAGCAAAAGTAAACTCCTGCCCCCAATTGGTGACACCTTCCAGTGATGGCCAACCTCGGCACTCCAGATGTTATTGGACTCCAATTCCCAGCTCCTGCCAGCCTAGCAGTTCGAAAGCCAGAATTTGCAAGTTGATAAATAGGAACCGCTTTGGTGGCAAAGGCGGCGGCATTTCATGTCTAGTCATGCCTACCACATGCCTACGGGAACATCTGGAGATGTAGACAGTGCTGGCTCTTTGACTGCAGACGAAGACGAGCACCAGACCCTAGAGTCGGATACGATTGGCGTTCGACCAAGGGCGACCTTGACATTACTCGAGATCACACTAGATCAGTGGTGGCGAACCTTGACTCTCCAGATGTTCTCAAACTTCAATTCCCAGAAGCCTTGATCAGCAGGAGTGCTGACTTGGGCTTCTGGGAATTGAAGTCCAAAAACACCTGGAGTGCCAAGGTTGGCCATCACTGCTTAAATTGAGGACCAATTTCCTTTGGTGAAAACCTTTGCCTGCCGCAATCTAGTTTGTTAAAGGATTCCAACAGGAAACCAAAAAATGCATCTGAAAGTTCGACTCAGTATCCTGGGGCCTGAATAGAGACAAAGGGCTTTTATTGACGTGCACACAATTTTGCATAAACCACTACAATGAGGCCCACACACCCAGCCGGCTACTGTTGTTAATGGCCACGGTTAAGAGAATTGTGTGTTCTTCATGTTTTAGTTCAGTTATGGTGAACCTTGGCACTCCAGGTGTTCATGAACTTCAATTCCCAGAAGGCCCTGATCAGCAGGAGTGCTGACTTGGGCTTCTGGGAATTGAAGTCCAAGAACACCTGGAGAGCCAAGTTTGATGACCCCTTACGTCAGTGATGGCCAAACTTGGCACTCCAGATGGACTTCAATTCCCAGAAGGCCCTGATCAGCAGGAGTGCTGACTTGGGCCTTCTGGGAATTGAAGTCCATGAACAGTTGGAGTGCCAAGGTTAGCTACCTTAGTATAATCTGGTGTCCATGATGGTAACTCCCTTCCTGAACGTCCAAAGTATGGTATGACCTGGCAGCCATAAGAGGACGTGGAGGGTTCTTCTTCTTCTTCTTCCTCCACCCCCACCCCATCAGGTGTCAAGAGAGATACAAGGTTCTTCTTCTTCTTCTTCTTCTTCTTCTTCTTCTTCTTCTTCTTCTTCTTCTTCTTCTTCTTCTTCTTCTTCTTCTTCTTCTTCTTCTTCTTCTTCCATATCCATTCCGGATATTGGCTGTCCTCAAGGCGATAGTCTTCCTGTTCTTAACTCCTGGGAACAGTTCTTCTGAGGACCTTCCACGCCAGCCTCTCAGGTTCTTCAGCCATGAAATCCATCTACATCCAGGGCCTCTTCCTTCCCAGGGATCTTTAGATCCACATTTCAAAAGCTTCAATTCTCTTTCCAGTTGCTGGCCAACCCTGGCACTCCAGGTGATCTTGGACTTCAGTTCCCGGAAGCCCAAGTCAGCACTCCTGCCATCAGGGCTTCTGGGAATTGAAGTCCAGGAACATCTGGCGTGCCAAGGTTGCCCATCACTGCTTTAGTCAATGTCCAAGCGCCTTCAATCTTTCCCAGCATGGGGGCCTTCTCAATTTCTGTCCCGGCTTCTGCCAACCTAGCGGTACGAAAGCTAGAAATTGCAAGTAGATAAACAGGGACCACTTTGGTGGGAAGATGAATGGCGGTCCATGCACTATAGTGTCTAGGCAGGCCTGCCACACTTCCACAGAAATGTCTGCAGACGCAGACAGAGCTGGCTTTTTGGCTATAAACAGAGATGAACACTGAACCCTAGAGTCGGATATGACTAGCTTCCGAGCAAGGGAGACCTTTACTTCCAACTTAACTTTCCAAAAGTTATCGTAAGCTCCTTTAAGCACAGATTTATAGATCATGGCAGAGCACTGGCGTCAACATCGCTGCCGCGACTTAAAGAACTCTTTCCTCTTTTGATTTCAGAGAGTAAATAAAGGAAACGACAAGTTGTGGCACCTTAATGACTAACTACTGTATTTTTAATGTTAGCTTTCGAGCAATGAAAAGTTTTCTGATATTTATTTTGTTGCTTCCAATTGCTGGCAGCAAAGGAGTGGAAAGAGAGGGGAAAATGGAGCCTCCGTGATGCAGCGGTTAAGCCGTCATCCTGCAACCAAATGGTTGTGAGTTCGATCCTGACCAGGGCACAAGGTTGGCTCAGGCTCCATCCATCCGAGGTCGGTCATATGAGTGCCTAGCATGTTAATTAACGTGTGAACTCCCCACAGATTGCACTAAGCATTGATGATGATGGTGATGATGATGATGATGATGATGATGATGGGATGCCCGAAAAAGGATCCTTTCATTTCCCCAAGATCTTTCCCCACCAAAGTGGTCCCTATTTATCTACAGTACTGTACTTGCAATTTCTTGCTTTCAATCTGCTAGGTTGGCAGGAGCTGGGACAGATGACAGGCGCTCAATCTGTCATGCAGTACCTGGGTCTTGAACTGCCGACTTGCTGGCCTTCCCGCTAACAAGGCGAGCTTCTGAACCACTGAGCCACCGCAGCCCCACACTAAAAGTGTTATGGAACAGGTATAGAAGTGCGATTGCTTGGCTTGGTTTTTTGTGCTTCCAATGGAGTGTAATTGCTGACACAAAATTATTATTACCAGGAAGGCGTTGGCTATTTTTTAAATCTTGCTTGCTGGATCCCTCTTCTGGCTGATTTTCATTTTGCAACCCCAAAATAATAATCCAAACATTGCAAGTAGATAAATAGGGAACACGTCAGTGGCAAGGTTGAGAATCCCTGCACTAAGCCAGGTTCCCCTTCAAAACAGCACCAACGGGAAAAGCAAAATACAGTTCCTCTGGGACAAAACACAGGCCTCATCAGGCCCACAGGTTGAGAAGCCCTGATTTCAAGCAAAAAAGCAAAGCCATCCTACTTATATTCCGCCCCATAGCACTTAGTGCATTCTCTGGATGGTTCACAAGTTAATTATGGGGCAGGGGGTGGCTCAGCGGTTAAGAAGCTTGCCTTGTGAGCTAGAAGGCTGGAAAGTCGGCAGTTCGAGACCCGGGGACGACACGACGGATTGAGCGCCCATCTCTGTCCGTTTCTGGCCTGCCCTGCCCCATCAGGTTTTGTCCCTGCAAGTGGTTCAAGGTCTCCCTTGCTCTAAAGCCAGTCCTATCCGACTCTAGGGTGCAGCGTTCATCTCCACTACCCCCTCCCGGGGGCGCAGTTGTTTCCGATTAGAAATTTAACGTGTTACAAAAATGTCATGGCCAATAGCTGAAGCTGTTATGCTCCCCCATAAATCATTTTGCAGTGTGCAAGCCAGGAACATTTCTCCTGCTCCAAAGTATGTGTGTTTCCGTGTCAGAGATTACTCTGGGTTCAAAACATTTTTTTTTTTGCAGGGGACGCCCGAATTAGGCTCCTTTCATGTCCCCTATCGTGCAGCTCTCCGGGGATTCGAACCATGTCTTTTCGGTCTCTAAGCACAATGCTTTTACCCACAGAGCCCTTGCTCCAAAGTAATCCTCCGGAGAAGAGGAACTGGGACTCTGCCACCCGACATACGGGCACCAAAGAATGCCTACTGGCTTTCTTTTTGAGGAAAGCTGGTTTAACACCCCGGCGGGCTTAATTTGCAGCAACTTGATCTGCCTTCTCCACATGACTGAGGTTTTACACCTGCTAAATTTAGTGTTCTTGCTACAGATCTGGAAAACAGGCTTTAGAAAGAGGCAACGTTTCAAGCTCTGGCCAGTCAGAGAAGAAAAAGGACATAGAGGAGATGCATCATTGGATGGATGGATGGATGGATGGATGGATAGATAGATAGATAGATAGATAGATAGATAGATAGATAGATAGATAGATAGATAGATAGATAGATAGATAGATAGATAGATATGATAACATTAAAGAGAGAAAAAGAGAGGGAGGATAAAATTAAATAGATAGATAGAGAGCGATAGGATAACATTACATAGAGGGAGAGAGAGGATAAAATTAGATAGATAGATAGATAGATAGATAGATAGATAGATAGATAGATAGATAGATAGATAGATAGATAGATAGATAGATAGATAGATAGATAGATAGATAGATAGATAGATAGATAGATAGATAGATAAGACTATAAAATGATAGAAAGGTAGGGAGGTAGGTAGATAGATATAGTTGTTCAGTCGCAAAGTCCGACCCGTTGCGACCCCATGGACCACCACACACCATGCTCCTCTGTCATCTGCCACCCTCCTAGCCCACCCAGATTTAGGTGTTAAGCGAGTTTTTGGTTGGTTTTAGTTGTTATGTGATTTATCATAGAACCGGAACCATTTTGATGTGAAGAAATTCATTTCTAAAATTCAAAAGGTTTTTTTTTTTCAGAGTAAGCTAGCTGAAGACTTGAACCCTTTCTTATCTAGAGTCTCTTACAGATGTTCTAGCAGCAGAAGGAAACAGAGGCTTGAGCACTTGTTTACAAGTTAACTCCTTCGGAAGAGCTAAGGCAGGGGTGCCCAAACTACTGCACGGGGGCCAGATGCAGCCCCCCTGATGCCAATTCATGCGGCCCATGAAGCCCTTGTCGCTCCTGGAAGTGGAAGTAAAATGCACCAGTATGGGTGTGTTTTACTTCCGCTTCCAGGCATGACGAGGGCCTTGTGGGCCAGATGAATTGGCATCGGGGGCTGCATCTGGCCCCCGGGCTGTAGTGACCAGCTCCCTGAACCACATGACCGGCAAGCAGCCTGAAATGTTTGGGCACCCCTGAGCTAAGGGCAAGCCTGACATGAAATAGATAAGATGAAACTACGTAAAACCAGCTTAAACACATTGATTCATAGGATTGGTCCACATATTTCCATAAGATTTGCTTTTGTAAACCGCAGCAAACTTAAACCGAGGTGGCTGTAACCTGGGGTTTTACTGTATTTTGGTTTTAATGCATTCCTATGGGGAAATGCATACCATGCATTCCTATGGGAAATTCTGTTTAAGTAATTTTTGCTTTAAAAACCTGGGGAATGCATTAATTATGTTAACTGAGGTTTTACAGTGTGCACATACATCCCTGCCTAGCTATAACCTTATAATCTTTTAATCCATTTTAGTTTAATTTTGATTTAATATTTTTAAAGTGGTTTTTAATTGTTATTGATGACTTGTTGTAAATCGTCCTGAGTCATTTCGGTGAGGGGGGGGCGATAAACAAGTGTGTGATTAATAAATAAATAATATACAGTACTGTTACCGCAAATTTTTTATTTCAGGTAACAGTACCAACAAATATGCACACATAGGTATAGTGCACACACATAGATGTGCCTGTGTAAACTAGAAAATGTGATTATTCTGGATGAAAATGGTCACAATCCCTCAGAAAGCCTGGACTCAGCAAGGGAATCTGGAGAGCTGCCTTCCCAAAGGTAACTTTTGCCAAGTTCCATCAAGTATCCCTTTAGTAACTGTAACACCTTCCATTCACTTTCACGAGGCTCCAAAAAGACGGCAAGGACGACTAGGCCCCGTCACCATGGCAACCCCTCCCGCACCCGCTCGACAGCGTCCTTTCTATCCCTTCCACTCTCCATGGTATCCTTTTTTTTTTCTATATGCACAAACACAACACCCTTTTTTCCCCCTTGTCCAATCACCGTGCTCTCCTCCCTTATAAAGCGAGAGGGGAGGCGGTGGCCGCTTCACCCAATCAAGGACCGGCGCGAAGAAGCCGGGGGGCGGAGTCCGAAGAGAAGGGGGCGGAGCCTGAAGGGAAGCGGGCGGGGCTCCCTCCCCAAGAGGGCGAGCGAACGAACGATTGTGGGGGGAACAGAAAAGGCCAATGGCGTCGCTGGCAAGCCCCGCCTCCTCCCGGCCGGCGAGCTCAAGGCGCATGCGTAGTAGGCCGCTGAGCGGCGTTAGAGAGAGAAAGGGGGGGAGGAGGTAAACAAAATGGCGGCGACGTGTTAGTGGCCGCGGCGGCAGGATGTCAGGCAAGGAGAGGGCGAGTCGGGTTCACGTTGGGAGGGAGGGAAGGAGGGGGGGAAGTAACTGCCAGGCCCCACCGAGTGCCCCCCTAAACCCTCCGTCTCCCCCTAGCCGTCCCCTCTTTCCCCCTTCCCAGCTGTATTTTTATTAAAAAATCACCTCAGTTTACCTCAGGAAAGCGTTCAGGCGCCTCTCCTCCCCCCGTTATGTAAATAGATACGGACCTTTGTGTAAATAGATAGAAATTTGCGAAGTGCACGTGTGAATGCATAATATGCGTGTATATTTGTGTGCGTGTACGTTAAATATATCGAGTAAGATGATGATGATGATGATAACGCATAGAGAGCATGCATGTCTATAAAAGGAATATGTATTTATGGCATATTCGAAAACAATAAAATAATCAAAATAAAATAAAAACACTGTAGCACTTTAAACTGCTATATTTTTATTGTTAGCTTTTCGTCTTGTTAGCATTTTGTATTGTTACCAGTTAGTCTTTAAAGTGGTACAGTGTTTTTTATTTTACTTTTTGTTTTATTTTGTTTATTTTATTTTGTTTTCTGATATGCCTGAACCAGAGACTTGACACGGCTACTATTCAAAAAAAATTATTTATGTACGTATATAAATATACATTTTTTTGAAAAGTTGTCGTGTTAGTCTGTGGTTCAGGCATATCAGGAAAAAATAAAATAAAAAAAACACTATAGCACTTTAAAGACTAATTGCCATAGTATTTTTATTGTTAGCTTTCCGTGGATCAAGCCTGAAGAAGTGGACTTGATCCACAAAGGCTAACAATAAAAATATAGCAGTTAGTCTTTAAAGTGCTACAGTGTTTTTTAATGTTGTTTTGTTTATTTTATTTTGTTTTGTTTTCTGATATGCCTGACCCACAGACTAACACAGCTACTATTCCAAAAAATGAAAATATAGCAGTTAGTATTTAAAGTGCTACAGTGTTTTTCATTTTGTTTATTTTATTATTTTTTAATTTTGTTTTCTGATATGCCTGAACCACAGACTAACATGGCTACTATTCCAAAAAATAAAAATATAGCAGTTAGTCTTCAAGGTGCTACAGTGTTTTTTTATTTTGTTTTGTTTATTGTATTTTGTTTTCTGATATGCCTAAATATACAAAGAAACAGTAAAGGGAAATGTTTCCCTTGCTTGAAAGGCAGTCGTATCTGTCTCTAGGGTTCAGTGCTCATCTCTGTTTCAAAGCCGAAGAGCGCAAATATAGATATTTTTA
Organism: Furcifer pardalis; assembly: GCA_030440675.1. Classification (NCBI taxonomy): domain Eukaryota; kingdom Metazoa; phylum Chordata; class Lepidosauria; order Squamata; family Chamaeleonidae; genus Furcifer; species Furcifer pardalis. The sequence continues at coordinate 47,598,239 of CP126898.1, forward strand.
ATCTATTATTAACATGTCTGTCTTTTAAAAATCTTTTAAATCTTAATCTGAACTGTTGTTGATGCTTTTATGATATGTTAAACCGTCCTGAGTTACCCTAGTAAGGAGGGCAATATACAAATACAGGTAGATAGGTAGGTAGATAGATCGATAGATAGATATGGAAGATGTATATGGGGAATCTACGTAGATCTACAGTAAAACCTCATATAACGCTAAAACCTGGTTCCACAAGTCTTCGTGTTATATGATTTTTCGTGTTATCTGATCCTCTATGGGATCCATAGAGATACATTGTAACCACACAGGCTTTCGCGGTTGTTATCTGAAGCATCCCATAGGATCTTAATGTTATCTGATGCAATTCTTCCCCCCAGATTCCTTGATGTTATGCGATTTTCGTGTTATTCGATACTAATGTTATATGAGGTATTACTGTATATGTAAATTTGTAGCTCAGGGGTTCTTATCCTATGGCCCGGGGGCTGGATGCAGCCCATGACACCATTTCATGTGCCCCCCCCAACTGCTTCTACCATACTTGGAAGTGCCATGGGGCGGAGGAAGGGCAAAATGGCTGTCCGGCCCCCCGAAGCTATCTACGGGAGCATGATCTGGCCCCTGGTTTGATAAAGGTTGAGAACCCCTGCTTTATTGCTTTTATTGGAATGGTTATTAGCAACTATGTTCCTTTGTTTTAATCTTCTGAAATTCCATAACTGTGTAAAGGTAAAGGATTCCCTTGCTCGAAAGCCAGTCATATCCGTCTCTAGTGTTCAGAGCTCATCTCTGTTTCAAAGCCAAAGAAGCAGCTCTGTCCAGGGAATGCTGTTACCTTCCCACCGAAGTGGCCCCTATTTATCTACTTGCAATTTCTTGCTTTCGAGCTGCTAGTGTGTACTAAATTTTTATTTTTCATTTTAGATTTAGCCCTACTCGGTGTAACCGACGGGGCAGTTTACAGAACAAATATATAATCACAAAATAAACATCACAATTTCAACAACAAAATATACCATGGATACCCCAATAAAACAGTCAATTACAAAACAACCTATATAAAATATGATTGTATCCAGAACCGTTCTCTGGGCCTTATAGATCAAGGGTTCCCAACCTTTTCAAACCAAGGGCCGGGTCACACTGTAGATGAAGAGAGATAGATAGATTAGGAGTTCTCAACCTTTTAAAGCTGGGGGCCGGGTCATGCTCCTTCAGACAGCTTTGGGGGTTGGATGGTCATCTTGCCCTGCTTCCACCACATGACAATTCCTGGTGTGGTGGAGGCGGTGGGAGGTCCTCATGAAATGATGCCTTGGGCTTCAGGTTGAGAACCTGTGAGATAGATGTTTGTACAGTGGGAAACTGGGTTACGGATGCTTCAGGGAACAGAACACTCGACTTACGGAAAGAAATCCATTGAAAACAATGCCTTGGCCTATGGAACTTTTTTGATCTTTTTTTGTTTCAATGCATTCCTATGAGAAGCCGCATTTTTCTTTGTGGAATTTTTTGCTTTTGATGCATTCCTATGGGCGCTTTGCTTTAAGGGAAAATCACTATACTGTAAATGGAAAACCCCACAAAACAAGTTAATTCTGTAACCTGGGGTTTTATTGTATATGTAGCAAATATATGTAGGCATTTAGGGAGTGGATGTGAGCAAATAAATAAATACACACACCTCTATCTGTGACTGTAAATGGGGACAGTTGTGGAGGAAATGTTTATTAAAATGTTATTAAAATAAATACATTGTTTCTGTCAGACCACCGCCCTCCCCCATCTGGTAAATGAACCACTCTGGGTGGGTTACAAGCAATATAAAAAGAGACAGTAATAATTAAGAAATGACAACGTGATTAAAACCAATTAATTAAATAATTATGCCCTGATTTTTTTGTCTTTTCAGAGAGTGCCAATTAGAGACACTTGTTGAACCAGAGAGATTTGCTTGTGCCATTTTCTAAAAGGTATTGTGGCGCTTATGAAGTTATTTGGTTAATTTTTTTTATTTATGGGTGAGGGATAAAATCAATTTCCTTTCTGGGGGAAAAAAAGGTCTTCAAGTTTTGAGAGCTGTCTTTCAAAATAGATTTTGCAAAAATGAGAGATTCCACCCCACCTCCTTCCTTGTGTAATCCCCTTTTCTAAAGTGGATCACCGCTAAAGACCTTTCTTTAGAAGGAAAAGTTGCCTTGCCACCCTTTAATTTTTTCTCTTTCTAGAGATTTGGTGTGGAAAGGGAAAGTGTGTATAATATATTAGAGATGGGTATATCTGCAAGTTTATACATTTTTCCCCTCCTTATTAGGGAGGGGAGATAAAATAACTCTTACTTCCTGTTTTTTTAAAAATATTTGTTGTTCCTTCTTGAAGTGACAGATATTTTTCTCACACAAACCATAGTTGCCTGCTTCACAGAACTGTTGGATTTGAACTTCCCATACAATTGATTCCCTCCCCCATCCCCTATTATAAAAGAAATAAGTAAAGTAAAGGTTCCCTTGCTCAAAAGCCAGTCATATCTGACTCTAGGGATCAGTGCTCATCTCTGTTTCAAAGCCGAAGAGCCAGCGCTGTCTGCTTCTGCAGGCATGACTAGACACTGGAGTGCACGGAACGTTGTTACTTTCCCACCGAAGTGTTCCCTATTTATCTACTTGCAATTTCTTGCTTTCGAACTGCTAGGTTGGCAGGAGCTGGGACAAAGACGGGTGCTCATTCCATCCTGCAGTACTCAGAAATCGAACTGCTGACCTTCTGTCTCCCAGTCAGCGTCTGCTGCCTAATTGAGTCTTTTCATTGGGATCTCGTACCAAACTGAGATTTAATGTAAGTTTAGCAGAGAGGTGAGAATAGAGTAAAACCCCGGATTACAACTGCCTCACTTGAAGCTTGCTGCAGTTTACAATGGCAAGCCCTATGGAGATGCCATCCCAGTTTACAAATTTTTAATGTATTTTTTTCGGGTTACAACGATCAATTCAGGACCATTTTTTATTTTTCGATGCACCCCATGGATGTTTTGGTTTACAATTTTTTCAGGTTGCAACCCAGGGTTTTACTGTATCTCCCTTCTTTCGGACTGAGGAAGCATAGTCTAAAGCTCCCTTTATCTGTGTGAGTGGAGCTCTTGTCGAAAACTGGAAAAGTCCTGAAGTTCTGTTAAGAAAAATGGAAAGATTTCCCAGTTACAGATTGGAGATATTTTTAAAAGTCATCTAGATGTTTGACAGGTGTCTTGTCCACTGATTGTCAATGTACAGGGATATTCGTGCACTCCTGCCACGCGTCCACAGAAACGTCTGCAGAATTAGACAGCTTCTTGCTTACAATCAGAGATGAGCACTGAACCCTACAGTCAGATACGACTGGCTTTCGAGCAAGAGTGACCTTTACATTTACTACAAAGACTGTTCAGTTTCCTCGTTGCCTTCTGTTCATGGTAGAGATAAGTGACCCTTGAAATTATGGATTTCTCAATGTTGTGTTATGGGGCTTAGGGGTGAAGACACTGAAATGGACGACTGGAAGGTCAGCAGTTTGAGACCCGAGTACAGCACAATAGAGTGAGCTACTGTCATCTGTCCCAGCTCCTGCCAACCTAGCAGTCCGAAAGCAAGAAATTGCAAGTAGATAAATAGGTACTGCTTTGGTGGGAAGGTAAACTGTGTTCAGTGCACTTTGGTGTCTACTCGTGTCTACCATTTGTCCACGGAAATGTCTGCAGATTAGACGATGCTGGCTCTTGGCTTTTGAGCAAGGGTGACCTTTACCTTTACCAGTGTTATGTTGTTTCCCCCTCTTTGGATTGGGAGGAGGAGTAAACATTCAAGAGTGTGTGCACAAGCGTGGGTTAGGATGTGACTGTTAATAAGAATTGATTATCTTCTGAAAGGAGCTTGTAAAAGTCAAGATCTGCTGTTTAGAAGCAGAATTGCCCAAAATTTAATTGCTGAGCTGCTGTTTTCCTTTTCTCTCCCCCAGGGGTGTTACTGAAGCTGGAGGACTTTTGCAAATCGTGCAGCCTTGCTTGACAAAAATTTGTGCCGCTCTTCCGCCATTTTGGGGACCGTCCACTCCATCCGAGCAGGAGTGAGTGAGGGTCGCACTGCCTGCCTTGATACCTGACACGGTGGTTTGACACATCATGTGTCAGATAGACCTCAGGTGGTTGAAGGATGCCCCTGGAAGTATCTTCTAGACACGGAAGGCCTCGAACCTTTGCCGAGGGTGGAAGAGAAGCCGTTGAAAAAAGTATTGAAGATTCCTTCAAAAAGACTTGGTTCCAGTTGCCCAACGGCTGAGAAGGCCCTCAGACGTGCCTGTGAGGAGATAGCGGCAGAAGGCCGGCACGGGGCTCGTTTCTTGCCTCGTGTGGATAGAAATGGAGCATCCCTTACAGAGGCTAATTTGCTGTTTTGGGTTCTGACGTCTTTTGAAGATGGCATAGATCTCAAGAGACGAAAACAAGTTGACCCAAAAGGAACAACAACACAAGATCAAAAAAGCTTAAGGCTATAACGGAAGAAAACAGCTTTGTATGGTTTCTTTTTTGCCTCATCCTCGTGCACGCACACCGTTTAAAAAGGAGATAGTATTGGAACGTGGTGCTGGATTTATTTAGGACCTTCTTGGGTGAACAGAAAAGTTCTCGTAGAGTTTTTTTTTTGTGGGTTTTTTCTTTCTAATTTTTAAATTAAATTGTTTGTACAATCTTTTGAGGGGGAGGAGCTTTATTGACTTACATCCGTTGAACCTTCTGTCCCTCCCCACCAAAAATAAAATTCAGTTGAAAAAATTTGGAAGTTAAAGGGAACATATACATCAAAAGCTGGATTTATAAATCTTGGGTTGGGAATATATATATATATTTTTAAAAAACACCCAAGATGGATCTTGAACCGCAGCAGTTGGGCATGTTTGTGGAAAGCGAGCTGATGTCCGTGGGGATGGATACCTTCATCCACCGCATTGACTCCACAGAGGTGATCTACCAGCCCCGGCGGAAACGGGCCAAGCTCATCGGGAAGTACCTGATGGGGGATTTGCTGGGGGAAGGGTCTTACGGCAAAGTCAAGGAGATGCTGGATTCAGAGACCCTCTGCAGAAGAGCTGTCAAGATCCTGAAGAAGAAGAAGTTGCGGCGGATCCCCAACGGAGAAGCGAACGTCAAAAAGTGAGTGTTTCCTGGCCCGTGCTGTCAAAAATCCCACCTGCTCAATAACAATTTTGCTACTGGGAATAACATATGCGATTTACATGATATCAAGTGTTCTGATTCCAAATGTGAACTCAGGAATTGCCTATCACGTGCAGATTTTAAGATATAGGCATGCTATCGCTGTTCAAATGGTATTGGGTAATGTATTTTTACATGAACATATTATAACAGTTGCAGCTACCACCCTGCCTGCTGCTGCCTCAGCTGAATCACGTCCCCTACTAGCACACATGTTCCAGCGGTGGCCGGGTATATCTGGGCAAGTCAGTGAGCTGACATCAGAAATAGGTCTATAAGGTGAGATGGACCAAGGACTTGTCTCTAGTGCGAAACCATCTTATGGGATAGCACAGCTAGGCCATAGTTGAGTCTGTTTTGAGCTAAAGAGGAGTAGGTGCAGCTGTGTTAATAAACTGGACAATTTTTGCTAAATTTGTGGCAAATATACCTCGGGTGATCAACGCAAGAACCTAACCAAGAGGATGAGTTTTGCTAACTTAAGATCCTGATGTCCTCCTAGGCAGAATCAGACTTCAGTTTTGGATCCAGTGCCCTTGGTTTAGGATTAGACAAGGTAGCAGACAATATGTTTTTGTGATGCAGTGTTATTTTCTCTGCAGGTCGCAGGGTTAAAGCAATTTGGGCCTGTGATCTCTGGATGAGTTTGGATTTCAGGGAACAACAAGTCTGGAAGGCAGGGGTATGTGGGAGATCATGGAACATAACAAAATTTAAAGTTTTTGGGAATAGTAGCCGTGTTAGTCTGTGGTTCAGGCATATCAGAAAACAAAACAAACAAAATAAAATAAAAAATACTGTAGCACTTTAAAGACTAACTGCTATATTTTTATTGTTAGCTTTCGTGGATCAAGTCCACTTTTTCAGACTGAAAATATAGCAGTTAGTCTTTAAAATTTAAAGTGTTGAAGAGAGCAAAGATTTGGAGATTAGTCGGGCTCCTTGAGCTTGCTGTTTTCCTGTGTTAAGTTGCCTCTGTTTTAGAGTGACCATGTAAAATACAGTACCAGCCTGGCCAGGTTATCCTACTCTGGTAATAGAGTAGACCCTACTGCCAGCGATTCAACGTCGATTGTCAGGCAGCAGTTATCTAGCCTGACCACCTCGAGAACTAATGGCCTTGGGTGCCAAAGTCCACAAAGAAGGGTGATGGTCCCCAAGTGGATTAAATCCCACTGGAATCCATCTTGGTGGAAGGCAGCAGCTTCATCCATCCTGGTCTGGGGAGGGTGATGGTAACTTTTGTGTGCCAAAAGGGCTCAGGGCCAGAAAGTGACTCAAGGAACTGGGTCGGTGGTACTGTGGGTGTTGTATTGCAATACAGAAGGCAGATGGAAGGTCACTGCATTATATTCTCAGGACAGTCTTCATGGTGCAGGTACACAGAAAGAGCCTCCTTGAAGATTGTGTTATTTTTGAATCACCATTGGGTGTAATACCCTGGTAATAGTAACCGTGTGTCGCCGGCTCATCTTTCTCGCTTTAGGTCAGGCAAAGGGAACTGCAGAATGAACCCACCCGAAGGTGGCTTCATTTTGTCAGCTTCACGTCTGGCCTAGACACAGAAGAAGTAAGGAGTAACCTTAGCTCTTGCAAACTCAAGGCTGTGGATTCCTTTAGAAAGCCAATCCATCTCATATTTGTTCTTACCCTTTCCCTCCTGCTTGCCTTCAACCTCTCCCGGCATTATGGTCTTCTCCTAGAGTTGCGGGTGAGTAAAATAGCGCCCTCCAGAAGTGGGGCCGTAATTGGATGTCGCTCCCACATGTAATTACCACACGCACAATTCCTTCTTGTGTCGTATCCAATTCCTAATATTGGCGATGCTCACGGTGATCAGCCATGAAGACTGCTCTGGGAATATAATGCAGTGGCCTTTCATCTGCCTTCTGCAACCCAACAGGACACCCATACTACCACGGATCCAGTTCTGCGAGTCACTTTCTGGTCCCGAGCCCTTTTGGCACACAAAGTCATTATCATCATCAAGCCAGGATGCTGCCCTTCATCAAGAGGGATTCAAGTGGGATTTAATCCACTTGGGAACCATTGCCCTTCCCTATGGACTTCAGCACCCAAGGCCGCTAGTCCTCAAGGTGGTCAGGTTAATTCACCGCTGCCTGACACTCGCATTGAGTTGCTTTGGCAGTAGGGTCTACTCTATTTGCCATAGCATGATAAACCTGGCAAGTTATCTTGCTAAACATTTAGACATAATAATTGGAAATGAAACTCCACAGGCCTTCCCAGAAATCATATCCTTGTTTGGTCACAAATAGCAACACCTTCTTATCTCTCAGCCTCTCTTGGTTGGTCTGTAAAATGGGCAGCCCGCATAGATGGTCTCACCAAAATGGCACTTTGCCGCCTTGCTTATCTATCGGACTTGCAGTTTCCCTGGAAATGCCGATGGCGGCCGGCTATGTGCGCACAAACTATTTGCAAACAGAAGACTGTTCATCTCATGCTCTGTCTAGCTCAGGGGTTCTCGGCATTTTTAAGCCATGGGCTGGACCACGCCCCTCTCAGACAGCTGAGTGAGCCGGACTGGTGGTCCCCCCCCCCCCCGGTAAACGCTGCCGTAAAATGCATCTGGGGCTGTAGTAAATGTGTTTACAACAACAGCGGACACATTTAAAGCAGTTGTAAACGCATCTGCTTCCAGCGGTGTGGGTCACATGAAATGGTGCTGTGGGCCTGGATGGACCATAGGTTGAGAACACCTGGTCTAGCTGGTGCTTTAAAACATGCAAATGAATCAAGGAAAGGCTTCTCACTGTATTACCTTTTGCAAACCAAGGGAGATGTGACCCTTCTGAATTTGGTGATCTTCCTCCCTCCCTGTATTTCCTTTGTGATGTTTTGTTTTTGTGTTTTGCTGGTGCAGAGAAGGGGCTAGCTAACGGTTTGGGAGAATCGGCAGTGAGAGCAATAACGTGGTGCGAGAATACCAAAGAAGAAAAATTTTATTGGTGTGACAAATCATGAAAAATCCACAGCAAAAGAGCTTTACAGCTCTTGACTGTCACGATGGCACAGTTAGGCCAGAAATTGTCTTGGCTGTGTGATGTCAAGAGGTTTTTTTCTTCCGTGTCCCAAGCAAACCCTGGACTGCCAAAATGAAGCCACTTTCTTGGCTTTGGCGTTGGCCAAGCTCAAGTCCTCATCAGTGCCTGTCTCTGGCAGTCTTCGGCAGACCAGCAAATGAGCCGATGGATTCTGTACCGCTCCACATTCACACAGCGTGGTGTTGTCCGCCATCAGCCTCTACTTGAGCTGGTTGGTCTTACATTTAGGGGCTCCGACCCTCGACCTATTCAGAGTCCTCCAAGTGACCTAGGGGAGTTTGAGTTGAGTCGGTCTTCTCAGATAGATGGGGGACCCTTAACTTTTGACTCTTGGGCATATTGATGTGCCTTAAAGGCTGATGTGCCTTTGAGGTGCATTAGAGGCACCTCAAAAACTATCACTTGGCCTTAGAGTGTGATGAAACATCAGATGCTTCCATGACCACCTCTTCTTCTTCTGTATCTGAATCTGAATATTGGCAATCCTCATGACGATCAGCCATGAAGACCGTTCTGAGAATATAGTGCAGTGGCGTTTCATCTGCCTTCTGAATTGCTGCATGACACTCATAGTGCCACTGATCCAATTCTGCCAGCCACTTCTTGGTCCTGAGCCCTTTGGGCACGCAAAGTCCTCGTCATCATCCTCAGGCCAGGATAGATGAAGCTGCTGCCCTCCATCAAGAGGGATTCAAGTGGGATTTAATCCACTTGGGGATCATCACCTTTCTTTGTGGACTTCGGCACCCAAGGCCGTTAGTCCTCAAGGTGGTCAGGTTAATGAGCTGTAACAGTCTACTTTATTACCACAGCAGGATAGCCTGGCCAGACTTCCATGCTACAATTAGCCAGACACCGTTGAGTTTTGTTCCCTGTGAGTGAACAGGCTTACTATAAACATTGGAGGCATGTCCTTCCGCCCTTGTCAAGGCAAACGGATCAGGACCTCTTGCAATCTTATTTCTCCCCTGCAAAGTGCTAGCGATTGACCTCAAGCTAATTAAAAACAAACCATTACCCCCTGTCTTGAATTACTATGGGACGAAGAGGGCGCACTGAACTATCCGAATTTTATCTAGTTTTAATTCAAGGCTAGGAATTTGGTAGCGCCACCCCCACCCCCCAGGAGACCCAAGTAAAGTTTTTTATGAAACATCTGTATCAGAGAGTAAACAGAACAAAGGACAGACAAGACTGTGGCACCTTAAAGACTAGCTCCTGTATTTTAATGATAGCTTTCGTGGACCAAGTCCACTTCATCAGACATAAGAGTGGATATTATTTGTTTGTTGTTCAGTCGCACGGTCGATTCCGACCCTGCTCTAAGGAGCAGTTAGGGTTGATTTCTTCTAAGATTGACTCTATTTGTTCTGTTTGCTGTCCAGGGGAGTCTCAAAACTCCTCCAACACCACATTTCAAAGGCATCTATTCTTCTGTGCTCAGCTTTCCTAATGGTCCAGCTGTCACAACCATACATTGCTACCGGGAATGGAATACATTTATACATTTCTGGTACAGTATTAGAGCTACAGTAGCAGTTTGAAAGCAAGAAATTGCAAGTAGATAAATAGGGACCACTTTGGTAGGAAGGTAACAGCGTTCCATGCGCTCCGGTGTCTAGTCATGCCTGCCACATGACCACAGAAACGTCTGCATATGCAGACAGCGCTGGCTCTTTGGCTTTGAAACAGAGATGAGCACTGATCCCTAGAGTCGGATACAACTGGCTTTCGAGCAAGGGAAACCTTTACCTTTACTATTAGAGACCAAGAGTAGCTTGGCGAGGTTCATTGGGCATGGAAACCAGTGAGTTATTTACAACCAGTAATAAAATGTTTTACAGCAGACAATCACTGGTGGAAGTCAGTTTGAGGAGTTAGGTTTCTAAAATAAACATTTTGACATGACATTTCTCCTAATTGGTTTCTTGAGGAAGCTTTATGGGGGTAGGCACAGCTAGGGGTCAACTGCCCTGAGAGACACCCCCCTCCCTCCTCCCCACACTTTTAAGTCTGTTCTGCATGGAGAAATCAGAATTTGGGATCAAAATTGCTGGGAGAAACATCAGCAACTTGAAATATGCAGATGATACCACCCTAATGGCAGAAAGTGAGGAGGACCTAAAGAAGCTCCTGATTAGGTTGAAAGAAGAAAGTGCAAAAGTTGGCTTGAGACTCAATATAAAGAAAACCAAGATAATGGCAACAGGCCCTATCAGTCCCTGGAAAATAGATGGGGAAGAAGTAGAGGCAGTGACAGATTTTACTTTCCTGGGATCAAAGCTCACTGCAGATGGTGATTGTAGCCATGAAATAAAAAGGTGACTGATTCTTGGGAGGCAAGCGATGAGAAACCTGGGGAGCATAGTGAAAAGTAGAGACATCACATTGCAAACAAAAATTCGTCTAGTCAAAGCAATGGTATTCCCGATGGCAATGTATGATTATGAGAGCTGGATCATTAGGAAAGCTGAGTGCAGAAGAAAAGATGCCTTTGAGATGTGGTGCTGGAGGAGAGTTTTGAGAGTCCCCTGGACAGCGAGGAGAACAAATAGGACAATCTTAGAAGAAATCAACCCTGACTGCTCCCTTGAAGGTCAAATAGTAAAGATGAAGCTAAAGTACTTTGGACATCAAATGAGAAGAGAGGATTCACTTGAGAAAGCCTTGATGCTGGGAAAGGTAGAGGGCAAAAGAAAAAGGGGGTGGCCAAAAATGAGATGGCTAGATGGTATTGTAGAGACAATGGGCACAGAACTGAGTGAGTTGAGGAGGAGGATGGAGGACAGAAGTGCCTGGCGGACAGTGGTCCATGGGGTCGCAAAGGGTCAGAATCGACTGTGCGACTGAACAACAAAAATGTCCCTGAAATCCCTTATGTTCAAACCTTTAAGATGGGTGTCCAGCATGTGTATACTGTCTGTCTGTCTGTCTGTCTGTCTATCTGTCTGTCTGTCTATCTATCTATCTATCTATCTATCTATCTATCTATCTATCTATCTATCTATCTATCTATCTATCTATCTATCTATCTATCTACATCTCTATATGTATATCCTCCAGCTATGTCTCTCTGAATTCTTGTCCTGTAATTTCCCTGTTCCAAAATGGCAATTTTTAGATCCAGTATACAATGTCCAGGAGAATTAAAATGCCCACGAGAATTAAAATGAAACATCTGGACGTTCAGAGATTCCTTTAAAGGAACTATCCTTAAACTAGTACAGAAGCTCGCTTTGGGGTTGTAAAAAAAGCAACTTCCAATAGAATCTGAAAAACTGAAAAATCAAGAAAGCAAAGCTAGGGAAGATCTATGGAACTGTCTGGTTTGCGGAAGTGCGCATTTGTTTATTTTGTGTGTTGCCCCACATTGGCTGAGGGCTTTTCACTTCTTTAATATCTGTTCCAAGGAGAACCAAAATAGCACGCTATTTCTTGACTCATCTTTTATTTTCAGTCTTTCCCAATGTTTAAACCCCCAGTCCAGTTTATAGCTTCCGGTCACTTTGTGCCCTGCTGTTTAAGAGGGCCCTCCTTGATAGTGTTTACTTTGAAATACCTGAGCAACGTGCACTTTGAGGACCGTAAATGTTACCACTGGTGGTGCACTGGTTAAACTGCTGTTCTTCAGTCACATAGTTGTGTCTGACCCTTTGCAGCCCCATGGACCATTGCACGCCAGGAACCCCTGTCCTCCACCCTCCTCCTCAACCTGCCCAACTCTGTGCCCATTGCGTCTGCAATACCATCTATCCATCTCATTCTCTGCCGCCCCTTCTTTTGCCCTCCACCTTTCCCAGCATCAAAGCTTTCTCAAGTGAATCCTCTCTTCTCATTTGATGTCCAAAATACTTTAGCGCCATCTTCACTATTTGACCTTCCAAGGAGCAGTCGGGGTTGATTTCTTTTAAGATTGACCTATTTGTTCTCTTTGCTGTCCAGGGGACTCTCAAAACTCTCCTCCAACACCACATTTCAAAGGTGTCTTTTCTTCTGCGTTCAGCTTTCCTTATGGTCCAGCTTTCACGACCATACATTACTACCATTGCTTGGACTGTGCGGATTTTTGTTTGCAAGGTGATGTCTCTACTTTTAATTATGTTCCCCAGGTTTCTCATAAACTGCTGTGCTGCAGTCAAAATGTTGTGAGTTCAGTCTCGACTGCCATCAAGTTTGACTCAGAATTCTATCCTTCCAAAATTGATAAAATGAATCCCTAGCATGTTGGGGGCAAAATGTGGCATAGAAGTTCCCAACTAACTGATGTATGAAGACCCAAGTATTGCATGACAGAGTGAGCTCCCATCTCTGTCCCAGCTCCTGCCAACCTAGCAGTTTGAAAGCAAGACATTGCAAGTAGAGCAATAGGGACCACTTCAGTGGGAACAAGATCTTTGGGACGTGAAAGGCACTTCATTCGGGCCTCCCCTGAGCAGAACTTCCTCCAGCAAAAATCCTTTCAACCCAGAAAGCACCTTTGGGTACTTCTGACATGATAAAAAAAAAAAAGCAGAAAGCAAAAAATTGCAAGAAGATAACTAGGTACCCCTTTGGTGGGAAGGGAAACAGCGTTCTGTGCACTCTGGTGTCTAGTCTCTGTCCCAACTCTTGCCAGCCTAGCAGTTCGAAAGCAAGAAATTGCAAGTAGATAAATAGGGACCACTTCGGTGGGAAGGTAAAACAACGCTCCATGCACTCCAGTGTTGAGGCATGCCTGCCACATGTCTATGGAAATGTCTACAGATGCTCTTTGGCTATAAACGGAAATAAGCACCAAACTCTAGAGGCAGATATGACTGGCTTTTGAACAATGGCGACCTTTACATTTACCTAAATTCAGTTTGGTCCCTTTGCTCCTTAATTTTGCTTTCTTTCACACCTTATTCTAGATCAGGGGTGGCCAAAGGATGGCCCACTGGCCAGATCTGGCCCATGGCACCAAATCATCTGGCCCACACTGTCCTCGCTGCCCCCGGAAGCAAAAGTAAAACATGCCTGCGCGTGCGCAAAACGCTGCCGTCAGTGCACCCGCGACTGTTGTGAACACGCGTTTTACTTCTGCTTCTGGCGGGAGGAACCACAGGACCGGCCCGTGGCCCGAAAATTTTGGGAACCCCTGTTCTAGGTGGTGGATCTTGGAGTTCACACAAAAACAACTGCATGCATAATGTGGCTAAGGCGCTGACTAGGAGGTGGGGAGGTCAGCAGTTCGATTCCTGAGTACTGCAGCACGGAATGAGCTCCCGTCTCCGTACCTGCTCCTGCCAACCTAGCAGTTCGAAAGCAAGACATTGCAAGTAGATCAATAGGGGCCACTTTGGTGGGAAGGTAAACAGTGTTCCGTGTCTAGTCCTGCCTGCCACATGACCACAGAAATGTCTGCAGAAGCAGACAGCGCTGGCTCTTCGGCTTTGAAACAGATGAGCACTGAACCCTAGAGTCGGATACGGCTGGCTTTTCAGCAAGGGAAACCTTTACCTTTGCGTAATGAACCCTGCAGGCTTTACGTTTTCTCACCCTCTGGAGCCTTTAGCTTTGATTCTCTTTCATGTTGACTGTGTCGCTCAGTTTGAGCCACTCCGAACAGCGGGTGATGTGGGAAACCAAATATTTCTCTGAGAATAATTAGGTGTGGAGTTTCAGAAACCCCTTCTGGCTGGGAGTCCTTTCCACAATCGAAACCTGAAATTAAAAGATCTCCCTGCCTGCTTCAAGAAGCATAATTAGAGGCAATTGTACTGCTTTATCCTTGATGGATTCCATTCTGCCTCCTGCACTGCATGACAATAAGCAGCCCAGTATGTCACTAGGCAATAAGTATTCTTACACAGGGATATTAGGGGTGGGTGGGTGGGGGAGCAGTTCCTTGAATGTAGGTTCATTCTAAACAAAAAGTCCTTGCTCCTATATGAAATGCTCGCTTTTGCTCTCTACAGAGGCTTAGTAGAGTAGGGGTTCCCAAACTAAAGCCCACAGGCCGGATCTGGCCCATGGTACAATTTCATGTTGCCCCACCCCACCCTTCCAAGGGCATTTGAGGAACAAAATGTCCACCACCCCCTTTGAAGCTGTTGGGACAAAATGGCTACTCCCACATGCAGACAGGGCAAAATGGCCGTCCGGCCCTCGGAGCTGACTGAGAGAGCGTGATCTGGTCCACGGCTTGAAAAAGTTGGTAACCCCTGGCTTAGGGATACAGACCTGGTTCAGTCAACAGTAAGGATTCAAGCAAATGAATGGGTCCCTTTTAATAGTCTCCATTCTTCAGTTCCTTTGGTTTGGCCAATGCCCAAGCCAAGAAAATGGCTTCATTTGGGCAGTCCAGGGTTTGATCCGGACACGAAAGAAGAAGAACCAGAAACAGGCGCTGATTAGGACTTGAGTTTGCATTTAGGGACTCCAACCCTCAGCCTATTCAGGGTCCTCCAAGAGACTTAGGTTGAGTTGTACCTCTTCGTCTACTTGCTATCTCTTGCTTTCAAACTGCTAGTGTGGCAGGAGCTGGGACAGAGACAGGCGCTCACGCCATCATGCAGCACTCAGGTCTTGAATTGCTGTCCTGTCGACCTTCTAGTCATCAAGTTCAGTGTCTTAGCCACAAAGCCACCACCGTCTCTTTAGGTAGTCTGGTCTTAACCAAAGAAAGCTATTAATAGGATTTTACTTGATAAAATACCACTTGCACTTTGAGCTGTATTTACTCTTACTCAGACAATCTTGCCTTCCTGACCTAAATCATAAGGCATGTGCTTGAAAATAATTATTTGTGACTTGGATGCCGGCGCCATTCAAGGCACATGGGTTAGATAATTTGGGAAGGGGAGCAGTTTCAGTGTTGTCTTTCAGATCGAACAACTGCCTCATGACTGTGTTAGGGTTTTAGAATAGAGGTAACAGAGGAATTAAGAAATCAATTCCGCTGCGATGAAGCTACCGGCATTTCTGGTCTAGGCACATAATCTGTACAGACAGTTGTCTGCTTTGCCGCTGGTTGGGTGGCTCTACTGTTCAGCCCCGTGGCGAACAGACGTGTCTTAATATCGTTTGTGTGTATTGCATGTCTCTTCTAGGCAAAGGTTGAGCACTGAACCCTAGAGTCAGGTACGACTGGCTTTTGAGTAAGGGCGACCTTTGGAATGCTTTGTGTGGTTTTTTTAAAATGGTGTTTTCTTGTGTTAAAATCTTGTTGCTTTTTTACGGGAAGACAGTTGCGTAAGTGGTTTCTGTTGTTTGCTCTATCGTGCAGTATGTTTCTAGCACAGACGTGGTTGCGCAGGTAAATGGCGAAAGAGCTACCGCTCACCTGTGGGGTCCCCTCACCCCACCCCCCAAGCTAAGCAAGCCTGGAGGATTTGGTCAGTGCCTAGGGGCCAGTCATCTTGTGGACTCAGCCCCACCTCACCTTTGGGGGGAAAAGCACTTTTTAAAAAAAAAAGAGGCTTAAGGGTCCAGTGCAAGACTGGCCAGGGTATCTTGCTATGGCAGCAGCTCCTCTGATGACTTAGTGGTTAAGATGGTGTGCTGGAGACTGGAAGGTTGGGTTTCGATACCCCAGAGCTGTACTTAGGGACATGAAGGGAGCCTCGTTCGAGCGTCCCCTAAAAATCCTTTCAACCTAAAGTAATCTCTGACATGACATTATTATTGTCGCGCTATGGTAATAGTGTAGATCTGACTGCCAGTGACTGTACGCCAAGTGTCAGGCGGTGGTTAACTAACCTGACCACCCTGAGGACTAATGGCCTTGGGTGCCGAAGTCCACAGGGAAGGGTGATGGTCCTCTAGTGGATCAAATCCCACTTGAATCCATCTTGACAGAGGGGCAGCAGCTTCATCCATCCTGGCCTGGAGATGATGACAAGGACGTTGCGTGCCAAAATGGCTCGGAACCAGAAAGTGACTCACGGACCTGGATCTGTGGTACTATGGGTGTCACGTTGTGATGCGGGAGGCAGATGAAAGGCTACTTGCGTTATATTCTCAGGACAGTCTTCATGGATGATCGCTGTGAGGATCACCTATATTCGGATATGGCAGAAGAAGCAAGGTCCAGTCTGGGTGGGCTCGAAAGTGTCATATATAGATAAGCAGCTGAGGTGATCTCAGGCGAAGGTCGCCTTCCAGCCGGTTCAGAGAAACATTTTGAAGGCACAGCTTATTTTCTGTTCTTGTTCCCTGGTCGGTTTTTGTTCTTGCTGATTTGGCCATCTGGCCGCCTCTGGCAGGGGTCCAGATCCCTGCATCCTGCTCCGTCATGGAGAGAGTAAACAGAAGGGGGCGAATCCTTACGCGAACTAGTGGAAGGATTGCAGCCAAAAAGTCTCCGCTGGCAAACTGTGGCCGAGCTTTTGCTGCCCTGCAAAGGGGGACGGCCTTCTCTGAGGAGCGCAGAAAGGAACGTGTTTGTAATTTACACTAGTTTCCTAATTTTTGTTTGTTCCAACCTGTCGGCAGTTTTTCTTCCCTTCAAATATTTAGAGACACAGAGTCCATTGGCTTGTTTACTGGTCTACCAATGACTGCCTAAAACAGGCACCGATGAGGACTTAAATTTGGCCAACGTCAAAGCCAAGAAAGTAGCATTTTGCCCCAGCAGCTTCAAAGGGGTGGCCATTTTGTTTCCTGAACGCCCTTCGAGGGACACAAAAGAAGGAACTAGAAACATGCATTGCTGAAGACTTGAGTTTGGCCCAAGCCAAGAAAGTGGCATCATTTGGGCAGTCCAGGTTTTGATCGGGGCACGGAAGAAGAACCAGAAACAGGCACTGTTGCGGACTTGAGTTTAGCCGTGCCTGCAGCACCATTTTATATGGCCCCTGTCCAAAGGCATTTGAGAAACAAAATGGCCTCTTTTTTGAAGCTGTTGAGACATAATGGCCACCCCCATTGTGCAGGCAGGGCAAAATGGCCGTCCGGCCCTTGAAGCTGGCTGAGAGAGCGTGACCTGGCCCCTGGCTTGAAAAGGTTAGCAAGCCCTGCTATAGAGTGATTTAGCAAAATGAGAGATTCACCAGATGAATTCCAAATGCCAGGTTTGACATTTCTTTTGCAGCTGCCAAGACTTCCTATGGCCTCTCGCCAGTCGCTTCAGAGCATCTCGCTTTTTTTATTAAAGCATGACCTGGCATCTTTTTGTGTGGGTCAAGAAGTGACAATTGCTTTGCATTGCAGCAATCCCCGGGGGAGGTTAGGAAACACCACTGAAAAACCCCATCTGCTGTTTGTAATGTGCTTGTCCTCCACCGTTTAGCGTAGATCAGTGTTTCCCAACCTTTGGTTTTTTGGGACTTCAGCTCCCAGAAGCCTAAGTTGGTACCTTGGCTGATCAGTGCTTTGGGGAATTGACTTAGGCTTTGGGGAATTGGAGTCCAAGTGATGTAAGAGAGTCCATCAGCCATATCCTCCTTTAGTGTTGTTCCTTGTCCAGTGAGTTCCTTTCTCCTTCTTCTAATTTGGTTTTGCTCTTTTGTACCCTCAAGAATGTTTGTTCTTGCCATAAAGTTCTTCCTGGATCTGAGCCGGCCGACTTGAGGCTCATCTCCATTCAAAGTGTGTTGAGGGTCCTTCTCTTGCTTAGTTCTCTCGGCATCCACTGCAGCTTTTCTCCTGATCTTAGGTGGAACCATATCAAGAAGAAGGTCCTTTTCTTGCTTAGTTCTCTTGGCGTCCACTGCTTCTTCTCTCCTGATCTTAGGTGGAACAATACAAATAAGAGGGTCCTTCGCTTGTTTAGTTCTCTCGGTATCCGCTGCTTCTTCACTCCTGTTCTTAGGTGGAGCTATACCAAGAAGCGGGTCCTTCTCTTGTTTAGTTCTCTCGGAGTCCACTGCTTCTTCTCTCCTTATCTTCGGTGAAACAATACAAATAAGAGGGTCCTTCTCTTGCCTAGTTCTCTCGGTGTCCACTGCTACTTCTCTCCTGATCTTAGGTGGAACCATGCCTAGAAGAGGGTCTATTTTCTCAACTGGTGTAGGTTTGAGGCATCCCCATCACTGTATGAATGGGTGATGCTGAACTTGATGACTGATAGGTCAGCAGTTTGAGACCTGAGTCTGCATGATGGAGTTCTATTTATTTTTATTAATCGTATGATTAACTCTAGTTATCTTACATTAGTGTTCATATATACTGCAGTGGCTCAAGTGGTTAAAATACTGACTGGAAGGCGGGAGGTCAACAATTCGATTCCTGAGTACTGCAGGACGGAATGAGCTCCCATCTTTGTCCCAGCTCCTGCCAACCTAGCAGTTAGAAAGCAAGACACTGCAAGTAGATAAATAGGGACCGCTTCGGTGGGAAGGTAAACAGCGTTCCATACTCCTGAGTGTCTAGTTGTGCCTGCCACATGACCATGGAAATGTCTGCAGAAGCAGACAGTGCTGGCTCTTCGGCTTTGAAACAGAGATGAGCACCGAACCCTAGAGTCGGATACAACTTGACAATCCCGAACCTAGTCTCATGGCTGTTTCCAAAGTTAGCTCCTTGCATTACAATCACCAGGGACCTGACTAAGGCACGGTGTGGCCTTTTCTGCCTCCCGCGTGTGTCTAGCAACGGTGTATGTGCTCATCGCCTCTTTGTGTTCAAAGGTGAATCACGGCTCCCCCCCGCAGCATCGCCCGTTTGCCTTGGCTTTGCCTTTTATGGCCACTGCTCCGACCTGCTCCACTTTGGCACTTTGAGCAAGCGGGCCGTCGCCATCCAGATTTGCAAAGGCCCCGTTTTGTCACTCTGCGGATGTGAAAGCGGAGGTCGAAGAGGGGACGTGTGCCCCCCCCCCGCCTTTGCCCTGAGCTGGCGATCTCGTCCTTTTCCAATTAGCTCTCCTAATATTAGCTTCTCTCTTTCGGCTCTCTTTGCTTGGGCTCTGGTTTAAAAAAAGAAAGCAACGGCAGATTGCTTCAGAGAATAAATTCTGCATTTCCTAATGAGCCTTCGTAGCAGCGCGTTGACCTTGTTACAAGAGACGGGGAAAATTGGCTCTTGTTATGAGCATAATCTGTTCTCCACAAACTGCTGCAGATTCTCCTGTTGTACCCTCCGTGCCTGTTGTGGTTTTGAACAGCTGGCTTTCTAAGGACAGCGGTGGCTTAGCGGTTAAGATGCTAAGCTTGACACCTGGAAGGTCGGCAGGGCAGCATTTCGTGGCCCAAGTCTCCACAACAGAGTGAGCTCCCATCTCTGTCCCAGTTCCTGCCAACCTAGCAAGAAATTTCAAGTAGATAAATAGGGACCACTTCGGTGGGAAGGTAAACAGCGTTCCGTGCACTCCGGTGTCTAGTCGTGCCTGCCACGTGTCCACGGAAACGTCTGCAGACGCAGACGGTGATGGCTCTTGTTTATTTAATTTATTTTTCTGACTTTCCCCCCTCCCATCTTGGATTCCCCCCCTCCGGGCAGCTCACAATGTTAAAAAAGCGGACATTAAAAAAAGCAGAACAATGTTAAAAGCAAAACAGAACCATAGAAAACCCACCCACCCAGTCCAGTCAGCTTCAATGACCACTAGCCCGTGGCCACAATGGGAGGGGTTCTTATTTAAACTTCAAAAAGCTTCCACAGGCCTCGTCAAAAAAGAAACGTTTTCAGCTGCTTCTTGAAGGACCCTATAAAAATTCAACCAAATGCAGCTCTCCAGGTAGAGCAGGGATTCTCAACCTGCGCCTGTGGGCCAGATGAAGCCCATGGCACCATTTCATGTCGCCCCCCAGTGGTGAGCAGCAATAGGTTTGCCACCCCCACCCCCAGGGGGGGAGGGGAGGTTTGCAAAATTGGGTGGCCTCTGGGCAGGGGGGTGGCAAAATTGGGTAGCCTTCAGGTGGGGGGAAGCAAAATTGGCTGGCCATGCCCACCTCCTTGCCCTGCTCCATCAGGTTTTGTCCCTCCAAGTAGTTCAGTGTCTCCCTTGCACAAAAGCCTGGTCATATCTGACTCTAGGGTGCAGTGCTCATCTCCATTTACAGCCGAAGAGCCAGTGCTGCCTGTGTTTGCAGATGTATACATGGCCACATGGCAGGCATGACTAGTTTGCCCACATGTAGGCTCCACCCATGACGTAGGCGTCACCCGTGACATAGGCTCCGCCCATGACATAGGCGCCACCCACAGTGTGGTAGCGAAAATTTTTGCTCCCCACCACTGCCTCCACCACACCAGGAAGTGCCGTGTAGTGGAGGAAGGGCAAAATGGCCGTCCGGCCCCTAACGCTGCCTGAGGGCACATGACCCGGCCCCCCCTGCTTTAAAAGGTTGAGAACTGAGTGTAGAGGGTTCCAGTTAATTGTTGTCAACACTGAGGAAGCCCTCCGTCGGGTAACAGACTTTCTAGCAAACCTGGGAGTCGGCACGTGGAGTTGAGGTGGAAGAGAAGAACGGGTGAAGCGGGCCTGATTTCTGAGGTGTAGATGCTCTGCCAAGAAGCCAGGATGTGGACACAGTTTTGTCCTGAGCGGTGGTTAGGGGGAACATGTCAAGAAAGCCAAGCCACTGAACAGAACAGCCTGTCCCTGATGCGCGTGGCATCTCTGGCGTTCCAGCTTCCTCTCCCGTGCCAGGATCATCCTCCCATCAGCTGTTGTTTCCCCATCTGACATACCTCCCAGCACTGCTTGTTCCTCCTCCTCCCTCTTTATGGTTTATAGCTTGCCGGACAATGCCCCGGAGCAGATCAGGAGTGTGGGAAGAGAGGTATAGTGCAAGGGTTGCCTAACCTTTTCAAGCCAGGGGCAGGGTCACGCTCCCTCGGTCAGCTTCGTGGGCCAGACGGCCATTTTTGCCCTGCTTGCACGATGGGGGCGGCCATTTTGTCCGAACAAAGGGCTGGCTATTTTGTTCCTTGAATGCCTTTGGAGAGGGTGGGGTGTGTGCGTGAAAAGGCGCTGAAGGCTGGATCCGACCCACGGGCCTTAGGTTGGGAACCCCTGGTATAGTGAGTATAGCAAGAGTCACAGCCTGCGTGAGTCTCACTAGGTCTAGGGGCCACAGTGGCTCAGTGGTTAAGAAGAGGGGTGCTCAACCTACGGTCTGTTGGCCAGACCCATCCCGTGGCACTGTTCATGTGGCCCACGTAGCTGCTGCCACTGGAAGTGGATTTATTTATTTATTCTGATTTATATTGCCACCCACTCTCCGAGGCGACTCAGGACGGCTTACAGTCAAAATAGCAACAGTACAGTAACCTCATACTGTGTTTTATGGCAGCTTTTACAGTGGGGGGAACCACCAGTCTGGCCCGCTCAGCTGTGTGAGGGGGCATGGTCTGGCCCATGGCTTTAAAAGGTTGAGAACCTCTGGTTAAGAAGCTCCCCTTATTAGCTAGAAGGTTGGCAGTTCGAGACCCGGGTAGTGCATGATGGATTGAGTGCCCGTCTCTGTCCCAGCTCCTGCCAATCTAGCAGTTCAAAAGCAAGAGATTGCACATAGATAAATAGGGACCACTTCTGTGGGAAAATATCTTGGAGGCATGAAAGGAGCCTCATTCGGGTGTCCCCTGAGTGGCGTTTCTCCAGCAAAAATCCTTTCAACCCAGAATAATTTCTGACATAAAATTATTATTATTATTAGGGAGCGTTGCCCTAGATATCAAAGGGGACTCTTTTGCTCGTGGTTGGAGGGATCCACATGGACAGATCCTTACACCCTTTATTTAAAAAAGTATGTGGTCACTGGAGCACACCTGTGCAACGGAGCCTTATCAAGTTACTGTGAGCTATTTGGTATGATCAGAGATGAAAATTCGAACTCAGGAATATTCCCACCCCCCAGCAGATCTTGCTGTCCAGTGAAAGAAGAGGGTTGGTTGTTTTGATGCCCCATGTATGTAGTAGCATCCTGAGCTCCCTGGAAGAGTGTGTAAGGAAATAGTAGGGGTGACCCCCTTGCATTTACACAGTAAAGTAGATTTTTGATTTCTGGATTCCAGTGGTAGAGAAGGAATCCGACCTTCCAAGCAGGTGCTGGGTGGTTTACGGCACTTGTAGTCATAGCAGGCTGAAGACTGTGGAACTGAACTAATTTGATGGACATTGTATGCTGTGCTGTAATTGGTGGATACCCTGTGGCCCATGGGCTGGATGTGGACCCCCCACTGTAACTCAGAGGCGTGTAAATTATGGTTGTGTGCATACAAGAGAGTGTGTGTGTGAGTGAAATTTTGGTAGCTTCCAGCCTCCACCAACTCCATTCTGTCTTATAAAGCTCTCTTGTTTGTGTACAAGCTTCCACCAGCAAAAAATAACCAGTTGCCTCGCCCCAAAGTCCCAGAAGAAATGATTACGCTTAAAATAGGGCAGGGTTTTTGAAACCTTGAACTGGCCAGTCACTTTTGCTTATTCGTTTGTTTATTTTATTTTTTACTGCCCCACAGAGTCCTTAGGTCAGAAAACCAGGTCTTCCGAGTTGTCCGCTGTGGTCTGAGCACCAATCCATAATGGGGATTTGATTTTTATAAACGGCATGACTAGACGCCGGAGTGCACTGTTTGCTCCGCCCCTCTGCCCAGCAACCCAACCGGAGCACTTCCTTCATTCCCCCAGCACAGAGTTCACTCCACCCCTCTGCCCAGCAGCTCAATGGGAGCACTTATTCCATTCCCCCAGCACAGAGTTTACTCCACCCTTCTGCCCAGCAACCCAATGGAAGCACTTCCTCCATTCCCCCAGTACAGAGTTCGCTTCGCCCCTCTGCCCAGCAGCCCAATGGGAACACTTTCTCCCTTCCCCCAGCACAGAGTTTGCTCTGCCCCTCTGCCCAGCAGGACAGTGGAAGCACTTCTTTCCTCCCCCAGCACAGAGTTCACCCCACCCCTCTGTCCAGCAACCCAACAGGAGCGCTTCCTCCTTTCCCCCAGCATAGAGTTCACCCCACCCCTCTGCCCAGCAGTCCAATAAAAGCACTTCCTCCCTCCCCCAGCACAGAGTTTACCCCACCCCCCTGTTTGGGTCTCTAAAAGGTTTGCCATCCCTGGTATCGAGGCTAGGAGTCTGAATCCCTCACTGTGTCTATAGACCTTACCAAAAATGGGGGCAAGGACGTTGTGGTAATTCCAGTAATAAAACAGCCGCGAGCAGGTCTGTTCCCTGAAACATTTGTTCACTCGATGTTTGGCAGAGATTTCCCTCCCAAGACAGAGACTTGACTTGTCAAAACTGGCAGCGATAACGTACGTTAAATTAAATTCCAAAAGCAAACAGATCTCCTTTGTTTTAATCAGTTTGCTTTCATTGGGGATGGAATAACTGGTTCAAAACCTGGTTTATACATACCGGTACATATATTTCTTTTTTTTTTCTTTTTTTCCTAGGGAAATTCAGCTCCTGAGGCGACTGCGGCACAAGAATGTCATACAGCTAGTCGATGTACTGTACAATGAGGAAAAACAGAAGATATATCCTTTTTTGGGGGCCTGTTGTTGGCCAATTCTTCATAAAGAGATTGAAATCTTACTGTTGTTCGTCTCCTCCCCAAAACCCATCTCCAAGCGGGCTTCGTTGTATAAATTCACAGTCTCCATTTGTCGTATCTGAGTGTAAATAAATAAAACAAAACGGGGGGGGGGGAGAGAGAGAGACAGAAAATGTTGTGGCAACTTAAAGACTAACTCCTGCATTTAACTGTGAGCTTTCATGGGCTGAGTCCACTTCATCATACATAAGAATGAGACCTTATGATTGCCACGTGTAGATCTCTTCCCTGGAACATGTGGCAGGCGTGACTAGAACACCAGAGCACATAAAACGCTGTTACCTTTCCCACCAAAGCAGTACAGTAATACCTCATATAACATTAGTATCGAATAACACTAAAATCGCATAACATTAAGGAATCTGGGGGGAAGAATTGCATCAGATAACATTAAGATCCTATGGGATGCTTCAGATAACAACCGCTAAAGCCTGTGTGGTTACAATGTATCTCTATGGATCCCATAGAGGATCAGATAACACTAAAAATCATATAACACCAAGACTTGTGGAACCAGGTTTTAGTGTTATATGAGGTTTTACTGTACCTGTTTATCGACTTGCCCTTTCTTGTTTTTGAACTGTTCGGTTGGCAGGAGCCAGGACAGACGGCAAGCACTCACTCCGTTGCACAGCACTCGGGTCTCAAAACTGTCAATCTGCTGACCTTCTGTTCGTCAAGTTCGGCATCTTAACCGCTAAGGTCTTAGGAAACTAGGAACGGGGACAGAAACGGCCATGGCGGGCCGTAGATTTTTGCCCACTCTAAAAACATAAGGACTGGACTTTTCCTCGATTGACTTGAGAAAGCATTGATTTATTTATTTATTTAGATTTATATCACCACCCACTTGCCATGGCAACTCACGGCGGCTTACAATCAGCAAAACAACACAGCACCAAAAAAAAATATAATTAATTTTTTTAATTATACATTTTTCTAAATCAATAATAAATCAATAAAGTATTCTACTTCATCCAATGAACCCATATAACAGCGATGACGAACCTTGGCACTCCAGGTGTTCTTGGACTTCAATTCCCAGAAGCCCAAGTTCCTGTGAATCCACAAGAATGGGCTTACAAGAATGGGTAAACCGCCAGGACCTCATACCTGTCCCGCCAGCCATGTTTTTAAGTTCTTCCTAAAAGACAGCAAGTCCATCTGTAGACGTAGCTGAGTTGGTAGGAGGTTCCATAAGGCCGGAGCGATGTGCCTCACTGGCCAATGGAACAACTAGAGAGCCTCTCCGGTAAACCCATTCTTGTGGATTCACAGAGACTTGGTCTTCTGGGAACTGGAAGTCCAAGAATACCTGGAGCGCCAAGGTTTGCCATCACGGCCCTATAGAAAGGGGAAAAGGCAGACACCAGCAGAAATATATATACTGTATGTGTGTATTTTTGGAGATAAATGGGGTAGACGCAGTGGTTCCCAACAAGGGGTACACAGCCCACTAGTGGACTTCAATTCCCAGAAGCCTCAGTCAGTACATTGGCTGATCAGTGCTTTGGGAAAATGACTTAGGCTTCTGGGAACTGAAGTCCAAAAACCAGCATTTGGGAAACACTGGAGAGGAACCAGAGAGAAGAAAAGAAAAAGGAAATATTTGGTGTATCTAAAGCAGGATTCGCCAACCTTTTGGTTTTGGGGCTTATTTATTTATTTATTTTTCATACTTCTATACTGCCCTCCTCGCCAGGGCGGTTTACAACATCACAAAAAACTACATAATACAATCCAACCCTATCATCCCAGTGCTTCAGAATCCCAACAATAAAATTTAAATTTTCAAGATTTTGAAATTTTTTAAAATCAGTCAATTCTCATCATAATTAAAAGATTAAAAGCTAAGTCCCAGAGACAAAAGATTAAAAAATTAAAAGACCAGGGGAGAGAGGGAGCTCAAACTAACCAGCGAGCTGGGGTCATGGTACCGCCAGGACCTCATACCTGTCCCGCCAGCCATGTTTTTAAGTTCTTCCTAAAAGACAGCAAGTCCATTTGTAGACGTAGCTGAGTTGGTAGGAGGTTCCATAAGGCCGGAGCGGACACAGAGAATGCCCTCCTTCTAGTGCCAGAGAGATGTGCCTCACTGGCCAATGGAACAACTAGAGAGCCTCTCCGGTCCGCTCTGGTGGGACAGACAGATGTTCTTGGGGTGAGGCGGTCTCTTAAGTATCCTGGCCCACTACCATATAGGGCTTTAAAGGTGATAATCAGCACCTTAAATTGCACCCGGAGGCAAACTGGCAACCGGTGCAGCTCAATTCCCAGAAGCCTAATCAATTCCCCAAAGCACTGATCAGCCAGTGGACTGAATTAAGCTTCTGGGAATTGAAGCGCTCCCCCCACCCATGGGGCCTGAGCCCCACATTGGGAACCACTGATCTACAGCAGGGTTCCCCGACTTTTGTTTTTTGGGCTTCAATTCCCAGAAGCCTAAGTCAGTACACTGGCCGATCAGTGCTTTGGGGAATTGACTGAGGCTTATGGGAACTGAAGTCCAAAGACCAAAGGATGGGGAACATTGATCTAAAGTGGTCTCCAGGGTGATAAGAAGCAGAATGTTATATTTTTAAAAGTGTAATCCCTCCCCCCCCCCCCCAATAATGTATGATACGTCTTGGGTGTATCCATTTTAAAAAGAAATCAGGCAGGAGGAGAAATCTCACTTCAGGGTCCTTTCTTAACTTTGCTGCTTACGTATATGGTGATGGAGTACTGTGTCTGTGGCATGCAGGAGATGCTAGACAGCGTCCCTGAGAAGAGGTTTCCAGTTTTTCAAGCACACGGGTAAGACAGCAGGACGTCCCCTTTGTCTCTGGAGAAGATCCAACAGTCATTCTTGGACTTCAATTCCCAGAAGCCCTGATCAGCAGGTGTGCTTGACTTGGGCTTCTGGGAACTGAAGTCCAAGAACAGCTGGAGTGCCAAGGTTGGCCCCTAGGAGTCTAGGCCGATGATGGTGAACTGGCAGTCTAGGTCTTCTTGGACTTCAATTCCCAGAAGCCCTGATCAGCTAAGAGTGCTGACTTGGGCTTCTGAAAATTGAAATCCAAGAACCCCTGGAGTGCCAAGGTTCACCATCACAGGTGAAGAGCCAGTCCTTATCTAGCTCAGGCTCTCGGGGCCTCAAAGTAGAGCTTATGATGGCCCAGAACTCCATGCTGAGAGGAAGGTCCTCCATTGGACTGCCAGGCAGAGGGGCAGGGTGAAGTCTGATGGGGGAAGGAGGAAGCATTCCCATTGGGCTGCTGGCCAGAGGGGCGGGGTGAACTCTGTGCTGGGGGAAGGGAGGAAGCGCCCCCATTGGGTGATCCCCAGTAGCAAAATCATTGTTGCGCAGTGCACTAAGGCATTTGTTGTAATTTTTTTTCTTACTGGTTTATTCTTTTTGTATTTTATTCTCTCTGTTTTGTTTACACATTTTTCCTTTTTCATATTATGTTTCCTTTGTATTATCTTTCATTTTAACATTTAAATAAAAAAATTAAAACAAAGCATCACTTTCCCCATCTTTTAACTCCGGTCCTTTTCTCTCATTATCCCTACCTGAATCCACCCCCCACTCTCCTTTCCCCTCATTTCAGGTATTTTTGCCAACTTATCGATGGCTTGGAGTACCTCCACAGCCAGGGCATCGTCCACAAGGACATCAAACCAGGAAACCTGCTGCTGACGACAAACGGGACGCTGAAGATCTCGGACCTGGGGGTGGCTGAGGTACGTTCGAAGCCGAATTCTTGTATTCTGTATAACCTCGAGTATAAGCCTAGTTTTTCAGTCCCAAAAATGAGCCCCCAAAAGGGAAACCGGCTTATACTCAGGTCAGTGACCACGAGGGGCCCAAGATCGCGTTGGATTGAGATGCACCAAAAATTTAATTAATTTTATCCTATATTCACGTATTTTGATTATTGAAACTCACTAGCAACTGCTGCGTTTCCCACCCTTACCTTTTACTCAGGTCAATCTATTTTCCTGGGTTTTCAGGTCAAAATGAGGTACCTCAGCTTATATTCAAGTTGGCTTATACTCGAGTATCTACGAGTATATGGGGAGACTGCGTTGAATATGTTTTCCAAAAATCTAAGGGATTCAAGCCAGGTCAAGAAAACATTCGCTTCTGGGAAATGCTTGCAGTGACTTACTGGTTAAGATGCTGAACTTGACGACTGGAAGGTCAGCTGTTTGAGAGCTGAGTGCTGCACGACGGAGTGCGCTCCCATCTCTGTCCCAGCTCCTGTTCAAAAGCGAGAAATTGCAAGTAGATAAATAGGTACCAGTTCAGTGGGAAAGGTGTCAGAGTCCAGCACCAGGGGAGCTCTATAGCTGGTTAGAGCTACAGCAGGGAAGGGGGAGCCTCTCCTTGCATCGGGTTTCAGAAGAGGCAGAGCAGAGTCGTCGTCTCCAGACCGGAAGGCCGGGAGCCAGTGGATTTGTGTTAGAGATGCAGAGGTCTTACAAGAGGGTGGCCGAGGTTCGGAATCTGGTAAATCAAGGCCAGGGAGCCAGGATCGCAGTGTTGTGTTCACAAGACTGACGGATTGGCCTGACAAGGACCTGTCAGCACTTCTCTCCTTTAAGGGGAGTCAGTCCCCACAGCAGAGGGTCCATTTAGGAGGCGTGCCCGGGCCCTCCTTGGCTGCAGCTGATGCCTCAAGGAGTCCCCATAACAAACAGGAACGCCGGCCTCCAGACCAGCCTGACTGCTGGCACCTGGCCTCGTCGTCAAGCTGCCGTCCTCTGGCCCTGATGGGCCGACTCCGGAGCGACAGCTGGCTGTGGGGCCAGTGCCAGGACCATGCCCTCCTGATAGGAGCGTGGCGTGAGGGACTGGCAGGGGGGTCCTCCTCAGGCTCAGATTCCACGTCGGAGTAGGCAGCCGGGCCGACTGAATGTCCCCCTCCTCGCACCCAGGACCTCAGGTCACAACAGAAGGTAATAGCGTTCTGTGCTAGTCCTGCCTGCCTCGTGTCCGCTGAAATGTTTGCAGACACAGACAGCACTAGCTCTTTGGCTTTAAATGGAGATGAACAACAAACCCTAGATATTTAAACCACTGAGGCTATCCAATTGGCTTATGATAATAATGGGGTGCTGTCCAGTCAGTTCTGACTTAGGGTGAGCCTTTTCAGAACTGGAGTGCCATGGGACTGTGCAGCTGGCACAAGACTACCCAGACTGGTCTCCTCCTACCAAATCGGGAATAGAACTCCCAACCTCTTATCTAAACTTAGCTATCCAGCCAGCTACTAATAATCATTCGCTGTTAAGTCAATCTGGTTTAGGATAACCCATTCCAGGTCCTTACAGGTAGAGAAATACACAGGCATGGTTTCCCCGTTTCCTTCCTACAGGGGGAAGCTTTTGCATCTGGCCCAAGGCTACCCAGGCTGTGCTCTTTCTACCCAAATGCAGCCAGATATGTAAGCCACCGTCCTATCCAACCACGTTATACTAATAACTGGGTGCTGTCAAGTCCGTTGTGACTTACGGTGACCTGTTTTCAAGACTGGGGTACCCCTCAGACTGTGCAGCTGGCCCACGGCTACCCAGGCAGGCGCGGTGGAGGGTTCGAATTCCCAACCTCCGATGTCAAGTCACAGCCAATTCCAAATGTTGATCCCTCTTTTCTTTCGCCTTCCTTGCCCAGGCGTTGCATCCCTTTGCGGAGGACGACGTGTGCAGGACCAGCCAAGGGTCCCCTGCTTTCCAGCCTCCGGAAATCGCCAACGGCCTGGATACCTTTTCTGGCTTCAAAGTGGATATTTGGTCTGCAGGCGTCACCCTGTAAGTACCTAAGGGCGCAAAGCGTCTTGTGTTGGCCATAGGTTTTGTTTTGGTGCGACGCCTTCCAACTCCGTTATTCTATAATTCTATAACCCAAGATAAAGGTCTACTTCGCTGTAGGCTTCGGGCCTTATCTCCATTTATAGCCCAAGAACCAGTGCTTATTTGCACCTGCAGACATTTCCGTGGATATGTGGCAAGCATGATTAGACACCAGAGGGCACGGAGCATGGTTACCTTTCCCACCGAAGCGGCACCTATTTATCTGTTTTCAATTCTTGCTTTCGAACTGCTAAGGTTGGCAGGAGCTGGGACAGAGATGGGAGGTCACTCTTTTCATGCATCACTCGGGTCTTGAACTGCTGCCCTGCTGAGGAAAGGAAATGTCTCCTTTGTCTACCTAAGTTTCTGCCCAGAGTCATGGAACTTTTTCTTTTCCACCTATCCAGGTACAACATCACCACCGGCCTTTATCCCTTTGAGGGCGATAATATTTATAAGTTGTTTGAGAACATCGGCAAAGGGGACTACACGATTCCCGACGACTGCGGGCCCCCACTTTCCGATCTGCTTAGAGGTGAGTTTTCTCTTTCATGTCAAACCCTGGGCTGCCCAAATGAAGCCACTTTCTTGGCTTTATCATTGGCCAAATTCAAGTCCTCATCAGTGCCTGTTTCTGGTTCTTCTTCCATGTCCCGATCAAACCCTGGACTGCCCAAATGAAGTCTTTTTCTTGGTTTGGGCGTTGACCAAACTCAAGTCCTCATCAGTGCCTGTTTCTGGTTCTTCTTCCATGTCTCGGTCAAACTCTGGACTGCCCAAATGAAGCCACTTTCTTGGCTTTTACATTGGCCAAGCTCAAGTCCCCATCGGTGCCTGTTTCTGGTTCTTCTTCCATGTCCTGATCAAACCCTGGACTGCCCAAATGAAGCCACTTTGTTGGCGTTGGCCAAACTTGAGTCCTCATCAGTGCCTGTTTCTGGTTCTTCTTCCATGTCCCGATCAAATCCCAGGCTGCCCAAACGAAGCCACTTTCTTGGCTGGGGCGTTGGCCAAACTCAAGTCCTCATTGGTCCCTGTTTCTGGCAGTCATCGGCACACCAATAAATGGGCCAGATGCTTTCTCCGCATCCACACAGTGTGTCGTTATCCACCACCAGCCCCCACTTGACCCCGTTGGTCTTGCATTTAGGCACTCTGGCCCTCAGCCTACTCAGGGTCCGCCCAACCCCAGATCAAACCAAAAGCTCACGGTATGGGCTGCGGTCTCCCAGCTGCTACTGCAGGTGGCGCTGCTGGTACAAGATTTTGTGCCTATTGCCTATAAATCCAAATGTTGCATGAGTCAAACAGCTCCCCGATGCGTCTTGTTTGCTTCCTCCTCTTCCTTTCCTCTTTCTCTCTCTAAGATACCTAACATCCCCCAACATTTGTCCCACACAAAACATCCCTATTTTGTCCTGATCTCCACTCCCGATTCCCCCATTTCTGCTTGAGAGTAGTCCCCATCTTTTACAGAGCGAGGTTACGTAAGTTGTCTCGGAGCAGCGGGCTTCGGCTCCCTCTAGTCCAACTGTGTTTTATTTTTAGACTTGCGGCCCGGCTCCCTGGAAAGGCCCGAGGGGTTGCATCTGGCAGTTCTGCACAAATTAGCTCTTCTCCGTATCGGATTTATTTTAATTTTTTTAGCCTTGCTCCTTAGAGGAAGCGCATCCTTTTCTTCTCAAAAGTCTTCCCAGTGGGCTGCATTGGCTCAGTGGTTAAGAAGCTCACCTTGCTAGCTGGAAGGGCTGGCAAGTTGGCAGTTCGAGACCCGGGGTTACTACATACCGGATTGAGTGCCCGTTGCCTGTCCCAGGCTCTTGCCAACCAATCAGTTCGAAAGCAAGAATTTGCAAGTAGATAAATAGGGACCCCTTTGGTGGGGAAAAAAAAGATCTTTGAGGACATGAAAGGAACCTCATTCGGGCGTCCCCTGAGCAGAGTTTCTCCAGCAAAAATCCTTTCAACCCAGAACAATTTCTGACATGAAATTATTATAAGTATTATTATTATAGCTGGTGGAACTCCCTGCTAAGGGAGGCTGGACAAGTTTTGCCCCTTCTTCTTCTTTTATGTCCCATTCAAACTATGGACTGCCAAAATGAAGCCACTTTCTTGGCTTGGGCGTTGGCCAAACTCAAGTCCACATCGGTGCCTGTTTCTGGTTCTTCTTTCGTGTCCTAATTAAACCCTGGACTGCCAAAATGAAGCCACTTTCTTGGCTTGGGCATTGGCCAAACTCAAGTCCTCATCGGTTCCAGTTCCTGATAATTCTTCCGTGTCCTGATCAATCCCTGGACTGCCAAAATGAAGCCACTTTCTGGGCTTTGGTGTTGGCCAAACTCAAGTCCTCATCTGTGCCTGTTTCTGGCAGTCATCGGCAGACCAGTAAATGAACCAATTGATTTTGTATCTCTCCATATTCACATAGTGTGTTGTTATCCACCAACTTAAGCATGTTGATCTTGTATTTAGGCTAGTGTTCCCCAACCTTTGGCTTTTGGACTTCAATTCCCAGAACCCTAAGTCAGTTCCCAAAAGCACTGATCAGCCAATGGACTGACCTAGGCTTCTGGAAATTAAAGTCCCCTGGTGGGGCCTGAGCCCCATGTAGGAAAATGCTGATTTAGGCACACTGACCCTCAGCCTATTCAGAGTCCTCCAAGTGATGTAGAAGACATTGAGTTCCTCAACTATATCCTCCTTTAATGATGTGCCTTATCCAGTGTCAGACATTTATTCTGGGTTGAAAGGATTTTTTTTTTTTTGCTGGAGGAACTCCGCTCAGGGGACGCCCAAATGAGGCTCCTTTCATGTCCCCAAAGATATTTTTTTCCCCACCAAAGCAGTCCCTGTTTATCAACTTGCAATTTCTTGCTTTCAAATTGCTAGGTTACAGAAGCTGGGACAGAGACGGGTGCTCAAACCATCATGCAGTACCAGGGTCTCGAACTGCTAACTTGCCTGCCTTCCAGCTAACAAGGTGAGCTTCTTAACCACTGAGCCACCGCAGCCCCATGTCCAGTGAGCTCCTTTCTCCATCTTCTAATTTGGTTTTGCTCTTGTGCACCCTAAAAAATGTTTGTTCTTGCCATAAAGCTCTTCCTGGATCTGAGCTGGAGGACTTGAGGGTCATCTCCATTCAGAGGGCCTTGAAGGTCCTTCTTTTGCTTATTTCTTTTGGCCTCTGCTTCTACTTCTCTCCTTATCTTAGGTGGAGCCATACCGACAAGAGGATCTATTTTCTCAACTGGTGTAGGTTTGAGGCATCCTGTCATTATATGCATCGCTTCATTCATGGTGATGCCAGTTTGTTTTGTGTGTGAAGATACATTCCATACTAGAGCACCATCTTCTACTGTGGAGATGATCAGGGCCAAAGCTGATGTACGCAGCATGGATAGTTGAGTTCCCCACTTATAGTTTATGAGTTTCCTGATGATGTTGTTCTTTGTACTGACTTTGCCTTTGGTATCCCAGCAGTACTGCTTAAAAGAGTCCACAATATGGATAGTTGAGTTCCCCAGTTATAGTTTATGAGTTTCCTGATGATGTTGTTCTTTTTACTGACGTTGCCTTTGGTATCCAGGCAGTGCTGCTTAAAAGAGTTGTACTGTCAAGCATATTAACATTTGTCTCTGATCCCCCCCCCTTCCCGGGTTGATGTCTTTTTAATTCATTTGCAACTGTGCTTTCATATTTTGATTGTTCGCTTTAAAAAATCTGTACCCTTGAAGTAGGCTGGGGACGAAGGCTGGATGGGAAGCCAAGTCAAAATATTGGATGAAAATAACTGCGTAACCAGCTGTGTTTTCCTTCCACGGCCTCCATTCAAAAGCCAACTTGAGCAGAAAGGGTTTTTTCTGCGCTCCCAGATGAAATTTGTCTCAAGCCTCTGTCCGGTAACCCCCTGTTTAGGGGCAGAGAAGGGAGATACACAGTTTCATTCAGTCACCCTTGCTCGAAAACCAGTCGTACCTGACTGTCGGGTTCGGTGCTCATCTCCGTTTACAGCCAAAGAGCCAGCATTGTCTGTGTCTGCAGACAGTTCCGTGGACATGTGGCAGGCATGATTCGACACCGGAGTGCACGGGATGCTGTTTACCTTCTCACCAAAGTGGTGCCTATTGATCTTCTTGCCATTTCGGACTGCTAGGTTGGCAGGAGCTGGGACAGCACCCTATCATGTAGCTTTCGGGTCTTGAACTGCTGACCTTCCGACCTCCCAGTCGTCAGCGTCCTCACCACTAAGCCGCTCCACTCCACTCCAGTTTCATTACAGGATGACACTTGCCATAAAGCCAAACTCCAAAGATGCTCAAGAGTGTATCCTGCGTAATTAATAAACTAATTATCCCCGAGAACGGCTGTCGGGGGCAGCTTTTGCAGTCGTTTCCAAGTCGAGTGTGGCGAAGGGGAGAGAGCTTATTAAATTTTATTTGCATGCTTATATTTAATTATTGGCTTTCCTCCCACGAGCTCATGCAGAGTTTGTGTGATGTTGGCGTCACATCTCCCCACTCCGGATTGCAGTATTCACTGTGGCTCAACCGCAGTCAAGTTGGTGGTTTGGCATTGCGAATCCCATCATCCACCTGCCACTGTGAATCCCATCATCCACTTCCAAGCAGGGGCTTGTGAGTCCCATCATACGCCCAAAGTAGGAAAATCCCCCAGTTGGGTGGGGTTTAAATAAATAAATAAAATCATCCATCTGCCACTGCGATTCCCATCATCCACCTCCAAGCAGGGGCTTGTAAATCCCATCATCCACCTGCCACTATGAATCCCATCATCCACCCATAGGCAGGGGCTTGTGAATCCCATCATCCACCCATAAGCAGGGGCTTGTGAATCCAATCATCCACCTGCCACTATGAATCCCATCATCCACCTGCAGCCAGGGGCTTGTGAATCCCCTCATTCACCTGCCACTGTGAATCCCATAATCCACCCACAAGCAGGGGCTTGTGAATCCCATCACCCGCCTGCCACTGTGGATCCCATCACCCGCTTGCCACTGTGGATCCTACCACCTGCCTGCCACTGCAGATCCCGCCACCTGCCTGCCACTGCAGATCCCGCCACCTGCCTGCCACTGCGGATCCCATCACCCGCCTGCCATTGGGAGTGCTGGACATTACTTCAAAAAGAACATCCCGATGGTGTTGGGTTGGCAGGAGCTGGGGCGGCCCTGTTCAGGGCAGTTGCAGCCACGTGCACTCTGGCGTCTAGTCCTGCCCAGCACGTGTCCACGGAAACGTCTGCAGATGCAGGCAGCCCCTGGCTCCTTGGCTATAAACAGCCACGCACTGAACCCTAGAGTCGGATACAACTGGCTTTGGAGCAAGGGCGATCTTTACCATCTGAAGAGGAGTCTGCCTGTTGGCCTTCTGTGTGAGTCACCACTCTGCTTTGCCCGCTTCCACCTCTGCCAGTCATTTGAGTAGGAGGTGGTTTGTGAGATCATCCTGTCCCATTGCAACGAGAGCACACTGATGTCTTCCCGTGGGCAGCCGTCTTGAGTCTGTCTGACTCTCTTTGGGTGGTTGTTTCCCCCTCTTTCTGTGGGTTCCTCTTGGCAGGGAAGTACAGCTGAGTTGCTGGAGGAGGCAAACGCCCTCCCTCCACATTCTCCTTCCTTCCTTCCCCTCCTTCCCCTTCCTTTCTTCTTCTTCTTCTCACTCTAATTCTAATTCTTCTAATTCTTGTTCTTTTAATTCTTATTCTAATTATTCTAATTCTTCTTCTAATTCTTCTCACTCTAATTCTAATTCTTCTTCTAATTCTTATTATTCTTCTCACTCTAATTCTAATTCTTATAATTCTTATAATTATTATTCTTCTCACTCTAATTCTAATTCTTATAATTCTTATAATTCTTATTTTTTAATTCTTATTCTTCTAATTTTTCTAATTCTAATGCTTCTAATTCTTATTCTTCTAATTGTTCTTCTGATTCTTTTTCTTCTAATTCTAATTCTTCTAATTCTTATTCTTCTAATTCTTATTCTTCTAATTCTTATTCTAATTCTTCTTCCTCTTCTTCCTCCTCCATATTCGAATATAGACAATCCTTCTGGCGATCAGCCATGAAGACTGCCCTGAGAATATAATGCCATGACCTTTCATCTTCTTTCCGCATTGCAACGGTGACCCCCATAGTACCACTGATCCAGTTCTGTGAGTCGCTTTCTGGTTGGCACACAAAGTCGTCCTCCTCGTCATCCTCAGGCCACGATGGATGATGAAGATGCCCTCCCTCAAGAGGGATTCAAGTGAGATTTAACCCACTTGGGGACCATCACCCTCCCCTGTGGACTTGGCTACCCAAGCCCACTAGTCAAGGGGGTCAGGTTAGTTCACCGCTGCCTGACACTCAGCGTTGGGTTGCTGGCAGTAGGGTCTACTCTGTGACCATAGCAGGATTGCCTGGCCAGACTTCCAAGCACATCTCTAAGCACACTAGATCATTTTGCCTCTCACCTTCCCATTCTTTGCTCTGAGCAAGGAAAGCTTTCGGGCTTCAGTTACTGTATATACTCAAGTATAAGCTGAGTTTTTTAGCCCCCAAAATGAGGACTTGGCTTATATTCGAGTCAGTGACCACAAGGGTTCCAAGCCCATGTCGGATTGAGATGTGCTAACGATTTAATTAATTTTACCATATTTTCATGTATTTTGGTTATTGAAACTCACTCGCAGCTGCTGCATTTCCTACCCTTGGCTTATACTCAGGTCGATCTATTTTCCTGGGTTTCCGGGTCAAAATTAGGTCCCTCGGCTTATATTGGGGTCGGCTTATACTCGCGTATATACGGTGACTTTCCCTAGCATTCCCACCCTCCCAACCCCTCGGGCAGTTTAAAACACCTGTAACCCAAGGTGTGTTGGATGGAAGCAATGGCAGCCACCCAATAAGCTTGGCGTTGGACAGATCAAAGCCGCTTCCCTACCCGGTTTGGGTGCGTGGGAGACAAACGGATACCACGGGCAGGTTTTGGCCGGGCCCAGTCTTGTTTCAATGCCCTCTTCTTAGGAACTCACAGCTTGTGCTTGAATTGAGTGTTCCTGAATATCTCACTCTATATTTAAACCTTGCTTCATCAAGGGGCTGCAGTAACTTGGTGGTTAAGATGCTGAACTTGATGACTGGAAGGTCGGCAGGTCGAGACCCGAGTGCTGTGTGACCGAGTGAGCTCCCGTCTCTGTCCCAGCTCCTGCCCAGCCTAGCTGCTTGAAAGCGAGACATTGCAAGTAGATAAATAGGTACCACTTCGGTGGGAAAGGTAAACAACGTTCTGTGCACTCTGGTGTCTCGTCATGCCTGCCACATGTCCACGGAACCGTCTGCAGACGCAGACAAGGCTGGCTCTTCGGCTATAGACAGATGAACACTGAACCCTAGAGTTGGATACTGTGGTTGCTCAGTGGTTAAGAAGCTCACCTTGTTAGCTGGACGGCTGGCAAGTCGGCGGTTTGAAACCCGAGCACTGCATGACAGATTCAGTGCCCGTCTTCTTGGGGACACGAAAGGAGCCTCATTTGGGCGTTCCCTGAGCAGAGTTTCTTCCGCAAAAATCCTTTCAACCCAGAATAATATCTGACACTGATTTGTTTGTTTAACATATATCCCTCTCTTCTAGGGCTTACAGCATAACATTCAAAAATACCAACTGACTCACATATTAAAATATATAATATATTTTCATTTATTTATTAAATTTTATTACATTTATACCCCGCCCTCATCCGAGGACTCCTGAAATCCCAAGCACCCTAATAATAGTGGCTATGATTATTATCAGTATAATATTGAATTTTGTATATTGTGTTATTCTGTATTTACTGTGTTGATTTTCATGTACAGTATTTTGTATTTACTGTATTTTATTTATTTATCAAATTTATATTCCACAAATTTATATTCCAGTTATATTTTATTGTCATGTAAGCCGCCCTGAGTCAGGTTCCTGATTGGGCGGGATATAAATAGATAAATTAAATTAAATAAGAAAGCCTATGTTGAAAGCAGTGGGGCAGAATGAAATGCCTAACCAAGCGGCCAGTGGTAAAATATTCCCAAAGGCCTCTTTATAAAGGGACGTTTTCAATTGCTTTTTGAAAACATGGAGAGATGATACTAGGCGCAGCTCCATTGGAAAGGAATTCCACAGCATGGGTGCCGCCACCGAGAAGGCCCTGTTCCTTGTCACGGCCTTTCTAACTAATCTCAGGCTTGGCACCTGGAACTCCATCGTCATGGAGGAACGAGTGATGTGGGCTGTTTTCCTGAGAGTAAGAGGCTCCACCTAGTAGGGAGTTCCCGAACCGTTTAGGGCCAGATGAATTGGTGTGGGGGACTGGATATGGCCCCTGGGCCATAGTGAACAGCTCCCTGAACCATGTGACCGGCCCATGGCCTGGAAAGTTTCGGCAACCCCTGGTTTAGGGCTTTGAAAGTTAGAAACTTACACCATGTACCTGATACGGAAGGAAACTGAGAGCCAGCGCGGCCTTGCCAAGGTTGGGGAGATATGATCACATTTTCTCATTCCCATAACCAGCCTGGCTGGTGCATTAACGTAACTTCCCAAATCTTTTCTGGGTCTCCCTCTTGATGCTTCATGTTAGCTTAGCCAGTGGTTTCCAAAGAGCATCTCTGCAAAGTTTTCCAGAAGCGATTTTGTCTTTCTTTGCTGTTTTCTCATAATTGCAGGGAGAATTCAGTGTCATGCTCACACATGCTGCTTCCCTTTGTCGGTCTTTTATATTTGGATTTTATACTGGGGGATGGGGGGCGGGGACTGGGCATACCTAATTACCACTTTGCTTTCTCCGGGTGCAGCTTTTATTACACCGTTGCAGGAGGCTTCCTAGCCCGGCCACTTCCAAAATTCACAGATGCTTTGATCCTTCCTGATTTGCAGCGTTTTCGTTCTGTAATTAAAACAGGAAGGGAAGGGCAGGTTGAAACGAAGCCGCTGTGGGGAGTTTTCTGTGGTATCGAAAGATGGGCTAATAATAATTTTGTGTCGGAAATTATTCCGAGTGGAAAGGATTTTTGTGGAAGAAACTCCGCTCAGGGGACGCCCAAATGAGACCACTGCTGGGACATGCATGGCGCCAGGGGACGTGATTTCATGTCCCCTAGAGCTGGGACAGATACTGGTGTTCAGTCCTTCATGCAGTACCCGGGTCTCGAACTTCCAAATTGCCAGCCTTCCAGCTAACAAGATTTTCTGCTGAAAAACCGGTCTGCGCTGAATCCAAATCCGAAGTCCAATTCTGCCTAGGACATCAGGCTCTTAAGTTAGCAAACTCACCCTTTTGGTTAAGTTCTTGCCTTGATCACACGGAGTATATTTGCCGTAAAGGTAGCAAAAATTGTCTGGTTTATTAACATAGCTGCGCCTACTCCTCTTTAGCTCAAAACAGACTCACTCTGGCCTAGCTGTGCTACCCAATAAGATAGTTTCACACTAGAGACAAGCCCTTGGTCCATCTCGCCTTACAGACCTCTTTCTGACCTCAGCTCACTGACTTGCCTAGACCTGCCCAGCCACTGCTGGAACGTGCATGCCACCAGGGGACGTGATTCAGCTGACGTGGCAGCAGGCATAGCAGTAGCTGTAACTGTTATAATGTCCCTGTGTAAAAATACATTACCCAATACCAGTGGCTAATATCAAGTGGCTAAGATGCTGACTGGAAGGCGGGAGGTCAGCAGTTTGATTCCCGAGTACTGCAGGACGGAATGAGCTCCTGTCTCTGCCCCAGCTAGCAGTTTGAAATTGCAAGTAGATATATAGGGACCATTTTTTTTGGAGGGGGGGAATCTTTGGGAACACAAAACAAGCCTCATTCGGGCGTTCCCTTGAGCGGAGTTCTTCCTGCAAAAATCCTTTCAACCCAGAATAATTTCTGACAATAAATTATTATTATTATTGCCTTGCTTTGGTTCGTTTAGGAAGTCCCACAGAGATGGGAGGCGGGGGGGGGGAGTCATTTTGTTATATCGTTCACCATCCAAAGCCACGGTGTGAACAGATGCTCCGCTCCCAATGTGGCCAACCCTTTTCCCCACATCTCCGCAATCGCTCTGAGATCTGCCAGTAAATCCTGATCCACACCTGTCATGAAATGAGGCCCCAAGTCCTTCACATATCCAAAATGGAGTTTGATATGTTTTGGTCTATAGGGGAAATAGAATAATCCACCTTGGATTGAACGCCTGAGAGGTCCCGAAGCAAGTGAGGAAGAGTGTGCATTCATCATAACGCCTGCCTCCGAGACCTGGGTGGGACAGTTCACCGGAGGCATGGCGGGGTGGGCTGGGCTCAGACTGTACCCCTTTCTTCACCCTCTGACTCAGCCCCCCCTGGATTGACACCCTCTCCCTCTCTTTCCCCCCCTCACCAGGAATGCTTGAATATGACCCGGCCAAGAGGTTTTCGATACAACAGATTCGTCACCACAAGTGAGTGGCTGGGTTTTTTTTCTCTTTCCTCCCCTGGGTTCTCTGGATGACTAAAGCGTTGCACTGCGATTCTTGTTTTGTGTGTTAACCACTTCTTCAGACCTTATCCAGGAGGAAGGAAACATGAGGAAGGAAAGAAGCATGATGGGGGGGGGGGGAGCGTGGCTGATCAGTGCAATTTTTTTTCTTTCTGTTCTGTTGTTTCCCAGGACGTCATGGCTTTGTCTGTAAAAAGCTCTTTGGCGTAGGCTTAGAGAGTTTGTGGGTGAGCATTACTACCCATCCTTTTGCAAAACAAAAGAAAACATTGCAGGAAGTTCAAGAGAAACCAGGAGGGAGGGAGGGAGGGAGATGCTGCATGAGTGGAGATAGATCGATAGATGGATGGATGGATGGAGAGAGAGAGAGAGATGGAAAGGGATAGATAGATGGATGGATGGATGGATAAATAAATAGATAAAGATGGAAAGGGATAGATAGATAGATAGCTATGGAAGGGGATAGAGAGAGAGAGTGATGGAAAGGGATAGATAGATCAGAAGTTCTTCACCTTTTTAAGCCGGGGGCCAGATCACACTCCCTCAGACAGCTTCAGTGGCCGGACAGCCATTTTGCCTTTCCTCCACCACATGGCACTTCCTGATGTTGTGGTGGGGCTACATGAAATGGTGCCATAGGCCACATCTGGCCCACATGCTACAGGTTGAGAATCAGATAGATAGATAGATAGATAGATAGATAGATAGATATGATGCATGAGTGGATGGATGGATAATCGGGGGGGGGGAGAAGTAAGGAAGAAATGGAGGAAGGAACAGGCCAACCCCTACTATGGATATCTGAAACCGCAGATAATGACAAACCCTCTATTTTACATTGCAGGCAATGACCTCTAGTGGTCATCTCTGGTAGTGCCAAAAAGGAACTGCGTGTTGCGACGGAGGGACCAAATGGCAGTCCTTTTGGTCTTGGTCTCTCCGAGGATTGGACCAACATCCCACTTCACCCCTCCAGAGGTGGCCTCAGAAGCCCCCACATCTGACCTGGGGCTGCAGCCCTTGCTTTGAAATATGCTTTAAGCATAAGAGCTTAAGGCAAAAACACACTGACTGGGGAGAGAGTGACTCAGAAAAGCCCTGTTTTAGCTGATACTGAGATAGCTCTGAAAAACTGGTTCTGTGCCTAGTTCTGTCTTCTTTCCCCTTAAAAAAAAACCTCCACAAGAACAGATTAGAGTCTTTTTCCCCCTTTACTAACACTCTATCCCCTGCCTCCTCTTTTCCTCTTCAGCCTTGGCAGATACATATGCAAATATTTAAATATAATCTCCCAGAGGGATAGAATCAATAGGTTTCCATTGTTACCCAAACCTATTTTTACTCCTGTGGGAGTAAGGGCAAGAAGACCAGATTTAAAACAGCTCATAGTTTATATCAGGAATTCTCAACCGGTTTAAGCCGGGGGCCGGGTCACGCTCTCTCACACAGCTTTGGGGGCCAGACGGCCATTTTGCCCTTCCTCCACCACATGGCACTTCCTGGTGTGGTGGAGGTGGTTGGGGGGGCACATGAAATGTCGCATCCAGCCCATGGGCCACCAGTTGAAAATCCCTGGGTTTATATACACAATTAAACAGGAAGCAAATAAGTGGGACTGCAGTGGATTTGTGTTTAAGCGGCTGAACTCTGACGACTTGAAGGTCTGCAGGTCAGCAGCTCGAGACTCGGGTGCCGCACGATGGGGTGAGCTCCTGTTGTCTGCCCTAGCGCCTGCCAACCTAACAGTTCGGAAGCGAGAAATTGCAAGTAGATAAAGAGGTACCACTTTGGTGGGGAAAGGCAACGGCGTTCCTGTCTAGCCCTGCCTGCCCCACGTCCATGGAAAGGTCTGCAGATGCAGATAAGCGCTGGCTGTTTGGCTATAAATGGAGATGAGCACTGGACCCTAGAGTCAGGTACGACCGGCTTTCAATGAAGGGCAACCTAAGCAGGAAACTTAGACCATACAAATGTGTGTATTTTTGTACGCTTGCGTAGTTTAATTTTATGCTCCCAATTCTGGGATGAATTTATCCTCTCCGTCTCTGCTTTCTTTTTAATGGCTCGG
Organism: Furcifer pardalis; assembly: GCA_030440675.1. Taxonomy (NCBI): domain Eukaryota; kingdom Metazoa; phylum Chordata; class Lepidosauria; order Squamata; family Chamaeleonidae; genus Furcifer; species Furcifer pardalis. The sequence goes on from CP126898.1 coordinate 47,640,437, forward strand.
TTTTGAAAGCAATAGGATCCAAACAAGGAGAGATGCCTTTTAAGGGAGTTGTATGCAACCTGCGTCGTCTACGAAGTGTTCGGACCTTGCCATCTCTAGATAACAAAAGAGTCCAGGTAGAGGCGGATGGGAAGAACCCAATGGTGTGCAGCAAAAAATAAATTAAAAATGCTACCACACTGTGGGCGGAGCCTGTGTCATGGGCGATCTAGTCATGCCTGCCATATGGCCATGTATACATCTGCAAACACAGGCAGCACTGGCTCTTTGGCTGTAAATGGAGATAAGCACTGCACCCTAGGGCCAGATATGACTGGCTTTTGAGCAAGGGAGACCTTGAGCCACTTGCAGGGACAAAACCTGATGGGACAGGGCAGGGAGGTGGGCGTGGCCACCTGATTTTGCTCTCCCGCCCGAAGGCCACCCAATTTTGCCACCCCCCTGCCCAGAGGCCACCCAATTTTGCTACCCACCACCACCACCGCTGGAAGAACCCCTTCTCTATCTGATACCTTGGAAAGACGGTCATAGTTAGAGGGTCTGGTATACCAGCTTTATGGGCAGATTAACCCAATGTGTGTAGGGTCGCTCTATAAATAAGCCCTTAAGTTAGAACTGATGAAAACAGAGACTATACTTGATGTTTTCCAAAAGGTGAGGAAGCTGATTGTGGACCATAGTAAAGTGGGTGGTTGGATGGATGGATGGATGAATCCCTTATTTATATTTATTTATTTATTTATTTGTTAGTCACATTTGTATTGCCGCCCACTTGGCATGCGACTCTGGGCGCGTACAACAATTACATCATGAACTACATAAATCCCACGAGAGAACTATAAAAAAACTTAAAACCAGTTTTAAAAAAAACAATTAAAAATACAATAAAAATTTACCCCGAAAACTAAAAAGAGCGAGGGAGTAATATTACTATATCAGCCACCGGATGAGGGGGTCACCACATCCCCAGTGCTCCCACACCTGCTTTGCCAGCCCGGGTTTTAACCCTTTCCTGAAAGGCAGCAACTCCACCTGGAGTTGTAGCTTGATTGGCAGGAGGTTCCATAGGGTCGGAGCAGACACAGAGAAGGCCCTCCTTTTGGTACTAGAGCAGGGGCACCCAAACTTTTCGGGCCGTGGGCCTGACTCCCACTCCCGGACAGATGATTGGGCTGGTCACGTGGTTCCTCCCCTCAGAAGTGGAAGTAAAGCACGCACGCACGGGATGCATCACATACCCGGGCACGCGCAGAATGCGTTTATGACAGCCTCAGGTCATTTACAGACGTGTTTTGTGCAGGTGCGTTATACAACTACACATACATATTTTACTTCCACTTCCGGAAGCAGCGAGGGGATCAGGGGCCAGATGAAATGGCTTTGGGGCCAGATCTGGCCCATGGGCCATAGTTTGGGCACCCCTGTGCTAGAGAGACGAGCCTCCCTAGTAGATGGCACAACCCAGTGATTCTATGAATGAATGAATCTCTTCCAACTCTTTCTATGAACGAACAAATGAATCTATGAATCTCTTCCAACTCAGTGGTTCTATGAATGAATGAATCCCTTCCAACTCTTTCTATGAATTAATGAATCTAAGAATGAATTTTTTGGAATAGTAGCCGTGTTAGTCTGTGGTTCAGGCATCTCAGAAAACAAAACTAAACAAAATAAAATAAAAAACACAGTAGCACTTTAAAGACTAACTGCTATATTTTTATTGTTAGCTTTCATGGATCAAGTCCACTTCCAACTCTTTCTATGAATGAATGAATCTATGAATGAATGAATCTCTTCCAACCCATGATTCTATGAATGAATGAATCTCATCCAACTCTTTCTATGAATGAATGAATCTATGAATGAATGAATCTATTCCGACTCAGTGGTTCTATGAATGAATGAATGAATCTCTTCCAACTCTTTCTATGAATGAATGAATCTATGAATGAATGAATCTCTTCCAACTCTTTTCTATGAATGACTGAATGAATGAATTTATTCCAATTCTTTCTATAAATGAATGAATCTAAAAATGAATGAATCTCTTCCGACTCAGTGATTCTATGAATGAATGAATCCCTTCCGACTCAGTGAGTCATCAAATGAATGAATTTTAGAACTGTGACAATTGGAAGATTGATATTGGGGAAGGGACGATGCCTTTGGAACTGAGAGGGTTCCTCGTTGGGCAGAAGGGGCCAAATCCCATTCCTAGCATCTCCCCAGACTGACCTTTTGGCTGCCTGCCAGAGCGGACCCACTTAGGCTAGGTGAGGGCAGAGACCCAGCCTGTCACATGACCACGGAAAGGTCTGGAGACACAGACAGCCCTGGCTTTTTGATGGTCAGCGGCCACACATGACTGGCTTTTGAGCAAGGATGGCCTTGATCTGTTAGACTTACATACTACCCTTCTGCCCCAGATTCTCAGAAGGATAGAGGGCAAGCCATGACTTTATATATCCTGGACTTAACTTGGGATTAGAGGGGTCATAGGTTCCAGGGCTGCTACAATTCAAATTACAGTCAAACCACGCATAAAGAGCACCTCGCTTAGCAAGTAACTCGCTTAAAGAGCAGAATTTCCTCTGAATGTTCGCTTAACAGATAAAACCAACCAAAAACTCACTTAAAGAATACATCGGAGTTCGCAACCCCCCCCCCCGGGCCAGAAGTCACAATGGGTCCCTTACAATGGTGTTTTGCTTAAAGAGCAACCTGTGGAGCACATTATGCTCTTTAAGCGAGGTCCCACTGTACTAATGACAAGCCAGATTACTGTACTAATGGGAGAGAGCAAACAGGCCGTTCCTTCCTTCCTATTATGTTGAGATGATGGGTTGAGTTTAGGTGCAATATCCTCAGTCACTGTAAATATGTCATTTTTCAAAAAAGAGTCCTAGATAGAGATGAGCAGAGGTTGAAAAGGAATAGGATTAAAATCCCCAAGAAATGACCCACAAATGGATTGGCTTCAAGGCCTGTTGCTGATTATTTCTAGGAAGTCCTAAATTGCCAGCAGGCATTTGGGAAACCTGGTTTTGCAGCTGTTCAAGGTCGCTCCCGTCCCTGCCCTGCTCCTGGGGGGCTAAGCTGATACGAGGCATCTGGGCTGGATCTGTGCGGTGAATACCCAGACATCCTCCCTTGCCAGATGGCTTCCTAGCTAGACCAGTGTGGGAAGACGAGAGGTGAGAAGCCTCCAGTCCTACAGAAATGAAAGGGTGGGTACAGCATCAATGAGGTTGCAGTATGTCCCGGAAAACCGGGATTCTCCCGGATTCAAGGTCAGAAAAAATTTCCCAGCCAGTTCAATAAAAAATCACGTTCCAGTCCCGGATTTTAAAAACTTACTGGTTGTGTATTATAACACACCATTAAAATAAATTCAAACTCTCTCCATCAAACGGGCGATTTCCGGCTCCACGGGAGTTGGAGTGAACCTGGAAACAGATCTTAATGTGCTTGCCCCACACCACCGCCCGATAAGTGTGACCAGGATGTTTTCTGGAACTGAAGACGTTAAGAGTTGATTGCGACGCGGTATGATGACACAGCTTCTGAGAAGCAGGGAGTGGCTGGGCTCAGGTTGCAAATTGTGTGAGTAAATGCAGGATTTTCCCCTCTTGTGATGATATAAGACCCCATGTGTGATATTTCATCCTCTTCCAATGGAAATTAATTCAGTGGCAATGCTGTGGATAACCCAGATGCAAATTGTGTGAGTAATTTAATTCTTATCACCTTGGAACCATGCGCAAATGGTCTCCAGGAAGTCCCAGACTTGGGATCTGAGGAAATGGGACTTGAACCCATCAAAATCTAGCTGTTAATCTTTTAAGGTGTCACAACTTTTGTTTCTAATAGATGTTAGCTAAGGATGGAACCTTCATGTCTAGGAATAGTCTATCCCCAAATTATGCTTGTGAGGAAAGAGGTGGTGGGCGAGCATCTCAGCATCCTCTCTGGGGTCAAATCCTACCCCAGCGATGGCAAACCTTTGAGAGACCAAGTGCCCAAACTCAACAGGCTGCAGAGGGGCAAGGTGAACTCTGTGCTGGGGAGGGAGGAAGCGCTCCCATTGGGCTGCTAGTCAGAGGGGTGGGGCAAACTGCTGGGAGAGGGAGGAAGCGCTCCCATTGGGCTGCTGGGGATAGGGGTGGAGCGAACTCTGTGCAGGGGTGATGGCGCAAGTGCCCCTCTGGCGTGTATGCCATAGGTTCACCACCACTGTTCTACACTATCACCAGTAGCGTCGTGTGGATTTCAGCCGCCCGGGGCTTAAGCCAAATTTGCCACCCCCGGTGGATGCTGGTGCTCACTCCCACTAGGGCTTCTGGGAATTGTAATCCAAGAACACTCATAGCCCAAAAAGTGCCACCCGGGGCGGACCAGCCCCCCCCCCCCCGCCACTGACTGTTGCCTCTCGAATCCCGACACCAACCTCTGCTTTTATGGAGAAGGCCCCGACCTCAGTGCTTTTTGTCTCTTTGGGTTTCAGCTGGTTTCGGAAAAAACACACGCAGACCGAGCCCCCCGTCCTGATCCCGCCGAGCCCGGAGACAAAGGACAGATGGAGGAGCATGACGGTCGTGCCTTACCTTGAAGACCTGCACAGCTACAACGAGGAAGAGGAGGATGATTTAAGAGACGATTACCTGGAGGACGAGATCATCTACACTCAGGACTTCACCGTACCTGGTAAGGAAGAGACCTTATCCAAAGAAAAGCGGGGAATTTGGGCTGGCTTGAGACGATGGGACATAGAGTTTCGCCTATCTGCAGCACGACAGGTTCTCATCTCCTTTTCGAGCTGGGGGGCTCGTCACGCTCTCTCAATCCGCCGCTTTGCCCTGTCTGCACGACGGGGGGTTTGCCCTTTTGTCCCAACAGCTTCAAAGGGGGCAGCCATTTTGTTTCTCGAATGCCCTTGGAGGTGTGGGGGTGGGCCACATGAAACGATGCTGCTGGCCAGAACCAGCCCATGGGTCCTTAGGTTGGGAACCCCTGCTCTGAAGGCAAAAAGCTTAAATTCGGGGCAGGTGCAAAAACAGCCAAGCATGTTAAAATGATAAAACCCAGATTAAGAACTCTGGGACCCCTTTGAACCGGTTTGTAGTTTCTGGAGTTTTGGGGAGGGGGGTCCTCGTCTTTTTCAGGGGTCTGGTTTTGCAACACTGCCATTAAATGATTGCGCAGACGCAGGTGGAGTTTGAGCAACGGGGCCCTGCGTCGTTGCTTATGGCCTGACCAGATTTGGCCCCACACGTCCAGTGGCTGCCATAACCGCTTTGGGGCTTGCAGAAGTCTGTGGGGCTTGCTTGATACATTTTCTCGGGGCCTGAGGGTTCAGCTGGGGACAAGGTTATCATGCCGAAGCAATGCAAAGGTTGGTTTGTGACAAAATAGGATTGCCTTACTGTCCGGTAGCCGACCAGTGTTGTAGGAGTCATTCCACAGAGTCAAGGTCAGGCACTAGGAGGCCCCTGGCCATTTCAGTCTTGCCTCCTATCAGAGTGGATTTGGTTTAAATCAATTTGAGATTACAGTTGGCAATAATTTGTACAGCTCCCCAAGATAAACAAGCAGGGATTGGTTGGACACAAGTTGCAAATTGTGTGAGTAAATACAGAATTTCCTATCTTTTAATGACACAAGACCCCATTTTATATCACTGCATCATAAAAAACACCAAATAAATATTGTCTGCTACTTGGCTTAATGACTGGCTCCCTGAACCATGTGATTGGCCTGCGGCCCAAAAAGACTAATCCATGTGTCCTATACTAAATCAAGTGCGCTGAATCCAAATCTGAAGTCCGATTCTTTGTGTGATGATCATGAAAGTGTGAAGTTGCCGTTCTCCTTCGTGTTGTTTGGGGATGCACACTAACCCATTAGTGTGAATCCCCAAACAACATACTCGGGAGAACAACAGTTACTGATAAGTGAAACCTGTCTTTCCCTTTTGTCGCAAATCCCACTCTTTTAATCTGGAGGCTCAGTTCAGACTTCTCTTTCGACAAAGACTTACTACATCATCTAAAACCAATAAGATGGTTTCACACTAGAGACAAGCCCTTGGTCCATCTCGCCTTATAGACCTCTTTCTGACATCAGCTCACTGACTTGCTCAGCTGCTGCTGGAACATGCATGCCACCAGGGGACGTGATTCAGCTGAGGCGGCGGCAGGCACAGTGGCAGCTGCAACTGTTCTAATATTTCCATGTAAAAATACATTACCCAATGACCGATCATTTCAGCAGCTATAGCAGGCCTTAAAATCTGTACGTGAAAGGCAAGTTCAGATTGGGAATCAACACCTTCGATATGTTGTGCAGTGTAATCAGTCTTTTTCCGGTGGACATTAGTTCTGTAGTCCACTTACCTTGAACGCCCTATTAGGTAAAGGTAAACGTTTCCCTTGCTCAAAAGCCAGTCATATCCAACTCTAGGGTTCAGTGCTCATCTCTGTTTCAAAGCCAAAGAGCCAGCGCTGTCTGCTTCTGCAGACATTTCCATGGTCATGTGGCAGGCACGACTAGACACCGGAGCGCACCAAACACTGTTACCTTCCCCACCGAAGTGGTCCCTATTTATCTACTTGCAATGTCTTGCTTTTGAACTGCTAGGTTGGCAGGGTGGTTATAAATCATTTTCAATTTGACATCCCATAATACCCAACATTAATCTCTGTGTTACGTCTCTACCTGTAATTTATCACTCGGAGTTAGCTGTTCAACCTCCGGGCTTGCCGGTTGGGTAACGAACCGCTTGAGAAAGGGATTAGTTGAAAATAATTTGTTACTTTAGTCATTAACGTTTCTCAGCAACATGTTTAAGATTCATTATTGTAATAACCCAAAAATACCAAAGTGTGTGTTTTATCGTCTTCTCTTTACATTAAGTACGTTAATCCATTACGGTCGTTTCCAGTCATTCTGTGCCATGTTTTAAAGCTGGGCCACCTTAATTAGCCGAGTGGTTTAATGACTTGCAATTTCTCGCTTCCGAACTGCTAGGTTGGCAGGCACTAGGGCAGACGACGGGAGCTCACTCCGTCCTGCGGCACTGCGGGGCAGGTGTGGGGCATGGGTCAGATGGTGGCCCCAGTCTTTTGGCTTGTCTGACTATTCCCCCTGCTCTCTCTGTGTGTTCGAATCCTGACGTTTTGGCTTGTTGCAGCCTCCAGGAGGGTGGGGGAATTTCAAAAATAGCGCACATCGGCTCTAGGGAGGTCGGGAGACCCGATGCGCGCTAATTTTGAAGTTCCCCCACCCTCCTGGAGGCTGCAACAAGCCAAAACGTCAGTATTCAAATCCCGACGTTCTGGCTTGCTGCAGCCTCCAGGGAAACAGGGCTTTTTTAAACGTTGTGCGATCAATACATCGCACAACGTTAAAAACTAGATAACGACGAGACTTGTGGAACCAAGTCTCATCGTTATCCGATGTACTAGTGTAGATAGATTAGATAGGTAGATATATAGATAATCCACCTGACAGAGACCTGCACCTAAACCCATGTTTAGGTTTACAAACCAGACAGATCAGGTAGGAAAATAGCAACTTGTAGATTAGGCAGCAATCTTCGGCTTTGAAACAGAGATGAGCACTGAACCCCCCGAGTCGGATACGACTAGCTTTTTTTTTTAATTAATTAAAAAAATACATAATACATAAGGAAAAACCACAAAAATCAAAATAAGACATAATAGAAAATAATATGAAATAATAAACAACACACAATAAATCATAGCATGATACATGTCAATAACATACCAATACAAACAATACAGAAAAAGAAAACAGAAAACAAAAACAAATAACATCAACAAATTACTTAATCCCTTTTCCTTTGTAGTTTACAACCACTTATAAATCTAAGCATATATTCAAATACTTACGTTATTTTTGCTATGCAAATAAACATCTTAATTATATTTGCTTATTTATAAAATAGAAGCATTATCTTACTCATTATTATACTACAAAGTCAATATAATCAAAATACACTTTAGAAACTTCATGTAAAACATAAGCACCCCAGGGATATTTACAAATATTTACAACTGACTTTTGAGCAAGGGAAACCTTTATTTACTATGTATAAAGGAACTGAATAAAGGAACTATGAATAAAGGAACTATGAATAAAGGAACTGAAATTCTCCCACCAGCTTATGCTCTATATCAGGGGTTTGCAACCTACAGCCCGTGGGCCTGATCTGGCTTGCGATGCCAAATAATCCGGCCCCCGACCTTGCTCCACCTGCCGCCATTGGAATTGGCCGAGGACTTATTTAGGGCTGCGTAAACGCATTCACTGCAGCCATAAGTGAGTCCGCAGCCATTGTAAAGACATTTATGACAGCTGTAGACACGTTTTACAGCACCGGTCTGGCCTACTCAACTGTCTGAGGGGGCGTGGTCTGGCCCGCTGCTGAAAAACATTGAAAACCCCTGCTCTGTAGAAAGTAAAAGCACCTTCTGTAAAAAGATAGCTTTATTATCTGAAAAAAAAATAGTACAAAAATTAAAAAAAAACACCATTTAGCTTGAAGGACAATTTCCAAGACTTTCTTCAACCCACTCTCAGGAACAACAGTAACCATTTTAAACTCGCTAAAAGCAAAGCCTCCGTTTTAATTCATCACAGCACCGTTGAATCTTTATATTTTAAAAAGCGAATTCTGGCGCTGTGGGCATATTTTAAGGCTGTAACGGCCTCTTTCTCTGTGTGGTTAGAAAATGAAATAACGGGCTGGGAAGTCCAAATCTGTGGCAAGAAAACTCGAGCCGGGTAGATTGGTGTGTCGCTGCTCTTCCCCCCCTTGATTTCTCACTCCTTTGCTTTATGTCACCTCCACAAATTGGTTATAAGGCCTCCGCCGCCTCCGCCTGGCACCCAGTTTGCACTGAAGGCAGGGAAGGTTAAAGTGTTCTCTGAGAAGCCGTGACACCCGCCCCCGCGCACAAGTTGCTCAAAATCTTCTTTTTTCCCCCCTGGCACCCCTTCGGGGCGGCCGAGATTTCAGTCGGTTCACGGAGTCGTAAATGAAAACTTTTTAAAAAATCTACTCAACCCCCCTGAGCTATTTAAAAAACGGAGGCGTGGGTTAAAACATGGGGCTCTTGACCTTTTCAAGCTGAGGGCCAGGTCACGCTCCCTCAGACAGTTTCAGGGGCTGGACGGCCATTTTGCCCTGCCTGCCACACATGCCACTTCCACGTGTGGTGGAGGCAGGGGGGGCACGTGAAACGGTGTTGTGGGCCATATCTGGCCCCTGGGCCATAGGTTGAGAACCCCTGAGTTAAAAGAACAGCTTTGCCAAATGTCATTTTGACACACTTGGATAGAGAGAACGAACCCCCTCCAAAAGAGATTAAAGCTGAGACTTGGAGAGGGAAAATATCTGGTAAGATTTTCTTCTTCTGCCGTATCCAAATCTGAATCGAGGCAATCCTCATGGCGATCAGCCACGAAGACTGTGCTAAGACTATAATGGAGAGATGTTTCATCTGCCGTCCACATCGTAACGTGAACCCCATAGTACCACGGATCCAGTTCCACGAGTCACTTTCTGGCCCTGAGCCCTTTTTGGCACACAAAGTCCTCCTCCTCATCATCATCCTCAGGCCAGGATAGATGAAGCTGCTGCCCCTCCCTCAAGATGGACTCCAGTGGGGGTTAATCCACTTGGGGACCATCACCCTTCTCTGTGGACTTTGACAGCCAAGGCCACTAGTCCTCAGTGTGGTAAAGTTAGTTAACACTCAGCATTGAGTCATGGGCAGTGGGGTCTACTCCAGAGGTGCCCAAACTTTTTGGGCCACAGGCCAGTCATGTGGATCAGGGTGCCCAAACCTACGGCCCAGGGGCCAGCCCCAGCACAAACTCATCTGGCCCACAAAGCTCTTGTTGCACCTGGAAGCGGAAGTAAAACCTATCCGTACAAGCGTGTTTTACATCCGTTTCCAGGAGCTATGAGGACTTTGTGGGCTGGATGAGTTGGCATCCGGGGCTAGGGCTGGCCCCCGGGCCGTAGTTTGGACTCCTCCCCTGGTCTATTCTATTACTATAGCAGGATAACCTAGCCAGACTGAAATAGAGAACAATAACCCGTAGAGAGCGCATCTCCCTATTGTTTCAAATCTATGCTCTCCCTTGCGCACAGAACTGGCTTCTGTGAGCCTAAAAACTGGAAGATCCAAGGCCCCCCTTTTCCTTCTCTGCTGCCCAGTCCTGCAAGGAGCCATTTAAGACAGGGGTCTCTAACCACTGGGCCTTGGGCTGTTGCATGCCGGGTCGCAGGGCTGGGTGGCGCCATGAGCCCCAATGGTAACCTTTTGCCCTCAACGTGCTTTGCCGGGCTTCCGACACAGCGGATCGGCAGGTGGCCGGACCCCTCTACCACATCACTTAACCACGGCGGAGCGTCGCCTGTGCGCAAGTGCCCACAGTCAAGATGTGGCTGGCAGATGGGAGAGATTAAAAATCTCACCACCGCCCACTTCCTAGTCCGTGGGAAAATTGTTTTGCATCCGGTCCAAAAAGGGTTTGAGGACCCTTGATTTAAGAGATTTCGCCGCAGAGCGAACTCACGAAAAGGTGGCTTCGTTTTGGCAATTTCGTGGGACTTGTGGTTTAGAAGCTCACCTTGTTAACTGGTAGGCAGTTCAAGACCTGGGTATTGCATGGTGGATTGAGCGCCCGTCTCTGCCCTAGCTCATACCAACCTAGTAAGAAATTGCAGGTAGATAAATAGGGACCGCTTTAGTGGGGGGAAAGATTGTGGGGACGTGAAAAGGAGCCTCATTCGGGCGTCCACTGGGCGGAATTTCTCCGGCAAGAAATTTCCTTTCAATCTAGAATCATTTCTGTCACAAAATTATGATTCTTATGTATGGCTTAGACACGGAGGAGAACGAAGATGCTGGCCGTTTTTTTTCTGATTGTTCCCCTGCTGCATCTTCTCAGGTGAAAGCGAGGCAGGGCTTAAAGAGGAGGAGTATGGAGTGGAGGAAGGACTGCTTGAGTACCTGTTCGGAGAAAGCGAGGCGACCACCTCCGGCAAGGAAGGAAAGACCGTGCAGCGTAGCTTAGATGGAGGACAGAGAAACCAAGACGACAGCGAGGATATATTAATTTCTCTTTCAGCAGAGAGGTTTTGACTGCCATGCCAGGGGAAGCCATGGAGGTCTAAATGGAGTCCGACTGTGTTGGGTTTTGTTTTTTTGGCTGTGTTTAAAAATTAAAACGGAGTCTTCGCTCTGGTAGGTAAAGATTGTGAAGTTAGGCCTAGGAAGCTGCATGGATGCATTGAGACTCCAAATCCCATCCTCCTGGCTGCGCAGGGAGGAGAGCTGGTGGGAATTGGGAGTCTGCTCCTTTCTAGGTGATTCTGACGTCCCGTTCCCAGCGTCTTCTGAGGAGGCAAAGTGGTTGCAATGCGGTGACATAAGAACTGACTTTGTTTGGAACAGGTGTGCCCAAACTGCGGCCCGTGGGCCGGATACGAACCATGAAGCCATTCCACCAGGCCAATGATGCCCTCACCGAACCAGGAAGTGAATACAGACACTTTCTGTGCATGTGCGGATGTCATATTTACTTCCTGGTTCAGCGCGGACGTCCATGCACAGAAGCATCCGTAATTCCTGGTTCAGCGCAGAAGTGTCCGTATTTACTTCCTGGTTTGGCACGGACGTCCTTGCGGATGCACAGAAGCATCTTCACGTACTTCATGGCTTTGGCGCAGACATGGTTGCGCATGTGCATAAGAACCCATGCCAAACTAGCAAGTCTATGTGGCCACTTTCGCTGCCTGCACAGAAGCGTCCATGCAGAACCAGTTAGTAAATGCGGACGCGCATGTGCAAAAAAAAGCCCTGTTCCAGGGACATTGTCTGGCCCGCTCAGCTGTTCCAGGGGCATGGTCAGGGCCATCGGCCCAAAAAAATTGGACACCTCTGCTTTGGAAAGGCACAGCTTCCCCCTCGTCCTTGTTTGCAAGGGGATTTATTTTCAGCAGGGTCTAAGAAAGAGGGCAGATCTGTGGGTCCCCCCCAAAAAAAAATGTATGGGGAGCTTCCTTCCCCTCCCCTGTTCTCTCTGAGCCCTATTATCTGGAGAAAAAGAGATGGTGATGAGAGATGCTTGCGATAAAACAGCTCCCTGTTCATGCTACGGTTGCATGCGTGGGTATATGTGCATATCTTTCTCGGCTAGGCAGAATCTTAGGGGTGGGGGAGGGGCCTCAGTTGAGGCTCCGACAGATCTCCATCTCCGTTGCCGGGGGGCTTAATGGGTCGCTATTAGCCCCGACTTCGGCAAACAAGCCGCCCCGAGAGCTGTCAGTCAGTGTGGGTTTGATAAGCAATTACAGGGAGATGTATCTCCCTCGCCTGCGCCGCCATCTCTCCCGGGGATACACGGCAAAGCATCGTAAAGTGCCACTGCCTCGCCTACGCAGCGACGCGCCTCCCGTGGATTGTGTCCTTCTCCTTGCTGCAGTTCTGGGGTTTTGTTTTACGTATTTAGAAAAGCTGTTGAGTGCTACCTTCGATGGCTCAGGTCCGGGGTCTGAATAGCAAAATAAAATCTTCCTATTTTGTTTGGTTTTCTTGCTGGTTACAAACCTGGCTGTTATTTCGGCGGCTTTGCCACTCAAGCTTAGAGCAGGCCAGTTATCTGCCCCCCCCCCCGAAAATAATAATAATAATAATAATAATAAATAAATCCGGCTTTGATTTATCTGTTAAGAGAGACTAACGTCCTCCAAAAAGCTCCATTCGGGTAACAAAAGGGCTTAAGTCACACAACCCAACCGAAGCGCGTGTAGACAATCCGAGGTGCTTGCAATGTCTTATTCTCCAGTTAATAGAAAATATTTCTAAGTAGGGCAACGGGAGGGGAAAGAGAGAGAGAGCCGGCTGAATCCTTAAAGCAGAGGTTCCCCAACCTAAAGCCTGTGGGCCGGTTCTGGCCCACAGCACAATTTCATGTGCCTCATCCACCCCTCCTAAGGGCATTTAAGAAACAAAACAGCCGCTCCCTTTGAAGCTGTTGGGACAAAATGGCCGCCCCCATCGTGCAGCCAGGGCAAAATGGCCCTCGAAGCTGACAGCTAGAAAAGGTTGGCAATCTCTATGTCAGATGGATCCAGGATTTGTGTCCATTCAGGATCTATGGATACGCCAATCCCTGCCCACCTGCCTGGTCTTTAATGATCCCAAACAACCTTTTAATTGCAAACTGAAAGTCACATCCCGTTGTTTAGGTAAGGGGGCAGGTTCATCCCAAGGTGTGGGGCTGGAGGGGTTGGAAACAGGATCGCTTGAGGGCCGGAGAGGCCGTCCACGCTGCCCAGCCTGTGAACCAGAACAGGTTCAGAGAAGCCACGGCTGGGACCATCGGGGCACGGAAAGCCGAGTCTAACGACAACTAGGCTCAGGTTTGGGCTCCGTCGTCCCACGCTCGCTGCCCGCTGGAGTGCCACGAGAGCTCTGCGGGGCAGGGTGCTGACGGGGAATTGGCCTCCGCTGCAGCGATTACACATTGGAGGCAGTCGCGGGCACGAAGCGCTAGGAAGGGAACCTCGAGGTCATCGTTGGAAGAAGAACAGTGTAGTCAGTTTCTGAGCATGCCGCTAAAGTTCAGGTGAGACGCTCCTTCCCCAAGCTTAACTGAGCAGGTATTGATAAGTTGAGGCTGGTGGGCCTCAGTTGTCCCATCTGCACAATGGGTTGGTGCAGATACGGTAAAGGACTGCGGCGGCTCAGTGGTTAAGACGCCGAACCTGGCAACTGGAAGGTCGAGACCCGAGCGCTGAGCGACGGAGTGAGCGTCCCGTCGTCTGCCCCAGCTCCTGCCAACCTAGCCGTTCGAAAGCAAGAAATTGCAAGTAGATAAATAGGTACCACTTCAGCGGGAAAAGTAACAGCATTCCATGCATTCATTCATGCCTGCCACGTGGCCACGGAAAGAGATGCAGACAGTTCTGGCTCTTTGGCACTAAATGGAGATGAGCACTGGCCCCTAGAGTCAGATACGACTAGCTTTTGAGCAAGGGAGATTTTAACCTTGATTTTACCCCTCAAAGTCTTTAGTAGAGTTAGATGTCGATTCCAGGGACCGCATTCCCTCAGCGGGAGATGGTCAAAAGCAAGCCGTATCCGGCTCTAGGGTTCGGTGCTCATCTCTGCTTACAGGCAAAGAGCCAGCACTGTCTGCTTCTGCAGACATCTCCGTGGCCATGTGGCAGGCACGACTAGACACCGGAGCGCACGGAACGCTGTTTCACCTTCTCACCAAAGTGGTCCCTGTTTATCTACTTAAATGCCTTGCTTTCAAACGGCTCAGCTGGCAGGAGCTGGGGCAGAGACAGGAGCTTATTCCGTCCTGAGGTCCCTGGGAATTGAACTGCTGACCTCTTGCCTTCCAGTGTCTTAGTCTCCCTCACTTTGATTTTCTAAACTTGCCAGATTCAGTTAAATCTGGGGCAGATGGAGGGTTTTGAGGGCCGTCGGTTGCACTACCATCCAACTGGCCCACAGATATTAGCAATAATTAAATAACAGCTGGAAAATGTCATTGACAAGCTACAGTGTTTTTTATTTTATTTTATTTTTATTTATTTTATTTTGTTTTCTGATATTGACAAGCCAATTGGTCTGGCTAATTGGGGGTCAGAACTATGTGTGGCTGTATTCGCTCCCCACTGATAGAGGGGATTTTTTAATATATAGTCACAACATCTAGAAACGTGACGGCGAACCTTGGCACTCCAGCCGTTCTTGGACTTCAATTCCCAGAAGCCCAAGCCAACATTCCTGCTGATACAGGGCTTCTGGGGATTGAAGTCCAAGAACGGCTGGAGTGCCGAGGTTCGCTGTCCCTGATCTAGAACAGGGACCCTCAACTTACAGCCTGCAGGCTGGATCTGGCGCTTGGCACCAAATCATCTGGCCCGCACTCCTTGCTCCGGCTGCCGCCTCAATCCTTGTCCCCCTCGTCTCGGCATGTCCCTGCTGGTGCTCCGGGGGAGTGGTGGGGCCTTGGGGTGACCATGCTGAATTCCCCGCTGCTCCCCACAATGGCAGCAGCATGACCAGTAGTCCGGCCCCTTGACAGTCTGAACAGCTGTGATCCGGCCCCTGGCTTAAAAAGGTTGAGGAGTCCTGATCTAGAAGCTTGCTCATAATTTCTTTTTTTCTTCAAATTGCCGGGTATTTGGACATTCAGATTTTCCAACATCCGGTGTGTGTATGTGTGTGTGTCATTTTGGAGGCTGCGGGGCATAGACTATTCAAGGATCCCACTGTAAAAGTGGGGTGAGCAACTGAAAGAAGGGGCAAGGACCCTGCTCCGAATCATTTTATGATCAATTCCTCTGCAGTGGGCGTAAGCTGCGCCTTGCAGAGAACAGGAGGGAAGGTGATGCAACGCAAGGGAGAGGAGACTGAACCAGCGAGCAAGCCAGTGGTGAATCACTTAGTGTGGGGGCGGATGCCGGGTTATTTGGGAGGGGGGAGTTGGAGGGGGAGAGCGAGATCTCATTAAGGCCTTCCCTTGATCAGAGGAAGCCTCGACTTGAAGGAGAAACGGCTGCTTGCCTCCCCCTGAAACGCTTGCTTAAAAATTTATGCCGGTTGACTGAACACGAAGGGTCCTTGCCCAAAGTGAAGGGAGGGGAGGATGATCGTTCGTCCAAAGATGATTCCCATGCTCGCCGGTTTCTAAGGATGATGTGTGGGTCTTGGCAGGAAAGGCCGATGGCAGCCCCCCCCCTTTTCCAAAGATTTCCCCTCGTCAGCATTTTCCTCCTTTAAACAAATATGAAAGGTGGGTGGGTGGATAGGCACAGATTAGATAGATAAGCATAGGATAGGGAGAGATATGGGGGGGAGAATGATAGGAAGATAGGAAGGAAGATGATGGATGAATAGGTACAAATTAGATAGGCATAGGATAGAGATAGGAAGATGGTTGATGGATGGATAGGGACAGACTAGATACGCACAGGATAGAAAGGGATAGGAAGAAAGTTAGGAAAGAAGATGATCGGTAGATGGATGGATAGGGACAGATTAGATAGATAGGCACAGGATAGGAAGGAAGATGATGGATGGATGGACTGGTACAGATTAGATAAATAGGCACAGGATAAAAAGATAGGGAGGTAGGAAGAAAGTTAGGAAGGAAGATGATGGGTAGGTGGATGGATGGACAGGTACAGATTAGATAGATAGGCACAGGATAGAAAGATAGGGAGATAGGAAAAAGATAGGAAAGAAGAGGATGGATAGATAGGTACAGATTATATCAATGATGGCGAACCTTTTAGAGACCAAATGCCCAAACTTGCAACCCCAAACCCACTTATTTATCTCAAATATCCCAGTGCCAATGTATGGTTGTGAGAGCTGGACCATTAGGAAAGCTGAGTGCAGAAGAATAGATGCCTTTGAGATGTGGTGTTGGAGGAGAGTTGTGAGAGTCCCCTGGACAGCGAGGAGAACAAATAGGTCAATCTTAGAAGAAATCAACCCTGACTGCTCCTTAGAAGGTCAAATAGTAAAGATGAAGCTAAAGTACTTTGAACATCAACTGAGAAGAGAGGATTCACTTGGGAAAGCCTTGATGCTGGGAAAGGTTGAAGGCAAAAGAAGAAGGTGGCGGCCAAAAATGAGATGGCTAGATGGTGTTGTAGGCACAATGGGCACAGAGCTGAGCAAGTTGAGGAGGAGGGCGGAGGACAGGGGTGCCTGGTGGACGGTGGTCCATGGGGTCGCAAAGGATCGGAATCGACAGTGTGACTGAACAAAAAAAATGGTGTTTATCTATATGTATGGATGCTGGAGTGTGTTGTGTTGGGAGTGTTTCTTGTGTTGTAAGCTGCCCATGGCCAGATCCGGCCCATGGCACCATTTCATGTGGCCCCACTCCTCCAATGGCATTCAAGAAACAAAATGGCCATCCTTTTGAAACTGTTGGGACAAAATGGCCACTCCCACTGTGCAAAATGTCCATCCAACCCTCAAAGCTGACTGCGAGAGCGTGGCTCGGCCCCCTGGCTTGAAAAGGTTGGAAACCCCTGCAGTAAGCTATTCATGGGTAGAATTGGGCCCGTTGAGTCGGTGGGGAATAATCAGCTCCCTCATGGATTCACTCTCAGCCAGCGTGGGGCTGATTATTGCCTTTAAACCGTTTTAAAAAGGCCTTCCTTTGACGTGTCATTTGTTCAAGCAAAACCCATTCACAGCCTCGCTCCTGATCTCGGCTCTTTTTATGTTCTCTGCATCCTTCTTGTGGCCTTGCTGTGTCATGTTCAATTAATTTAAAAAAAATATATCCATTTGTTTTGCTTTTAGTCACCTTCGTGGAGTGTGTGTGTGTGTGTGTGATGACGAGCCGGACACGAATTACCGTGACGCTCGGCTCTGAGCGAGAGAAAAAGTCACACAATATTCACCGATAGAAACTCGACACGATTTCCTGACGCCTTATCCTCCTTTTTTTGTCACAGGCTGTGACTCATTGGGTTTGATTTTGGGCTTTGTGCGAAAATTACCTTGCCAGGATCCCCTTGGGAGGTAGTAAAGAGAGAGCAACGTGAGCATCATTCGTGCAGCGTGATTTATTTATTTTTATTGTTTTTTTACCCAGTGCTCCAGGATTTGCGTGCGTTTTCCATTACACACACACACACACACACACACACACACACACACACACACACACACACCTTGCTGAGTTTAGCAACCGCCCGTTCGGCCTTTGAAGAGAAACTGCTTTGCTTTCATAAAAATCTAAAATCTTTTGCGCGGCTCGCCAAAAAGGAAGAAGAGAGTGGCGTTTTTTGAAATAGAGAGGGGGGAGCACTTAGCTTTTCATTTTTGCACGCTTCTTGGGAGAGAGAACTGACATCCTACCCAATTTGCGACACTCAGAAAAAAGGGGGGAATGGAATAAGGAGAACAGACTGCTCGCCAAAACTGAATCTCTCAGACGGACGTGCCGGGGGTTTCAAATCCGGTCGAACACCACCACCTTCAAATAGAAGAATGGTAGAAATAGGTTTAGGATATGGCTTTAAACCAGGGTTTTTCAACCTGCAGTCCATGTGTTGGATGCAGCTCGTGGCTCCATTTCACGAGGGGGGGCCCACCGCTTCCACAACACCAGGAAGTGCCATGGGGTGGAGGAAGGGCAAAATGGCCATCCGGCCCCCCAAGCTGTCTGAGGTAGCTTGACCCGGCCCCCCAGCTTTAAATGGTTGATAACGCCTGCTTTAATTCCTTCCAGATGTTTTGAACTACGGCTCCCAGGAGAGTCCCACAGGCTGAGCTCAACATCCCAAAAGCCAGTCCCACGGGGGTTCTCCACCTAAGGCCCGGGGGTCAGATCCGGCCCACAGTACCATTTCATATGCCCCCTCCAAGGGGATTCAAGAAACAAAAATAGCTGCCCCTTTTGAAGCTGTTGGGGGAAAATGCCCACCCCCATCATGCAGGCAGGGCAAAATGGCCCTCCGGCCCTCGAAGCTGACTGAGAGCGCGTGACCCAGCCCCCAATTTGAAAAGTTTGGGAACCCCTGGTTTAGGGTTTTTTAAAGGATGGAAATCTAATGACATAGATCTTTGTGATGCTTGCCTGGGCCTTCTGCGCATGCTCAGGGGCACAGACCTTTGCTGACACCCAACCCTCCCTTTTCCATCCATTTTTTGTGTGTGCTTTTTCGGCTCTCCAGGACAGGTTCCCGACGAGGAGGCCAAGCAGAACGGACAGAGTCACGCCCAGGGCCTGCTGCCGAAGCCCATCTGCATGAACGGGACGGAGTCGGGCACGCTGAGCGGCAAGACGAAAGCCGAGCGCCGGGCCAGCGCTGCCTCCAACCCG
The DNA here is from genome assembly GCA_030440675.1 of Furcifer pardalis. Lineage (NCBI taxonomy): Eukaryota > Metazoa > Chordata > Lepidosauria > Squamata > Chamaeleonidae > Furcifer > Furcifer pardalis. Next base: position 47,659,343 of record CP126898.1, read on the forward strand.
CCCCGCAAGGCCTCATCCGCCGGCAGCAAGATCCGGAAGCTCTCCACCTGCAAGCAACAGTGACCCCGGCGGACCGCCAGGAGTGAGTAAACCCAGCTTCGGAGTCGCGCCATCCAAATTTCCCAGTTTGGGCTTAGGCTTTCAGGGTGGTAAAAGGGGGGGATCCTTTTTGGGGCACCCTGGATGGTCACCTCTGCACCAAGGAAGGTGAACCTTGCCATACGGTCATGGTTTCTCAACCTTGGGGCCTCCAGATGTTCTTGGACTTCAACTCCCAGAAGCCCCAAATCAACCCTCCTACCGATCAGGGCTTCTGGGAATTGAAGTCCAAGAACACTTGGAGTGAAGAGAACAGCAAAAAACAAATATGTCATAGCACCTTGAAGACTCTCTGTTGCATCTAAATGTGAGCTGGGGTTTTGTAATTCGATAATACATAACGATTGCATTGGATAACGCTAAAACCGCATAACGACGACAAATTTGAGGGGAAGATTTGTACCGGATAACATTCTTTTTAGCGTTATCCGATACAGTCGTTCTTAGCAGCAGGGTGGCTGGCTCCGTTCAGCTTCCCAGCCACCCTGCAGCTATGGAGGCAGGGGTGGGGAGGCTGGAAAGCCGACGGGGGCCTCCCCGTCGGCTTCCCCAGCCACCCCACAGCTGCGGAGGCAAGGGCGGGTGGCTAGGGAAGCCGACAGGGAGTCCCTGTCAGCTTCCCCAGCCACCCTGAAGCTGTAGATCGGGTCCTCTGATCTCTCTGGAGCAGGCAGGGGACCCAATCCAAGCTGTTTCTGGGCTTCCCCGACGTCCTCAGCCAGTGCAGCAAGCCAAAACGTCAGGGTTCGAATCCTGACGTTTTGGCTTGCTGCACTTGCTTAGGACGTCGGGGAAGCCCAGAAACAGCTTGGATCGGGTCTCTCCACCTCCCTGGACCCGGCAGGGGGGTCAGAGACCCTAAAATTTGTTTTTAAAAATGGACTTTTTTTTTTTACCAATTTGGGGGGCTCTGACCCCCCTGCCGGGTCCAGGGAGGTGGGGTGACCCGATCCAAGCTGTTTCTGGGCTTCCCCGACGTCCTCAGCCAGTGCAGCAAGCCAAAACGTCAGGGTTCAAATCCCGACATTCTGGCTTGCTGCAGCCTCCAGGGAAACAGGGCTTTTTTTAACATTGTGTGATCAATGCATCGCACAACCTTAAAAAGTGGATAACGACGAGACTTGTGGAACCAAGTCTCAACGTTATCCGGGGTACTAGTGTACTTTTTTACAAAATTAAAAAGTTACTTTTTGAAACCACTTTAACTGCAGCAGTAACTCGCTCAGTTTGGGGCGGCTTGTCCTATACTAAATCAAGTGCATTGAATCCAAATCTGAAGTCAGATTCTGCCTAGGACGTCCGGATGTTAGGTTAGCAAATCTCACCCTCTTGGTTAGGTTCTTGCCTTGATCACGCGGGGTCGATTTGCCACAAAGGTAGCAAAAGGTAGCACAAAGGTAGCAATTTTTGGCTTTTAATACTAAGTTTTTTAAAGTTTTTCATTTTTTAAATGATTTTATAATTGTTGTAAATCGCCCTGGGTCCCTTTTGGGAGGAGGGTGATAAACAAATTTAAATAAATAAATAATAATAAATAAAAATTGTCCGATTTACTAACACAGCTGCGCTTACTCCTCTTTAGCTCAAAACAGACTCACCGTGGTCTAGCTGTATTATCCAATAAGATGGTTTCGCACTCAAAACAAGCCCTTGCTCCATCTTGCCTTATAGACCTATTTCCAACCTCGGCTCACGGACCTGCCCAGACATGCCTGGCCGCTGCTGGAACATACATGCCAAAAGGGGACGAGATTCAGCTGAGGCGGCAGCAGGCAGATTGGCAGCTGTAACTATTGTAATGTTCCCATGTAAAAATACACTACCCAACGACCGACCATTTGAACAGCTATAGCACGGCTTAAAATCTATACGTGATAGGCAAGTTCTGAGTCCAGATTTGGAATCCGCACACTCGATATCATGTAAATCACGTGTGTTATTCCCAGTAGCAGAATCATTGTGCAGTGTTATATATGAATATAATAATTATTAGATTTTTTCCCCTTTCTTCTTCTGCTTATTACTTGTTTCCAGTCAGAGCCTCAAAATACCGGTGGCTGAGACCGTCCGTCTCTCTTTTTCCTGTCGTCGTCGTCGTTATCATCACCTTTTATCCGGTAGCAAAGGACCCCATAGCGCAAGCTTGCAATCAAAAAAGTTTTTTTTTTAAATTAAAATATCCTTTTTTTTCCTTTGAAGAGAGAGAAATACCCAAAGAAGGAGAGAGAGGATTTTTTTACAAAAAATAAACAAATACCAAACACCTCGGATGCCGGCTGACACCCGTTCGGTCAGCCTTTTTTGAACCTGGGTTTCCTTTTCTCCAACCTGGAGTGCCAAGACTGTACAGGATGAGTGAGGTTTTTTTGGGGGGCGGTGTTGAGAACTGGGGGTCCCGTCCCCCCCCCGGTCGGGTGTCTTAGGATTTTTTGCAAGCCATTGAAACGCACTTTATGTAGGAGACTACTGTTATATAATATATATATAAATATATTTTTCCCTCCCTTTTTTCGGTCTCTCCGGTTTCCTCCTCCCTTCATATTTTGTTTCCATTTTATATTTGCCGTTCTCTTCATAAGTTACTTTTCCACACCATGATGTATTTGGAAATTTTTTAAAAAGACAAGGAAAGGGGGTGGGTGGGTGTAGGGTTGCCATATGTCCCAGTTTTCCAGGATTTTCCCGGATTCAAGCTGTCCCGCCCAGTTCAAGAAAAAACATGTAAAAGTCCCGGATTTTTTTGAACAAGGGAAGCAAGATCACCCGTCACGAATGGATTTTTGCAAAGTTAATTCACTGCCTCCCTAACTTTCTTTCAATTATCCTGCTTGAAAGCAGTGAAGGCAAAACAGCACCCTGAGAAGCCCGTTGGGGAGAGGAGAAACTTGCAAGCGAGATAATTGAAAAAGATTTAATTGTATATGGTCGGTATTCCGTCTGCCCTGGACAGGGATTATGTAGGGTCTTATAGTTGCGGTCTCCCTGACACATGTGCAGTCCAACACATGTGCAGTTTGACAAATGCAATGGCTGTCCTGGTTTGGTGGGAGAGAATTATGGCAACCCTTGGTGGGTGGGAATTTGCAAAAAAAGAAGAAGGGTGTTTGAGGCCAAATTAAGGAGAGAAATGCTCAAATCTCAACCCCCCAAAAAATTAGTATTAAACCAGCCGCCACCGTCACGACTGTTTGAGAATAAATAAAATTTAAAACCATTAAAAAGAATTTCTGCATGCTGTTTATAAGGGCTGGAGCAAAGGGAAATGAGTGATTTTTTTTCTTCCTTTCCTTTTTCCTTTTTTAATAAAAGATAATAAAAGTTGAAAACTGAGAGATGGGGCTTCCGGTCTGTTTGTGGGGCTGAAACGGAAACAGGGTGGGTTTCAGGGCTGGGGGGGGGGGGACTTTTCTCCTCATACTGTTCCCCAAAATGTGGGTTCAAGACCAGCCCCCGGTTTAAAAAATAAATATATTTTCAAACGGGTTCGCAACCTAAAGGGACTGAAGGCCAGATCCGCCCCCCGGTGCCATTTTAGGGGGGGGGCACACCTCCGAGGGCATTCAAGAAAAAAAAACCAGCCCTCCCTTTGAAGCTGTTGGAACAAAATGGCGACTCCATTTTGAATGCTTTAGGCCGGGCAAGGGGTTCCCAGCTGAAGCCCTGAGGGCCAGATCCAGTGCCCAGCACCATTTCATGTGCCCTCCCCCCTCCAAGGGCATATGAGAAACAAAATAGCCACCCTCTTTGAAGATGTTGGAACAAAATGGCCACCCCCATCGTGCAGGCAGGGCAGAATGACCATCCGACCTTCAAAGCTGACTGAAGTAGTGTGACCCGGCCCCCTGGCTTGAAAAGGTTAGGAACCCCAGTTTTTAAAGATTAGGAGACATTGGCATGGGAACAGCGAAGACTCGGCAGGGCTCTCAGCGCCGAGACCGGTCTCTGTGATGTTTGCAATGGGGGAAAGGTGATGCGGGTCTGCCTTGACTCGGGCGGCCCAGTCTCTTGGACGGCCCCTGCCCTGCTGAAGTCATGATGTCGCTTCTGGGTTAACTTTTGCAGCGGCTGTCGGGGGGGGGGGGAATCCTTGAAAGGGGCCAGGAGCTTTTTCTTCCATCCTTACGCCAACAACAGTGGAACATGGGATTTGTGCTCTGAAAGCACCCAGGAGCCACAAAACCAGCCAGGGCAAAAATACTTTGAACGTTTGCAAACATTTGCGTGCCCAAGGGCGTCTAAAAGCAGCTGGTTAAAAGCGGTTTGAGCAGTGACGGCCAACCTTGGCCCGCCAGCTGTTTTTGGACTTCAATTCCCAGAATCCCCTGATCAGAAGGAGTGCAGACTTGGGCTTCTGGGAACTGAAGTCCAAGAACACCTGGAGTGCCAAATTCACCATCATAGAATTAAAGCAGGGCTTTTCGTGCTGGGGGCCAGGTCAAGCGCTGTCAGCTTCGAAGGCCGGATGGCCATTTTGCCCTGCCTGTGTGATGGGGTGGCCATTTTGTCCCAACAGCTTCAAATTAGTAGCCATGTTGTTTCTCAAATGCCATTGGAAGGGATGGGTTACATATGAAATGGCACTGTGGGCAGGATCTGGCCTTATGAGCCTTAGATTGGGAACCCTTGGGTTAGAGCAATACGGGTAGACTGCCCCTGGGTGGGGAGGTTCTGTGTGGTTTTTTTCTTCATAATCGCCCTGTGTGGGGGGAAGTACAGGCTATAATAATAATTTTGCGTCAGAAATTATTCTGGGTTGAAAGGATTTTTTGCTGGAGAAACTCCGCTCCGGAGACACCTTTCATGTCCCCGAGATCTCCCCCCCCCCCACCGAAGTGGTACCTATTTATCTACTTGCAAATTCTCGCTTTCGAACTGCTAGGTTTTGCAAGAGCCGGGACACCGTCGTGCAGTGCTCGGGAATTGAACTCCGACCTTGCAGTCGTCAAGTTCAGTGCCTTAAACCACTTGAGCCACCAGTCCTAGTGGCTGCACTTTGCCCATGCTCAGAGGATCGGCTCAAGCCTCAAAAGGCAGAGACCCCTGGCATTGCGGGACAAGCAGCGCGTTGTGGCGAGACTTTTCCCCTGCGAATCCCATCTGCGCGAATCCCTTCGAATCCCGTCACACACACACAGCACACATTCCAGGGTTGGCACATTTATTTTAATAAAGTCTGTGTTCAAAAAAGTGGCTTGTGGGTTTGGTCCCCCCCGCCCTGCCCCGCCCCGCCCCGATCATAAACGGAGCGCAGAGAATAATACTGCATCATAAACATTTTCTGCTACTTTGTGTAATCCATGTGCCCTGTACTAAATCGAGTGCGCCGAATCCAAATCTGAAGTCCGATTCTGCCCAGGACGTCCAGATCTTAAGTTAGCAAAGCTCACCCTCTTGGTTCTTGCACTGATCGTGCAGGGCATATTCCCCACAAAGGTAGCAAAAAATGTCCAGTTTATTAACACAGCTGCACATCTTTAGCTCAAAACAGGCATACTCTGTACCTAGTGATACTATCCAATAAGATGGTTTCAAACTAGAGACAAGCCCTTGGTCCATCTGGCCTTATAGACCTATTTCTGAGGTTAGCTCATTGACTTGCCTAGAAATGCAGCTGGAACACGCATGCCAAAAGGGGACGTGATTCAGCTGAGACAGCAGCAGGACTAGTGACCGCTGGAACTGTTACAATGTTCCCATGTAAAAACACACGACCCAGTACCGTTTGAACAGCTACCATACGCCTATAACTTAAAACCTGCACGTGACGGGCAAGTCCCGAGTTCGGATCTGGACTCAGCACACTTCATATTGCGTAAATCACGCATGTTACTCCCGGGTAGCAAAATCATTGTTCTGCAGTGCAATCTGAATATTTGAGAGGAAAAGGAGTTTATCTGATGAATGCAATTAATATTCAGGTCCTCGTCTACCGCGTAGGTTCAATTTATGAAACAATTTTCTCGCCACCCCACTCAACGCCTCTTCTCTTCGAGCCGCGAGGGAAATTCAGGCAGCAAAAAAAGGAGGGGCGGGGAGATGTTAGGATGAGCCCCACCACCAATGTAAACCCTGCTTCCGGGAGACACGAAATCATCCTCCAACCAAGCAGATGCTGGATTGGCATGCAAATATTTCAAGCGTCAAGATCAAAAAGGCCCCAAAACCCTAAATATTTTGGCAAGATTCAAGCCGCCTCTCTTTCCATGCTCAGAGGTTGCTTGCCATAGCATTCGACAACCCCACCCCCTCCCTTTCCACCCTTTGGTACTTTCTTCGTCGTCGCCTTTTGTTCCCATGCCGGCACAATTAATTTAAATTAAATTTTTTAAATACTAATAAAAATCTGCTTCGAAGATAGGTGCAATAAAATAAACTCGCATTTTTTTTTGGGGGGGGAGGATGCCAAAAAAAAGGCATGATATAAAGTACGCAAATAAATAATGGTTCAGAAAAGCACACCATTTACACGCCCACTTGGCCACCAAAAGCGCACCGTCCCCTTTTGACAAAAGGCGGACCTCACAAGGACTAGAAACCTGAGTTGTTTTGAGCTGGACACTGTCCCGTTCTGGGTCCCACCTCGCTTCGCTAAGTGCTGGGGGTTCAAATGTCTGCTGGAAAGGGGGTGGAAAACTTCGGAGTGGAGCTGGGACGCCAGCCAGGGAGGCCGCCGCCGTTTCGGGCCCGGGAAAATCTCTTGGAAGGACGGCTGGGGTCGCTCCGGCTACGGGGAGGAAGTTGTCCCATCGGGGAGGCGGGATTTCCTCAAGGCCTCCCGCCACGAGGACGCCCCGCGACGGTATATCTCTGGAGATCTCAACCTTTGTAAGCTGGGGGGGGCAGGTCATGCTCCCTCAGGCAGCTTCGGTGGGCCGGATGTCCATTTTGCCCTTCCTCCAACACATGGCGCTTCCAGGCGTGGTGCAGGGGGCGCTGCAGGCCACATCTGGCCCACAGGCCTCAGGTCGAGAATCCCTGGTTATATCTGGTTATTGCTCAAATACCCAGAGCACAGAAAGGGGGCGGAGTCGCCCAGTCCGCTGCCCCGGGGAGGTTGAACCTGCCCCCCCCCTTGAGGTTTCGGACTCCTGGCTTTCCCAAAGTCCCTTGGGGTGGAGTTTCTGGGCAGTGCAAGGGAGACCTCTGCTTTGGCAAACTCAGGGTGGGGGCCTGCGGGCGAGGATCTGGTGAATCGGGCCCCCTACTTGGGAGGAGGAAGTGGAGGGGGTCGTCCGATGTCAAGAGCACACGTCAGACACCCGGATCCTCCCTCCTGGGGCCCTGAATTCCCTCTGCCCCCATTCCTGGCGGAGCCTGGACAATGGTTTCACCCCACCCCGGATCCTCCCTGTCATTTTGGGGGCTCCACCTTCTGATTACAGGGATGTCCTTAGGCAGCCCGGATCCTTCAGCGGCAGAAGGTGCCACCCGCTAGCTAGACCTACACCCCTGCAGAACACAGCCGGCAATGCCACTGCCGCCGAGAACGTCCCCACTCGCGTTCCTCCCGGACGTCTCCTTGCCCTGGAACCCGGACAAGCCCCCCTCTTAGTCCCCCTCGTTGGCCGGCCAGGTCTGTCCAGGAACCGCCAGCGCCGGGGGTGAAATCGAGAGAGACGGAGGGCGAGAAAGACCAGCCGTCCCACCCATCTGGGAGGTCAACCTGATTTCTTGCTCCCACTACTCTGGGCTTCGGTCAGGGGACGCTTCAGCTACGGCCACCACGCGCTCCGGACTCTCGCGCGGCTCCTTCAAGTGCCGATAGAACCGGTCCTCGAGGCCTCCGGCAATCTTGTCCATCAGTTCGTTGCTCAGCGGGCGCAGCGGCGGGCAGTGCCCTTCCTCAGGGCAGCCCCAGCCGTAGGGGTCGGCCGCCGGCTTCCCTTCCTCGGGCGGCTCCTCCTCAATGACCTGGATGGCGTCCCCGGCCTCCGATGCCGGCGAGGCAGCCTCCTCGTCGCCGGAGCTGACAATCCGGGGCAAGGTGCTCTGGTAGCGCCCCTCGGGCGGGTAGTTGACACTGTCGCCCCGCCGCAGGGGCATGCGGTGCCGCTCAAGGGCCGCCGGGTAGCGGACCCCGGGGTCGCTGTACTGCTTGGCCCGCTGCCACTGCTTCCGCAGGTGGGTCCGCGAGCGGTGCTTGGCCCGCAGGGGCGACTCGTCGAATTGGGGGTCGTGGCGGACAAAGGCATTGAAGAGGGCGTCCGTCTTCTCGTCGATGCTGTAGTCGCGCCGGGGCCAGGCCTCCCGGGTGGGGAAGAACTGGCCGTAGGGGGCCCAGACCAGCGGGCTGTGTGGGGGCAGACTGCCCCCCGCCGCCCCCAGCTCCTCCTCCGGCTCTTGACCCTCAAAGCTCTCGAAGATGGTGGCCTTCCGCCCGGCGCTGGTGAAGCAATGGCGCTTCTCTGAGGCCGTCTGGTCCTCCCCGAGGCGGCCCGCTGGGGCCTCGATGGAGGCGTAGCCACTGTCCATCTGCAGCAGCTTCCGCGACCCGCCGTCGGACTCCACACTCTCCTGCTTGGCCTTCCCTCCGCCGCCCCCCGGGCGCTGCTCGTCCGCCCCGCCGTCAGCTTCGTCGGCCAGGGACGAAGGGAAGCTGGGCAGGCCGCCGTTGGAGGAGGAGGAGGAGTGGCTCTCGCCGCCATCGCTGCGTACCGAGTCCCGGTCGTTGCCCCCCTGCTCCGAGGCGGTGTGCATCTCCAGCGAGGCACGCAGACTCCAGATGTCATGGTAAAGCAGGGTGGGAGGCGGTTCCAAAGCGGGGGGCTCAGCGGCGGGAGGGGAGGGGGGCACGGGAGGGTCTAGCCTGCGGTGAGCAACACAAAAAAGGGGCCATTAAAGGACCAAACAGGGCCGGATCCAGGTCCTCGGAGAATCGGATGCAACAGAAGGAAGCGAAACACATTTTTATTCCATTGTGCATCAATAGCGTGCGTGTGTGATCAAACTGGCCCACTCAACCATACAGCCAGAGGGTTGTAATGTGGGCCACATAATCATCATCATCATCATCATCATCAATTTATGTACTGTATTTCCTAGCATATGAGACACACTTCCCCCTGTTAAAATACACTGCGACCATGGAATGCGTCTTGTACTGTATACAGCGGCCTTGGGACCGCAGCGGCTCAAGCGGTTAAGACGCTGGACTCGAAGACTGGAATGTCGGAGTTCGAGACCCGAGTGTGGCACGACAGAGTGAGCTCCCGTCTCTGTCCCGGCTCCTGCCAACGTAGCCGTTCGAAAGCAAGAAATTGCAAGTAGATAAAGGGGTACCTCTTTGGTGGGGAGGTCAACGACGTTCCGTGCGCTCCATCATCTAGGTGTGCCTGCCACGTGTCCACGGAAACGTCTGCGGACGCAGACAACATTGGCTCTTTCGTTGTAAACCGAGACGAGCACTGAAACCTAGAGTCAGATACGGACAACTTTTGAGCAAAGGTCACCCTTGCTCAAAAGCCAGTCGTATCCAACTGTAGGGTTCGGTGCTCATCTCTGTTTATAGCCAAAGAGCCAGCATTGTCTCCATTTGCAGACGTTTCCGTGGACATATGGCAGGCATGACTAAACACTGCTTATCTTTATCACCGAAGTGGTACCTCTTTAACTACTTGCAATTTCTTGTTTTCGAACGGCTACGTTAGCAGGAGCCAAGACAGAGACAGGAACTCACTCCGTCGTGCCACACTCGGGTCTCAAACTGCTGGCCTTCTAATCATCAAGTTCAGTTGTCTTAACCGCTAAGCCAGCACAGTCTATCCCACATGCTCAAAAAAAAAATCCCAATTGATAAGACAACTTATTTGAAACTTTTTGAGCCTTTAAGAAACGCACGGAAATGTAAAGATTGATTCTTAAGGGAAAGGAATTAACTACAAGTAGTTTAAAACTTATAATTAGTTACTTCTGATTCCTTTTGTACAGAAAGCTATTAAGCAAATCACAGGGAGGACGAAGAGGCAAAATTAACTACGAGTTGTTTAAAATTTGTAATTAATTACTTCTGGTTCTTTTTTGTACATAAAATCACTTAAGCAAATCACAGGAACTAACTACAAGTCGTTTAAAACTTGTAATTGGTTACTTCTGAGCCCTTGCTCGAAAGCCAGTCGTATTGGACTCTAGGGCTTAGTGCTCAAATCCGGTTACACCCAAAGAGCCGCTGCGGACTGTGTCTGCAGAGTTTCATTGGTCATGTGGCAGGCATGTGCACGACAAAGTCTCTGTCCCGGCTCCTGCCAACCGAGTTTCTACGGGGCAGCATCGAAGTCTCGTGGCTTTGCCCCCAACCCCCCTGGTCCCCCGTCCCACTTATCTACAGAAAAATACCTGCCGAGAGATAAAGCGGGGCTGGCCGGAGGCGGCACAAGGGGTCCGGCCACGGGGCGGAAGACCACGTCGTCCGTCCGGGCGATGTACTGGATGATGTCGGTCTGGTGGGCGTCCCGGTCTTCCTGGTCCAGGCTCTCGCTGGCCGCCCGCTGGCGCTGGAACTGGTGGCGCTTGGGAGACCCTGGAGTTGCACACGTTATGATTGTTAAAGGTCTCCCTTGCTCGAAAGCCAGTCGTATCCGACTCTAGGGTTCAGTGCTCATCTCTGTTTCAAAACCGAAGAGCCAGCACTTGTCTGCGTCTGCAGACGTTTCCATGGTCCATGTGACAGGAAAGGCTAGACACGGAATGCTGTTACCTTCCCACCAAAGTGGTCCCTATTTATCTACTTGCAATTTCCTGCTTTCGAACTGCTAGGTTGTTACTGTTATTGTTATTAATTTATCACTGAAAAAGGGAGTACAAACACACACACCACATTCCAGTTACGACACTTCATCAGGAGGTTTGATTTATTGGGATATAAATGTTATAAATAAATTTAATTTAATTAGAATATAATAGAATAATAAGGAAAAGATCTGCTATTCAACAATTGAACACCAGCCGAGTTTAGTGCCCTACATCAGGGGTTCCCAACCTAAGGCCCGCAGGCCATATCCAGCCCATGGTACCATTTCATTTGTCCCCCCACTCCACTCCTCCAAGGGCATTCAAGAAACAAAACGGCTGTCCCCTTTGAAGCTATTGGGACAAAATGACCACCCCCGTCATGCAGGCAGGTGCAAAATGGCCACCCAGCCCTCAAAGCTGACTGAGAGCACATGATCCGGCCCACTGGCTTGAAAAAATTGGGATCCCTCTGCCCTACATGGTCAGAAAAACAGATCAGAAAAACGGGCGATGGGATGACCTCTTCAATATTGGCTTCAGGGGCCCGTAACCCACCTCGTGTGTCCAGACTAGAAGCCCGCTGACTGGTCTCCAGCTTCCACTTCTTGATCTTGAAGTACGGGCTGGCCCCTTCCAGGCTGGCATGGCGGCGTAAACGGGTAAAAAAGTGAAGGACGGCGCCTTGGGCCGGCAGGAGGGTGGCTTCACTGGCGCTGCCAGCCCTGGTTCCGGCACCTTTCGGACTCCTGGCTGCGCCGTCGGACTGGGTGAGAAAGATCAGGAGAAAGAAAAGAGTTTTTAGTTATGTGATAGTGTCAGAGGCTTCGACTCCTAGGGGAGCCGAGTGTAAACTAGGTGGCGCACACATCTCTGAATGGCCCGAGGAAGGTTGCGTCTTCTGTGAGGCCAATAGAAGCAGGGACTGCAGTGGTTCAAGTGGTTAAGATGCTGAAACTTGGTGACTAGAATGTCGGCAGTTCGAGACCTGCCGTCTGCCCCAGCTCCTGCCAACCTAGGAACTTCTAGACGGCGAGTGCTGTTGGAAATGACCGGATCATTGCGGCCAAAGCCCATCGCAGGACAGAAAAAGAAAGTATGGTGCGCCGGGCGAACATTAACGCCCAGCCAGGATCTTTCTTTGGGTCGACCTACCAGAGCCCCTTCGCCAGAGCTGATGGACGGACTGGCTTCTACCGTGGAGTTAAAGGTATCTCCGGGCAGCGCCAAGCCATGCCCCGTGAGCGCCGTCTGAGGCAGAGCTGTCCCCGTTGGCTGGAGGGGGAAGATGGGAGTTGGGGGGGGGAAGAAGGGGGAAAACATATTTATGCTGTAGGTCAGTGGTGGCGAACCGATGGGATGCATGCCAGAGGAGGCACATGCGCTGTTGCCCCAACACAGATTTCACCCCACCCCTCTGCCCTGCAGCCCAATGGGAGCGCTTCCTCCCTAACTCCAGCACAGAGTTCGCCCCGCCTCTCTGCCCAGCAGCCCAATACTGGGAAGATCTAGGCTGCTTTTTAAAATAAATATAGATCTGGCCCGCTTTACCAGCCCCAAAAGCGAAACAGAGGTATTTCAGAACAGGGTTTCTGCGCATGACAATCTTCAAATTAAATTTGCCACTGCTCATGATGGGGGTGAAGGGAAAATGGGGGTCCCAATTAGTCTATGATGGGTGGCCCTCTCCCTAAAAATCAAGGTGCTAGTCCTCTTGATTCTGGTTTAAAAGGCCAACAGCTTTCTAGTCCAAGACAAGCGCTTTCGACCCAGTCTTTTTCTTCCTTCATCTACCTTATAGGGCTGTCGTGAGGCGGACGAAACCGAGAACGTTGACAAAACTCAGTTCAAAGGGCTGGAAAATACTTAGATTGGGGGCAGAAAATCCAAATCCATAGCAGATAGACCCTCTCGTCTTCTTTGACCGTTTCCCAGAATTGTCTGGGAGGGGGGGACCTGGGATTTGGAGTCCAGATCCGGCCAAGTCCCAAAAGCCCTCCTGAGGACTAGTGTTGCGATGTCAAGGAATTCGGACCCAGAGGTAAAGACCTACCTGGAAGATGGCCAGGCTGGGCTTGGCTGGGGGCCGCCGGGGCGTCATGGCCAGGCTGTTCTCGTGGGATTCGCACTCGTGGATGGTGACGATCTTCAGGGCAGCCGCAGGGGGGAGAGGCAGGTGGCTCAGGCGGGCGTTTTTGAGGTGGTGGAAATCGCCTTCCGTCAGGGTATACCTGCCGGCCGGAAACGGCATAAAAGTTGGCAAATGGCAAGTAAAAGCGGCCCGGGACGACCCGAACGGAGGCACGTCCCAGATGCCTCGGAATACAAGTGCCATCATCCTCAGCAGGAAGATCTTTCACAACACCCTTATGGGGGTGAGAGTTAGGCCAGAAGAGAATGGCTGCCCTAATATCCACCACAACTTCCCCACCACCCCTTGTTGGTTCCTCTCCAAATTTTTGGACTATATGTCCCATCATACTTGGTCTTGACAGCTGGGGCTGATGGGAATGTTAGTCATGTTCCCAACCTGAACTTGGAGGTGGGGTGCCCACCCCACCTCCAAGGGCATTTGAGAAAACAAAACGGCCACACCCTTTGAAAAGGGTTGGGACAAAATGGCCGCCCGCATCGTGCAGGCAGGGACAAATGGCCGTCAGACCCTCGAAGCCGACTGAGGATGCGTGACCCGGCCCTCAGCGCTCGAGACAGCTGGCTTTACGTCAAGGAAGAAGGATCTGCAGACTTCCAGATAGCACAGGATTCCAATATCCATCTATCCTGCCTGCGCAGCCGCTGGCCGAGGCCGATGGGATATGTGGTCCCAAAGGCACCTAGAGGGCCAGAACTTTCCTCAGCCGCCAGGTGGGTGAACCCCAAGCTGCCTCTCGAACTCGGCACCCACCGCCTCCCCTTCTCCTGGGTCTTCTTGCTCTGCTCGAAGAGGGCGGCTTCGTTGAAGGAGACGCGCCGCCCAGTCGCGACGCCCGAGGACAGGAACCTCTCGCTCTCAGCGTCGCGGCACCCGGAGCTCGACGCGCTCTCCAGGTCGTCCACCTTGACGGTGATGTCTGCGGCGGGCCGGAGGGATTTAGCAAAAAGGCAAAGGGGGGGGGAGAATAAAAAAAAGACAAAGTGAGTTACGAAACCCACGTCTAGGTTGAGTCCCGCGGGGACAAATTCGAATTTTTCTGAACTTCTAACACTGTTCCGGAGCACAAAATCCGGCAGCATCCCTAGAAAAAACTGCTAAGGGGAAGGAGAGGCAGCAGGAGAAGTGATGGGGGGGATTTTGTCACCATGGCAACGCAGCCTAGCAACCGTCTCCGTACCACTAAAGCCATCCGCCGGAAAGGATGCAAAAAATTCGCTCACCGGGGACAGGCTGCGAGTCGTCCAAATACGTTGTGTTGGTCTTTTCCGGGTCATCGCTGGCTCTGAGGAAAAGAAGGCCGGAATTTAATAAGAATGATGATGTGTGAGTTTGTGCCGAGGGGGAAAATCTCCTAGATGGGTGGGTTATAAATAGAATAAATAAAATAAAATAAATAAATATAATACATTTAAAAAAACTCCCCAACATTCGATATACAGTCGTACCTCCAAAGCGAGGCGCTCTTTATGCAAGGTTGTACTGTTTATATAGATTGGGGATTCTCAACCTGTGGCCCGTGGGCTGGATGTGGCCCACTGGCCCGCCTACACTGCGCCAGGAAGTGCCATGGGATGGAAGAAGGGCAAAATGGCCGTTGCCCCCCCCCCAAAAAAAAACTCTTTGAGGTAGCGTGACCTGGCCCCTGGCTTTAAAGGTAAAGGTTCCCCTCGCTTGAAAGCCAGTTGTATCCGACTGTAGGGTGCAGTGCTCCTCTCTGTTTCAAAGCCAAAGAGCCAGCGCGGTCTGCGTGGTCACGTGGCAGGCACGACTCGACACCAGAGTGGCCGGAAGGCTGTTTACCTTTCCCACCAAAGTGGTCCCTATTTATCTACTTGTAATTTCTAGCTTTTGAACTGCGAGGGTGGCAGGAGCTGGGACAGAGATGGGAGCTCACTCCGTAGTGCCACACTCGGGTCTTGACCTGCCGGCCGGCCTTCCAGTCACCGAGTTCTAGCCGCTTGAGCCACCGCAGTCCCTCTTCTAGGACGTTTTGCTCCCATTAAATGAGGAAGAGGAACCTGGGGTGTAGATTTGGGGCTGTGGGACTTTTATTATTATTATTATTATTATTATTATTATTATTATTATTATTATTATTATTATTATTATTATTATTATTATATTTAGACTTCAATGCGCCAAACCGGATGGTTTATGTCGTCCAGCACAAATCTGGAACACCGTCCCTGTTTCCGGCCCACCAAAAGTGTAACCCATTTTCCCCCTGTGTCCTCGTGGCAGGTGCCTATAGGCCAGGGATGACCAACCTTTGGCTGGCCAGGCGTTCTTGGACTTCAATTCCCAGAAGCCAACACTCTTGCTGATCAGGGAATTCTGGGAACTGAAGTTCAAATCTCCTGGAGGGCCAAGGTTGGCCGTCACTGCTATAGGGGATGGGATTTGTAGTCTCACCACCACCACCTTCGCGCCTTTACCTGCAGTGGCGCTGGTCCGTCTCGCAACAGCGCCGGCAGACGACGAGGATGCCGAAGATGAGGACCAGGGTGCCGCCGATGAAGATGGAGAGGAGGACTAGAAGCAGCACATACCCATCCTGGGGGTCCCCCTCAGCCGGCACCGTCTGCAAAGGAGGGCCGGGAAGGAATAGGGAAGATACACAATCCGCATTTTAAACTCCTTTTAGCACATACTGGATCTGTTTGGCCAAAACGCTTCCAGCTACCCCAGGGGTCCTCAACCTGTGGGCCGGATGCGGCCTACAGCGCCATTTCACGTGGCCCCGCCGCCACCCCACCAGGAAGTGCCATGCGGTGGAAATGGCCATCTGCCCCCCCCCCCCAAGCTGACCGAGGGAGTGTGAGCCGGCCCACCCCCCGGCTTTAAAAGCTCGACAACGCCTGGGCTACAGCTTCGCGCCGGAGTAGGGCAAATGTCCGCACGCGTCCATGTCAAAAAAGGGGATCGGAAAAGACAGCCAGGGCGGTGCAGGGGGTGAAGCCGCTGCCTTTCAACCCCAAAGGTGATGAGTTTGATCCCGGCTAGGGTTCAAGGTTGACTCAAAGCCTTTTCCATCCATCCCCGGCCTGTTAATGGGGGCAAAATGATAATTTATTTTATTTATTACATTTGTATGCTGCCCGTTTTGGGAAGTTTCTCACTCTGGACGTACAAATATGACACAACAAAACACGCAATGAATCAAAAAAAGAGGCTGACCAAACGAATGCATCCCAAAATAAAATAAAATAAAGATCTTTTCCCCACCGAAGCAGTCCCTATTGATCTACTTGCAGTGTCTTGCTTTTGATCTGCTAGGTTGGGCAGGAGCTGGGACAGAGGCGGGTGCTCACTCCGTCATACAGTACCTGGGTCTCGAAGTGTCGACCTTCCAGCTAACAAGGCGAGCTTCTTAAGCACACAGCCGCCACAACGTTGGCCCACCCTACGATCTCGAGGGGGAGATGGAATTCCTCGAACCCCCTGCCCTGATTTAGGGTTTATTTTTTAAATTTTATTTTAAAAAGTTGTCTGGCAAGGACAGATTCTGCGCCGTACCCGTTTGCGTGTGTGTGTTTTTTTAAAATTCAGCTCATTTTGGCAGGGAACGAAGATCCTGTTGGCAAAACAGACGGCACGGTCTTCTGCCAGCAAAGGATTTATCTCTATACAAGATTTCCCCCGTCCCCCCGCCCCGCTACACAACGTCAAGTTCTGCACACACACACACACACACACACACACACACACACACACACACACACAATCCCAAATTATCCATCCTCCCCAACTTTCTAAATAAATTAGTTAAAATAAATTTTGATTTTTATTTAATCTACTTAATACAGGTTTCAATGTTTATTTAACCCATTCAATACAGGTTTTGATTTTTATTTAATCCATTCAATACAGGTTTCAATTTTTATTTAATCCATTCAATACAGGTTTCAATTTTTATCTAATCCATTCAATTCAGGTTTCGATTTTTATTTAATCTGTTTAATGCAGGTTTCGATTTTTATTTAATCTGTTTAATGCAGGTTTCGATTTTTATTTAATCTACTAAATAAAGGTTTCGATTTTTATTTAATCTACTTAATGCAGGTTTTGATTTTTATTTAATCTATTTAATACAGGTTTCAATTTTTATTTAATCTACTTAATACAGGTTTCAATTTTTATTTAATCTGGTTAATACAGGTTTCTATCTTTATTTAATCTGTTTAATACAGGTTTAGATTTTTATTTAATCTATTTAATACAGGTTTCGATTTTTATTTAATCTGTTTAATGCAGGTTTCGATTTTTATTTAATCTACTAAATAAAGGTTTCGATTTTTATTTAATCTACTTAATGCAGGTTTCGATTTTTATTTAATCTATTTAATAAAGGTTTCAATTTTTATTTTATCTACTTAATGCAGGTTTCAATTTTTATTTAATCTGGTTAATACAGGTTTCTATCTTTATTTAATCTGTTTAATTCAGGTTTAGATTTTTATTTAATCTATTTAATACAGGTTTTGATTTTTATTTATATCTATTTAATACAGGCTTCGATTTTTATTTAATCTATTTAAAACAGATTGTGCGTTTTTAGAAACATGCCAAATTGGTGGTATAGTACTCTTCATTTCTCACACCCACCCACACCTTGAATTGTTATTATTTTTACAGAGGGGTTACACTCCATGCTGTGGCTCGGGGGTTAAGACACTGAACTCAATGACTGGAAGGTCGGTAGCTCGGCAGTTGTGAGACCCGAGTGCTGCATGACGGAATGAGGTCCCGCCTCAGACTGAAAGCAAGAAATTGCAAGTCGATAAAGAGGCACCACTTTAGTGGGTAAGGTAACGGCATTCCATCATCTAGTTGTACCTGCCACGTGTCCAGGGAAAAGTCTACAGAGGCAGACCGTGCCAGGTCTTTGGCGATAAACAGAGATGAGCACCGAACTCTAGAGTCGGATACGACTGGCTTTCAAGCCAGAAACAGCGTCCAAATTTGCTGCTTTTACCCAAGGAGAAAAGTGGAAATCATTTGGGAAACGGGCGTTTTCCACCCCAATCATTGCGCCCAGCACCGTCCGAGTCTGCACATGTTACCGTGGTCGCGTGTCAGGCACGAGCAGAGGCCAAAGCGCACAGAAATGCCGTTACCTTTCCCACCAAAAGTGGCACCTATTTATCTCCTTGCAAATTTCTTGCTTTCAAACGGTTTGGGTGGCGACAGGCGCTTGGCCCGCTCCATGGCACGCACGGGTCTCAAACGGGTGACCCACCCCACCCCATCCACCCCCCAAAAAACCACCACAACCCACTCACCGTCACCCCTTCGGCCGTCACGTTCTCCCAGGCGCCCGGCTCATAGCTCATGGTCCACGGCTGATCGGAGGGTCCACCTAGAAACCGGCAAGCCACAAATTGTCACCACCGAAAAATCACCCGGGGGGGGGGGCTTTTTAGGGAAAAGTCATGAATGAAGAAAAACCTACATATAGGGAAACGGCAGGAACAGGGAACGATGCTTAGTGTCCCTTTTAATCTTGCTTCTTACTCTCTCCGGTCTCTTCCCCTGACGCTTTCAGCGATCCATTCCTGGCTCACACGGTGGCCCGCCGAAAACACCCCAGACCCGGGGGCCGGCTTCCCTTCACTGCATCTTGGCCCACTGCAAGTGCCGCCGGCCAGCCGATGGGAGCCTTTCCTCCTCCTGAACAGTAAGAGAAGGGGGGAGATAAAAACAGAAAGGTTGGTTTGTAGGGTCTTCCCCACCGGGAGGGGGGGAGGGGACGATGTGGGCGCTCTTCCTGGTGCTGATGCTGCTGAAAGAAAGGATGGAGGGGAGGAAGAAATGACAGCGATGGAGGATGCACCTTCTGCTTTTGAGGTGTGTGTGTATGAGTGTGTGTGTGTGTGTGTGAGAGGGAGGGGTCCATTTCCTCCCACACAGACGGACCACGACCCCCGAAAGCATCAAAGGCTTCCCTTGGCTGGTCCTCGGGTCCCCCTGCGGCCTCCAGTTTAGCTCTTTCTCTGGTGGCAGTAGGAGGGTGGTGTCTTTTTTTCCGGCCCACCGCTCCCCATGCAATGTGGCCACCCACCTGCCCTGAATCCATACCCACCACCCCAAGGAGGGGGGACCCCCGTGGAGCCGGAGATAAAGCACCGGGGGGGGGGTCTTGTAAAGACAAGCATAGAAAGCCAAACGCTCTGTGTGTGTGTATGTGTGTGTCCCCGTCCGCGTGTCCCTAAGATGGGCCTTCCCTGCTGCCTGGACAAAAGGGGGGGCCGGATACAAGAACCAAGGGCTGGAAGAAAGGACGATGACAAAGGCTGGGCTGCCCTGCCTTGGTCCAGGGGGTTTGGTACCCAGCTTTCCTGGATGCTGGCCTTTGATCTGGTTATCTGGCCCACCCTCCCACCTAACACACTCACCTGGCACAGCCCCTATGCGCAGAGAATCAATCACACACACACGCACACACACACACACATGCACGGAGCCAGTTCAGCCCTGCGAACGATTCCCTCTCCTCACCCCACCCCACCCCTCGCCTTCTCTCCCTGCTGACCTGGAATAGAGAGGGTTTCTTAGCTCAGGAAGGAACTGATGATGGATGAAAGGAAGGAGCTGATGATGGATGGGTGGATGGAAAGATGGAGGGAAGGAAGGAATGGATGATAGGTGGGTGGATGAAGAGATGAAGGGATGGGTGAAGGAAGGGGTGATGGATGAATAGATGGAGGAAGGAAGGAAGGAACTGATGATGGATGGGTGGATGGAAAGATGAAGGGATGGATGAAGGAAGTAAGGAAGTGATGATGGATGGAAGGAAGGAACTAATGATGGATGTGTAGATGGAAAGATGAAGGGAAGGACGGAAGTAAGTAAGGAACGGATGATAGATGGGTGGATGAAGAGATGAAGGGATGGGTGAAGTAAGGAAGTGGTGATGCGTGGGTAGATGAAGGGATGGATGAAGGAAGTAAGGAAGTGATGATGGATGGATGGAAGGAACTGATGATGGATGGATGGATGAAGAGATGAAGGGATAGATAAAGGAATTAAGTAAGTGGTGATGGATGGATAGATGGAGGGAGGGAAGGAGGAAGGAAGGAAGGAACTGATGATGGATGGAGGGAAGGAAGGAACTGATGATGGATGGAGGGAAGGGATGAAGAGATGAAGGTATGGATGGAAGAAGTAAGGAAGTGATAATGGATGGATAGGTGGAGGAAGGAAGAAAGAACTGATGATGGATGGATGGAAAGATAAAGGGATGGATGAAGAAAGGAAGTGATGATGGATGGATAGATAGATGAAGGGAGAAAGTAAATAAGTGATGAGGGAGGGAGGGAGGAAAATGTTAATGATGGATGGATCTAAAGAAGAATGGAGGAAGAAATTAATGACGATAAGGGACGGATGAATCTAAGGAAGAAACTAAGAATGGAGGGAGGGAGGGATCTAAGGGAAAGAAGGAGGTAATGAACGATGGATGGATGGATCTAAGGAAGAATGGAGGAAGAAATTAATGATGGATGGGGAGGGAGGGATGTAAGGAAGGATTAAGGAAGAAACTAAGGATGGAGGGATCTAAAGAAAGGAAGGAACTAAGGATGGAGGGGGGATTTAAGGAAAAGTGGAAGAAATAAACTAAGGATGGATGGAAGAATTAATGGACAAAACTAATGATAGATGGATGGATGGATAAATAAATAATTAAATAAAGAGCATAGGGGATGGGGGAAAGAAATAAGAATTAAGGAAGCAAGGAAAGAAAATGGGGAAAGGTGAACGGAAGGAAAAACGAATCAACCGGAAAGAGAGGATGATGAATGGGGGAGGGGAGGGGGAAAGAAATCAAGATGAAGAAATATAGGCAGGAAGGAATTGTCCATGAAAGGAAAAAGAGGAAGATAACAGAGTTGACAGTGAACGTGGGAAGGAATAAAGAGAGGAAAGAAAACGATCCATTGTGTCTTGCAGGAAGACGGCCACACAACTACTGTGACGGTTGGATCACCAGAAGATGTACTCGGACAGCCCTAGGCAATGCCTCTTTGCAAGAGCCCCCTCAAGAACACCTTGCACCTAGAAAGCTAGTCCCACAGGGAGGGAGTCAACCATCTGCACAAGCCAAGGCAAAATTAAGAAGCAAAAAATGAATTGTTTTTTATTTTATTTTAAACAGATCACTCTCTGCACGTGCCTCGGAGCCCCCTCGCCTCATCTTGCAACAACTTCTGGGTGCAACCCGAGCATTTCAAAAAGCAGGAGACATGAAAGGAGAGAGAAAACATATGCTCAACTCCTTATTACCCAATGTGCTCAAGAAGACACAGACCTAAGTTTCTCTAAGGGCCAACCTAAGGCCCGTGGGCTGGATCCGGCCCATGGTACCATTTCACGTGGGCCCTCCCACCTCCTCCAAGGGCATCTGAGAGACAAAAACCACCATCCCTTTGAAGCTGTTGGGACAAAATGGCCACACACACACATCATGCACGTATCTCCCTGGCGGCAGAGGGGCTGAACTGCTGTCCTGCAGCCCCAAAGGTGGTGAGAGTTCAATCTTGACCAGGGCTCAAGGTTGACTCAGACCCTTCCATCCTTCTGAGGTCGCCCCAGCACGTTAAAGGGGGCATAAAATGCACATTAACTTCTGAACAGTCCGAAGTGCTGTGGGCAGGGATCCCCAACCTTTTCAAGCAGAAGGCCGGGTCACACTCTCTCATTTGGCTTTGAGGGTCGGGCAGCCATTTTGGCCTTCCTGCATGATGGGGTGGTGGCCATTTTGTCCCAACAGCTTCAAAGGGGGTAGCCATTTTGTTTCCTGAATTTTTATTTCTTTATTTTACTTGCTGAAGTGACTTGGAGGGAGGGGCCTCCCACATGAAATGGTGCTGTGGGCCGGTTCCGGCCCATAGGCCTTATGTCCAGAACCCCTGCTGTAGGCCATTATTTCATGTTGCCAGCCTACTGCAGGCAACATAAGCAAAAGTAAAACTATAGCCGAGTTTTTTAGCCCCAAAAAGGGGACACAGGTCATACGAGGGTGCCTGAACCATGCCGGATCGAGATGCACCAACAATTTAATTAATTTTACCATATTTTCATGTACTGTACTTTGATTATAGAAACTCACTCGCAGCTGGTGCATTTCCCACCCTCAGCTTATACTCGGGTCAATCTATTTTACCGGGTTTCCGGGTCAAAATTAGGTACAGTACCTTGGTTTATATTCGGATCAGCTTATACTCGAGTATATACAGTTGAAGATGAATATAGCTATCAGGTTATAAACAAGGAGAAGAAAGACATTTTAGAAGAGGGAAGCGATCGCACTTATGTAGCGCCCCGTAGCATTTAGGGGCTGCGGCGGATCAAGTGGTTAAGACTCTGGACTCAACGACTGGAAGGTCGGAGTTCGATTCCCGGGTACGGCATGACGGAGTGAGCCCCCGTCTCTGTCCCAGCTCCTGCCAGCCTAGCAGTTCGAAAGCGAGAAATTGCAAAGAGATCAATAGGGACTGCTTCAGTGGGAAAGGTAAACAGCGTTCTGCGTCGAGGCATGCCTGCCACGTGTCCACAGAAGCGTCTGCAGGCACTGACAGCACAGGCTATAAACAGAGATGAGCACTGAAGCCTGGAGTCGGATACGACTGGCTTTCGAGCAAGGGAAACCTGCTGTTCCTATTGATGCCATCTCAAAGCCATACCTGTTACTAAATGGCTGTTTTGGATTCAGCCATTGGCTGACGCCAGGAAGGGATTCCCAGAGCAGAGGGAGGAAATCCACGAGGCCGGATCTGGCCCGCCGTTGACGTTCAAAGACCAGGGAATGCCCAGCCTCAGAAACCAGAGGCATCCTGATCTCCCGAGGCAGTTCCCCAGTCCCTTCAAACCCGTCTACTCCGGAGTCAATCCGGTTTGCGACCCACAGGGTTGAGTCCAGCTGTGGAATGATATTTTTTCCATTCATCCTTGTCTTAGGTTAGGGTTACAGCGATGGCCAACCTCGGCACTACAGCTGTTCTTGGACTTCAATTCCCAGAAGCCCTGGTCGCAGGTGTTCTGACTTGGGGCTTCTGGGAATTAAAGTCCAGGAATATCTGGAGTGCCGAGGTTGGCCACCACCGTAACCCTAAGGCAGTGATGTCGAACCTCGGCACTCCAGATGTTCCTGGACTTCAATTCCCAGAAGCCCCAAGTCTCTGTGGATCCACACCGATTCACAGGCACTTGGGCTTCTGGGAATTGAAGTCCAAGAACACATGGAGTGCCGAGGTTTGCCATCACTGTAACCCTAAGTGAATGGAGAAAGTTGTTGGGTTTTTTTGCACGAGGATAGAAAATGGCACCTCTGGATCTGGACATTTCTCCATAGAAATGCATGTTATATTTTAAAGAACAGGCAGAGTCTATCAAAACACCCACAGCCGAGCAACTATTAGCATCCTTGCCTCTTTTTAACGCAAAAGATGGTGGGTTAAATCCACTCAAATGCCTCCTTTTAACAGGTAAAGGAAAATAAACACGGAATTTTTTTAAAAATCAGATAAAACTGGATTTTTACAAGAATAATCTATGCAAATGTTGCCTGTTCTGAGACCAGTTTGGGTGGTTTAAAAAAAGGGAGGGGGATTTTCCTCCTGGAGAAATCAAGCATCACAGTTCTTTTGCAGAGATGAGCACTGAACCCTAGAACTAGATACGGCTGGCTTTTGAGCAAGGGAAACCTTTGCCTTTTAATCCTCTTTGATTTCCTTTAGCACATGGTCAGGTAAATGGATACAGGCAAACCCATCCATGCCAATGGATCTGTTTTTCCCCCTCCATGCCACACCATCATCCATACCATCATCTTCCCGCACTCATCCGTCCCCCCCCCCCACTTGCTCAGGAGAGAAAAACATGCCTTCGAATCCATTTTAATTGCTTTTTAAAAACCCATTTTAAATTGCTTTTAAAAATCCATTTTAAATCGCTTTTAAAATCAATTTTTAATTGCTTTTAAAAACCCATTTTAAATTGCTTTTAAAAATCCATTTAATTTTTTTATTTAAAAAAATCCATTTTAAATGTTTTTAAAGTCCATTTTGATTCCCTTAAAATCCATTTAAAATGTTTTTAAAGTCCATTTTGATTCCCCTAAAATACATTTTAAAATGCTGTTAAAATCCATTTTAAAAATTATGTACTGTTAAAAATCCATTTCAATTCCTATAAAATCCATTTTTAATATGCTGCTAAAGTCCATTTCAATTCCCCTACAATCCATTTTAAAATGCTTTGAAATCCAGTTTAAAATCCATCCTAAGGGCAGGGACGGATAAAATAAAAGGAGGAAAATAACGTTTTTTTAAAAGGTAAGCTATGTTATTCTATTCATTCATTCATTTTTATATTGCTGCCCCCTCGCCATGGCGACTCTGGGCGGCTTATAGACAAGGCAATCAATAATAATAATAATAATAATAATAATAATAATAATAATAATAATAATAATAATAATAATAATAATACAATCAATCAACGTTATTGCTGCTTTTCAAATACAGTACCCAAATCAAGAGGTGGGGGGAGGAAGCAGGTTGAGGGCATCACAGCATCATCAGATCTCCTGATTCATACCCTTATAAATTAAATTAAATTAAATTAAAGGCAGCGGGGGTCGGACCGGGTTATTCCTAATTCTGACAGATATTTTTCCTTCACATGCTTATAAAAAATAAATAAATGGAAATGCAATGTCTTTTTAACCCCCCCTCCCTTTTACATTATAAAACCACTTAAAGGGGAAAGACAACAATATTTTTTTTAATAAAGGGAGAAAGATTTTTTTTTTAAAAAGAATCCATGCCTTTAGAAGAAGGGTCCCCCCCCCCCCACAAAAAAAAATAGCCTATATTATCAAAGGAACCTGGGTTAATCTCTTTAAAATGATGGCTGGGAGGGGGGGGGAGATATATTTTACAGCCCTGTTTTTTTAAATCTGATTTTTAACTCCCACCCCACCCACAAAAAAATGAAGTAAAATGATAGCTATTTTATATACAGAGAAGGCGACTGGGGGCGCCCATAGAGAGAGGGGGGGGGAGTTATAAAGAAAAGAAAATGAAGAAAAGGTGAAGGAAAAACATGCCTTACCTTAGTTGAAGAACATCTTTTTCCTCTTGCAAAAATAAAACCGCATGGAAAGCGCCAAAGGTTGATAAATAACGATTATTGTTAATATTATTGCTTCGGGAGGGAGGGGGAAGAGGGGAGTCCCCGCTGCTGCCCTCCTTTAACACCTTAATTTTGATTTAAAAGGGCGAGAGAGGGGTGGGAAAGGCAGGATTTATGAATGAAAAGGGTCCCACCCACTTTGGAACGCCGAGAGGGGGACCACGTGACCGCCACGCACAAACACACACACACACACCGAAAAGGGGGAGGGGGAGAGGAGAGAACGTGGGCGCCTGCCATTCAAGAGGCGAGGCGCAGCTTCCGATTGGACGAGAGCCCCCAGGTCTCATTTGAATAAAAAGAAGGCGGGGCCACAGGGAGATTGATTGAAGGTTTATTATATAAAATGAATGGGAGAAATCACGCCTAGAACAAAACTGGGTGAGTGTAACTTTAAAAAATATATCGAGCTATTATTATTATTATTATTATTATTATTATTATTATTATTATTATTATTATTATTACTTTAACTTTAACTTTAACTTTAACTTTAATTTTATTATTTTTATTATTAATTTAATTTTAATTTCTACCCTATATTTATTTATTTATTTATTGCATTTATATCCCACCCTCATCCAAAGACCCAGTGTGGCTTGTGAAAATTAAAAAAAAACAACCAATTAAAATACATTAAAAGGTTAAAAAAATTAACAGTTAAAAGATTAAAAAGTTTTTTTAAAGTTATTATTATTATTAATCTCTGATATGCTTGCACAGATGCACATGGCTACCACTTCAAGATTTTACTTTCTTCAAAAACTGCCTCTTTCACCATCTTCTAGCAAAAATAACATTTTCATGATCTATGGGGAGACAAAGTATCTACAGTCCACAGAGCTACAGAAAAATACAGAATAAATCTGTGCAGGTATGTTTCTAATCTTTCTTGTAAAGGTGAAGGTTTCCCTTGCTCGAAAGCCAGTCGTATCCAACTCTAGGGTTCGGTGCTCATCTCCGTTTCAAAGCTGAAGAGGCAGCGCTGTCTGCTTCTGCAGACGTTTCCGTGGTCATGTGGCAGGCATGACTAGGCACGGAATGCTGTTTACCTTTCTCACCCAAGTGGTCCCTATTTTATCTACTTGCAATGTCTTGCTTTCGAACGGCTACGTTGGCAGGAGCCAGGCGCTCAATCCAGCCTGCTGACCTCCCGCCTCCTAGCCAGTGTCTTAGCTACTTGAGCCACTGTACTCAAAATATATTTAGGAAAAAAAGCTTCAAATCTTCTTTAGACCCACCAGACAATTGCTGATTGGTAACATTAATCCCATTTTTGGGTGTACAGTATATACATTTAGCATTTTGCAAGGCTAGAAAAAGATGGAGGCAGCAGAAGAAGAGGGAGGCTGAATGTGAGATAGATGAGGCAGAAAAGGAAGCCACAGTTTCCTTGAGTTTCCAATCCCTTAGCAGGACTGTTAGTTAGAGGAGCTTCTTTTTGAAGATCATCAAGTTCATAGGGTTGCCGCAATTTGGAAGCAAACCGACGTCACATAACACACAAAGAATAGAGAAATGTTTATTATTATTATGTGATATCGAGTGTCACGGTTCCAAATCTGAACTCAGACTTTGCCTCTCGCGCACAGATTTTAAGGCATGCTACAGCTGTTCAAATGATCATTAACTGGGTAATGTATTTTTACATGGGGACATTATATAACCGTTGCAGCTTCCACTCTGCCTGCTGCCGACTCAGCTGAATCATGTCCCCTGGTGGCATGCATGTTCCAGCAGTGGCCAGACATTTCTGATTCAAGACAGTAAAAGGTCTAGAAGGTGAGACAGACCAAGGGCTTGTCTCGAGTGTGAAAACATCTTATTGGATAGCACAGCTAGGCCAGAGTGAGTCCGTTTTTAGCTAAAGAGTAGGGGCAGATGTGTTAATAAACAGGACAATTTTTGCTGCATTGTGGCAAATATACCCTGCATGATCAAGGCAAGAACCTAACCAAGAGGGTAGGATTTGCTTACTTAAGATCCTGACCCCTTAGGCAGAATCGGACTTCAGATTTGGATTCAGCGGACTTGATTTAATATATGACACATGAATTTGTCTAAAGTAGCAAACAATTATTTATTCTTTTGTGATGCACTGTTTTCAGAAGGCAGTAGTCAGTAAAATTATAAAGGAATTCGGTTTCATTTCATGTCCATCAGCCACAGAAAGGAACTTGGGGCCACAAATTGCATGCTTATCGGCATTCGGCACGTTCTCAGAGGAACCCTCGAAGGCACCTGTCTCCAAACAGAGACCAGCTCACCTACCATTTAAAAGATTTAAATACAGAAACGAAGACGTTCTTCTCACATTATTCTGGTCGCGCTTTCCAAAGACACACCATTATCTCTGTGCAAAATAGAAGCAATTTCCGTCACTCTTGAGCAAGGGACTCCCCACCTAAGGCCTGTGGGCCGGATTTGGACCACAGTGCCATTTCATGTGGCCTCCCCACCACCTCCAAGGACATTTGAGAAACAAAATGGCCACCCCGTTTGAAACTGTTGGGGGGGATGGCCGCCCCTATTGTACAGGCAGGACAAAATGGCCTTCCGGCCCACGAAGATGACCGATAGAGTGTGGTCCGGCCCCTGGCTTGAAAAGGTTGGGGACCCCATTGTCTAGAGGACTGTTTCTTAACCTTTGGTTTTTGGAGTTCAATTCCCAGAAGCCTCAGTCAGTTCCCCAAAGGACTGATAAGCCAATCGACTGATTGAAGCTCCTGGGAATTGAAGGGGGGCCCTGTGGGGCCTGGGCCCCATGTTAGGAACCGCTGCTCTAGGTCGCAAAAGTGGGACCCAACGACATTTAGTTTGGGCCACAAACATGCGAAGGTAAGACTCCGGGGCGAAGACTAGAACGATGGGCCAGGTGCAAGGCAGCAGGGAAAGATGAAAGGCTAAATGTGAGATGGATTGAGCCCCTAAAAGGAAACCCTGACCTCGACTTTGTTTAGTAAAGGTCAAGAGTCAGTCATATCCAACTCTAGGGTCCAGTGCTCATCTCTGTTTTATAGCCAAAGAGCCGGTGCTGTTTGCATCTGCAGACGTTTCTGTGGTCACATGGCAGGCATGACTAGACACCGGAGCACACAGAACACTGTGTACTTTCCCACCTGAAGTGGTCCCTATTTATCTCCTTGCTTTCGAACTGCAGGAGCTGGGACAGAGACGGGAGCTCGCTCCACCGTCCAGCGCTCGGGGGCTTGAACTGCCGCCCTTCCAGCTGTCAAGTCCAGCGTCTTAACCATACTTGAGGGCTCGTTTAAAAAAACCAGGTTTTTAAATCTTATGTTTTGGTTTCAAAATGAGCGCGGGGACCTTGGCGGGGGAAAAGATCTGGGGTTGTAAAAGGAACCTCATTCGGGCGTCCACCGAGCGGAGTTTCTCCAGGAAAAATCCTTTCAACCCAGAATAATTTCTGACACGAAATTATTCTCATATAGCCATCTATTTTAATTTTAATTTTGAAAACGAATCTCCTTTTATCCCATAAGCCAGAAGTTCTCAACCTTTTAAAGCCGGGGGCCAGACCATGCTCCCTCGGACAGCTTCGGGGGCCGGACGGCCATTTTGCCCTTCCTCCACTGCATGGCACTTCCTGGTGTGGTGGTGGTGGTTTAGGGCCACATGAAATGGTGCCATGGATCGCATCCGGCCCACAGGCCACAAATCCCTGCCATAAAGCCTGAAGGCCAAAAAAACGAAGCAGAGGTTGGCTATTTGTTTTTTTACATAACCCCGTTTCCCAGATTTATGACTATTTGTGAATTAAAATAAATGGGCATCTCATCTACTCGCCTAAAGCGCCCTCGCCTGGCGAGAAACGAGACATAAATCTTCATGGTGGTGCGCTGCAGTGGCTCAGTGGTTAAGAAGCTCGCCTTGCTAGCTGGAAGGCTGGCAAATCAGAAGTTCGAGACCCGGGTACTGCATGACAGATTGAGTGCCCGTCTCTGTCCCAGCTCCTGCCAACTGAGCCATTCGAAAGCAAGAAATTGCAAGTCGATAAACGTGGACCATTTCGGTGGGAAAAGATCTTGGGGACATGAAAGGAGCCTCATTTGGGGCGTCCCCAGAGCGGAGTTTCTCCTGCGAAAAAATCCTTTCAACCCAGAATAATTCCTGACACGAAATTATCATCTCCATGTTGGGGAGATGACGACGGTTTTAATTACGTCTCTCAGAAATCATTTGGCAAGAAAGCAAGGTTGGGGGAATAGTTTTGGACAGGGATTCTCAACTCACAGATGCGGCCCACGGAACCAGTGGTGGGATGTCAAAAATTTTACTACCCCACCGTGATGTCATTACAGTGGGCGGAGCTAACATCATGATGTCATGAGTTCATGGGCGGGGCCAAAGAAAAAAATACAAAATAATAAAAATAGGGAGCTTCAGGCTAGCAGCTTCTCTTCCTCCTCCCCATTTGGGAGGACAGCAAGGAGGACGTGCATATGTGCCAAGCACTAGGCGTGCATGCACACCAAGTGCTTGGCATGCATGTGCAGTGGGGGAACCAGTGAAAAGATAAGCCCCGAAGGTGGTTCCCCCCAAAAGCTGCTACAGGTTCTCTGGGACACTGGGAAAAGTTACTACCGGTTCTGGAGAACTGGTGAGAACCTGTTACATCCCATCACTGCACGGAACTATTTGATGTGGCCCACCCCACCACCTCCACTACACCAGGAAGTGCCATGGGGTGGAGGGCAAAATGGCAGTCCGGCCCCCAAAGCTGCCTAAAGGTGCGTGACCCGGCCCCTGGTTGAGAACGCCTGGTCTACTTTGTGGTGGAGGCAAGCTGGGGGGGAGGCATGAAATGGTGTTGTGGGCCGTATCCAGCCCCCGGGCCGTAAGTTGAGAACCCCTACATTAAGAGGAAGGGGAGGGTTTCATTGAGAACATTCTCCCTCCAGTGGCCACGAAGCGCCACTACAATATAGGGCAGTGAAAGGAGACTCGGAAGTTCCAATGCTCACAAAAAACCTTAACTCTTGGCACCCAGGCTTGCAGTTAAAGGGAGGCCGAGTTAGAAGAGGGATGGTTATTAGTAGAGGTTTCCCTTGCTCGAAAGCCAGTCATATCCATCTACAGGGTTCAGTGCTCATCTGTTTCAAAGCCAAAAAGCCAGCGGCGCCTGGTTCTGCAGACATTTTCATGGTCTTGTGGCAAGCATGATAATACACATGGAATACCATTACCTTTCCCACCAAAGTGGCCCCTATTTATCTCCTTGCAATTTCTTGCTTTCGAACTGGCTAAGATGCTGACTGGAAGACGGCCGGTCAGCAGTTCGATTCACAAGTACTGCAGGACAGAATGAGGGGGGATGCGTTTTAAAATTAAAGGTTTCCGTTGCTTGAAAGCCAGTCGTATCCAATTCTAGGATTCAGTGTTCATCTCCTGTTTGAAAGCCGAAGAGCCAGCGCCATCTGCTTCTGCAGACGTTTCTGTGGTCACGCGGCAGGCATGACTAGACACCAAAAGGAATAAAGAAATGTGCCAGGGCCTCGGGACTCTTCATATAGGGACAGAAAAAGGGGGCTGGTTACATCCTGGGCGTCTGGACCATCCACATAAGGACAGAAGGGGTCTGGTTTTAAACATAGGGAAGAACATGACGTTGTACATAAGATTCTTCCTCTTGTGACCACAACCTATCGCTAGAATAAGGGCTTCAAAAGAAGTCACGAGGCCCATTTGGTCCCAAAAGTAACTTAACTCTTGGCACTCAACCTTGTCACTAATTGGGGGGGGGCCTTTGTCTTACATAGCACCACACACACCCTTCTGGCCCACCCATTGGGACTAGCGGCCCGTTTTACTTAACCGGAAAGTTGGCAGATCAGCAATTTGACCCAAATGCCGCACAACAGAGCGAGCTCCCGTCTTTGTCCCAGCTCCTGCCGACCTAGCCGTTTGAAAGCAAGAAAATTGCAAGTAGAGAAATAGAGACCTCAGTGGGCAGTTTTGTGCACTCACGTCTAGGCGTGCCTGCCGCGTGTCCGTCTGCAAACTTAAGACAGCGCTGGCACTTCAGCTATAGAGATGAGCACTGAACCCTAGAGTCGGATACGACTGGCTTTCAAGCAAGGGCAAACATTACGTAGCATTGCCAAAAAAGAAATAACTGGATTTGTTTTCTCCCACCAGCTTAAAGCTCTTTTAAGAGATAAATGCAACGTCTTCTGGTTGAAACCAGGTTTTATTTAGGACAGTTCAAGGTCAAGGACAAGGAAGTAGGAAATAAGCAAATTTTTAACCCACCCATTTCCCAAAATAAAAGTATGTTTTATGTTAGTGCTTAAAGATACTTGGGACCAGTTGAATAGTGCCCTCATGGATCAAGAGCACATATTATGTATGCTTCAGAGAATTCACAGCCTCAAACAGGTTTTGTCAGGGGTGTCCAAACTTTTCCGGCCATGGGCCGGTGGCCACGTGGTTCATCGGCCCAGCCACATGGCTCCTCCAAAACACACCTTGCAATACGTTTCACAACAGGATTTTTAAGCTGTCATCTTCTCTGCTTAAACCAGGGCTACCCAAACAGCAGCCCACGGGCCAGATCTGGCCCAACTCATCTGGCCCATGCCACCCTCCCAGAAGTGTAGGGCATGTCTTACTTCCACTTATGGGAGCAGCACAAACCAGATGAATTGGTGTGGGGGCCAGATGCGTCCTACGGCCCGCTTTATGTATTTTTCTCAAGCGTTCCCTATGAGGTTGTTTGCAGACATAGCATGCTCAAATGAAAAACTTCTGTTTTTAGTTTGATAGGGTTGATTGTCATGAATTCTACTGACAAAACTGCAGTGACTTAATGGTTAAGACAGTGGACTTGAGAACTGGAAGGCTGGTAGGCAGAGACCAGATTGTTGCATGAAATGAGGTTGTCCCCCTACCTAACAGTTCGAAATTAAGAAATTGCAAGGAGAGGTGCCACTTCAGGGGCTGCAGTGGCTCAGTAGTTCACCTCCGGCAGTTCAAGACCCGAGTACTGCACGACGGATTGAGGGCCCGTCTCCTGCCAACCTAGCAGGTTCAAAGGCAGGAAATTGCAAGTAGATCAACAGGGACCGCTTGTGGGGTAAATATCTTCCGGGGGGGGGGGGGTTGAAGGAGCCTCACTGGAGCATCCCCTCTGTGGAGTTCCTCCAGCAAAAATATTTTCAACCCAGAATAATTTCCAACACATTATACCTTTTCTCTCTCTCAAGAGAGGTGGTTTGATGCAAGGAGCTATACCTCAATGAGACTGGATATTTAACCAAGTGAAATTATTAGCCATTTGGAGTGGACTCGGGCCACAGGACTTTACGTGCTGTTCTTAAACTCGCCGATGGCTGCAGAGCAGATGATGCATTTCCTAGTAGATTTCCGTTGCTCAAAAGCCAGTCGTATCCGACTCTAGAGTTCAAAGCTCATGTTTCAAAGCCGAAGAGCCAGCGCTGTCTGCTTCTGCAGACATTTCTGTGGTCATGTGGCAGGCAGGACTAGACACTGGAGCACACAGAACTCTATTGATCTACTTGCAATTTCTTGCTTTTGAACTGCTCCGTTGGCAGGAGCTGCAAGACTGGAGCTCAGTCCATCCTGCAGTCCTCGGAAATCGAACCGCTGACCTTCCACCTCCCAGTCAGCATTTCTTAGCGTGCCCCATTTAGCTCCTTGGTTGAATCCAGTTCTTGTGTAACATACTTGGGCAAAATCAGACACAACAGCTCATTTCCAAACCCAATCTTGTCATTCTCTGTGTGCCAAGACTTAATATGTTGCTGCTCAGCACAGTCTATCGTAGGGATTTTTATCCTGCGGCTCATGTGGCATTTCATGTGGGGCCCCCACTGCCTCCACCACACCAGGAAGTGTCGTGTGACTAGGGTTGCCACAATTCTCTCCACCAAACTGGGACAGCCACGTGACATCACTGCATTCTTCAAACGGTGCATGCATCAGACGGGGCTGTCAAGGAGTCTGTTGCTCGGAGACCCTGTGGAATCCCCTGCCTTTCTTTCAGTTATCTCGCTTGCAATTATCTCCCCTCCCCTGCGGGCTTCTCAGGTTGCTGTTTTGCCTTCACTGCTTTCAAGCAGGATAATTGAAAAAAAGGCAGGCACTGAATTAACTCTTTGCAAAAATCCCCTGGTGACAGCTGATCTTGCTAGTTTTGTTCAAATTTAAAAATCCGGGACTTTTACATGTTTTTTCTTGAACCGGCCGGGACAGCTTGAATCCGGGAAAATCCTGGAAAACCGGGACATATGGCAACCCTGCATGTGATAGAGAAAGGGCAAAATGGCTGTCCGGCCCCCAAAGCGGTCTGCGGGAGCTCGACCTGGCCCCTGGCTTTAAAAGGTTGAGAACTCCAGCATGGGCAGCGTTTCCCGAACTATGTTACACACAACGCCGGTGGACTTCTATTCCTAAAAGCCTCAGTCGGTCTGTCGGCTGATCAGCGCTTTGGGAAATCGACTGAGGCTTCTGGGAACTGAAGTCCAACAAAACCAACGTTGGGGAAACACCCATTTAGGGACCACCTTCTGTAGGTTGTTGTCTTAAGGACTTTAACAAAGCAAGGAATTAGCTTGCAACTGAGCAAACACAAATTTACTTTAACTCTCCACTCCCTCGGCCTCTAGCAAAGTGTAGAGTTACGCCACTCAATTTTGAGTTTTCAGCCTAATAGACCCATTTATTTATTTATTTTCCACATTTCTCTCCATCACAGCCACCAAATCAAAAACCACATCACTGCCAGTGAAATGTCCCGCACATGGGTAACCGGAGTTCCCTGCCGCTCCTCTTCCACGCCAACATCCCCTGCTGAAGTAAGATTAGATAAAAAGAAAATAGGAATGAAACATCAAATAAAACAGTTTGAAAGAAGTCATTCCAACTTTTAACCAGGGGTTCTCAACATATGGCCTGTGGGCCTGACCAGGCCCGCTGTGCCATTTCACGTGGCCCACAGCCCTCACTCCCACGACTGGAAGTAGCAGCTGAAACCACACCATAAATGCACCTATGGCTGTTGTAAATGTTTTACCAGCGTTTACGGCCGGGGGGGGGGGAGAACCAGTCCAGCCCGCTCGGCTGTCTGATGGGGTGCAGTTTGGCCAACAGTATGAAAAGGTTGAGAACCCGATTTAATCGCTTTCAAAGCCTAAGCTGAAACTTCTGATTTTGTTTGCAAGCCACTAATTTTCCCTTCCAAACTGGCTTTGTACATTACAATTAGTTGCTTTAAAAACCATACCTGTCCACAGGCGACCTCTGGGCTTCACCTCTGGGCTTAATCCTCTGCCCCCCCAAACATGATTTTTTTTGTCTTCAGGTTTAATCGTTTCCATCAACCTGCCAAGACAAACACGCATTAGGAGACAACATCCTTAAACAAACAGCGCTCCCCTTTTTTTCCTACCCTGCCAACCACCCCTTACCAAATATATATATATATATATATTCAATTATCATTTTCTATAAAGGGCTTCCAAGAAATCGTCTGCGGGATTAATCTCAAGAGCCCAATACGGGGGGGCCCCCAAAAGTCTTCGGAGACCGACTGCGCCTCCCCCTTAACAGTGGCCAATGGCACCCGAATTCCCACAAAAAAAAAAGCAAGTTAGTTGGCAACTGTGTGGGCTACTGGGGGAAAAAAGTTAAAACGTGCAAAGAAGATGGCAGAGAACATTAGTGACTTAAAATTTTAAGATTTTTAAAAGGAAGAATCTCCAGAAAACATTAAGCACTTGGGGATGGAAATCTAGTCCCCGATCTTTTTTGGCTGTGGACGGCAGACCCTTCGCTTTTATATGCCACAAAAAAGCTACTCTTAATATACAATTTTAAAGAAAAACATTACGGACCAAAAAATCGGAGGCCATTAAAAAAAATTGGTTCGGATGGGTTAACAATTCAAGGCTTGTGAAAAAAAAAATAAAGGTACATATGAGTTCTGAACAGGAGGAAGGATGCGGGCATGAGGAAAAGAGTTTACCTCTTATTACAGGACTTATCCCCAACATATGAACTAGTCAAGAGAGCAGCGTTCGTCTGAGAGGTTCTGTGGTGGAGGAACAACACCTTCTGTTTCTCTCGCCAAGGCACTGTCGTTTTCCATACGCTAGCAGAGAATTCTTAGGAACTTAGAAGGCAACGACAAAGCTAACTAAATTAGGACACAAGTTGCGGTTTTTCCTCCTGCCTTGGAAACCCTGTCAAAACTTCCAGCGCCTCAAGACCCCGGGGTTAAAAAAATAAAGATTTTTTGTCAGCAGGCTAAAATGTTAAGGGCTGGCTTTTCTAGGTTGGCAAAGGTGGTCAGCTAGCTGTTATTAATTTATTTGTTCAGATTTATATAGCCATAATTTAATTTAATGCCAGAGTCGAAAGGATTTTTTTCCCCAGACTCAGGGGACGCCCTGAACGAGGCTTCCTTTCATGTCCCCAAAATGTTTATCCCCACCCAAGCGGTCCCTTATTTATCCACTTTGCAGTTTCTTGCTTCCGACCTGCTTGGCTGGCAGGAGATGGGACAGAGGCGGGAGCTCACTCTGGCGCACTCGAACTGCTGACTTGCTGGCCTTCCAGCTAGCAAGGCGAACAGCTTCCAAACCACCACAGCACAGTGTTCAAATCCTGTCGCTGTCCTGAAACCAGCCACATCTCTATTAAAAAGCACACTACACATAAAACCTACCGCTAGTGGCAAAAGTTGGATTAAGTCCAGCCAAACCTCGGCTTAAGTCCCACTGAGGACACAGACTCAACGCCAAGGCTATTTTTGACCACCCTTAAATCTCCTGATCTCTGTTGGATCACAAAAATTTCTTCACATTATCCCACCACTGACTCTTCAGATCTCTATATCTCTCTCTCCTAGAACCTTCCTTTACCTACTCTTTGCTCCCGGTCTACATAATTCCCCCGTCTATATTTTTTTCTCCACCATCCACAAAATCGTGTTGTGCACAAGAGACGTAACGATTTCCAGAGCACAGTAACATAATTTTTTTTTCCAGACGGACTTTTAATAGGCTTCGTGAAGCCAAAGGAAAAACTGTACAAGAAAATCCTTTTTTTTTTTTGCACTTCAAAATTACAACATCAATTGAGAATCAGGCATATTTTTTTCTTCAGTAAAAAAAGGACAATAGAAACAAACATTTTTTCTCTCCCCCAAAGAACCTCTTTTGCACGGTTAAGGATCTGAAGAGTTTCTTTCGGTTTTATGGCATTACAAGTAAAGAGTCTTTCAAATGCAAGATGAACATACGAGAAAGTTTCCATTAGATATATCAAGATGGGTGGGGTTTGCCTTTCCAAATTCATACCCAGTTCTCTCTCCGTTATGGTTTTATGGCATTACAAGTCTTTCAAAGGCAGGATGCACATAAGAGAACGTTTCCTTTAGATATATCAAGGTGGGTGGGGTTTGCCTTTCCAAATTCATACCCAGGCTTTACAACTCCTACCTTGCTACACTAAAGTTCAAGGTTTACAGAACGATGCACTAACAAAAAAATATTATATTCGGCATTTCACAGTGTGTTCAGCTTCTAGGAAACAGTTAATGTCATTTTTTTTTCTTGCCCAAAAGAGTAACAAAAAAACGGGGCTCCAAATCATTTAAAAAAGAAATTAAGACGCACATACTCTGCTCACGAGCTGAACAAAAATCTTAAGGGCTTTTTTGTTTGAAAAAAATGTTAAAATACTTCCAAGGTGAAAACTAATCCAGAGCTTTCATGGGGTCTGGGACAGACCGTTTACATATTTAGAAGCTGACACACAGGCTGTGGGTTTTTAAACAAGGTCAGAACTTGCCAGAGTTTACTACAAAAGTGAGGAAATACAAAGGAGGGTGGACTACACAAGCAACAAGTTTCAGCGAAGCTCCAAAAATCTTTATAAATACAGCCAACATTGGAAGGACGATTCTTGCGCCAGAGGAAGGTATTTTACTCGTTGTGCGTAGCTGAGGACAAGAAGCAGGCAAAGTTTGTAAAGGTACTGAAGGCACAGAGATAAGTCCCAGCAAAAAAAATTTTTCTCCTCCCCTGTTTGTTTTTGCCAAGATCTAAGAACAGGCCACACCTTGGATCCCACCCCTTGTAAATCTGGACTTTTGAGGGCTGGGTTTTTTCAGCTTCTGAAAATGTTTTTTAAATACATATGGAGGTTTCCTTTCGGATCAGACCAGAGCCTAGACATGCATTACAAATGCTTTCATTTTCCCTGATTCCCCGTGGGAACACCGGAGGCTTAAAAGGTGTCTCACCGGAAGAATATTACTTTTCACTGTAAAGACCGCAGGCTGCCAGGGAGAAAAAGGCTCTCCACACAAGCTTTACAGAGCTTCCAAGGGCATCATCATCATCGCCACCATGACATCCAAACATTCCCACGGAGTCAGCATATATCCTCCTTTCCCTCATGATTTAAGACTTACCGTAACTGTCGTAGCTGTCTCTGTAGGAACCTCCTGAAGGTCTGTCGCTGTAGCTGCTTTGACTCCTTTCAAGACAAAAAATATATTTATAAAGGAGTTTTCCCCCCAGTGTTTTTAGGAATTTAAAGCGTCTCTATAGTTTTAAATGTTGGAGATTTTTATGTACACCGCCCAGAGTCGCATGTTGATTGGGGCGGCTATACAACAACAACAACAACAATAATAATAATATACAAACTGAGTAAATAGTAATAAATTAGCCCTTGCTTATAGTCTGCATTTAGATAAAGGGTGAGTTAAGCTAGATGTGGATCTTTCTCAAGCAGCACATTATGCCCAATTCAAGCCAGCACATACCTGCTTCCATAGTAGTCTCTTGAGCCACTGTATCCGCCACTCCGGGATTCAAACCTGCTGCCGCCATAACCTCGGTCTCCTCCGCCTAAAACATAAAATACCCAGTGGATGAGATCATAGGATAGCTCTTTAGGCCCTTCTGCTTTATCTGAAGCTAGGCAATCCACCCTTGAAGACTGTCCTGAGAATAT
Source organism: Furcifer pardalis (assembly GCA_030440675.1). Taxonomy (NCBI): domain Eukaryota; kingdom Metazoa; phylum Chordata; class Lepidosauria; order Squamata; family Chamaeleonidae; genus Furcifer; species Furcifer pardalis. The sequence goes on from CP126898.1 coordinate 47,697,522, forward strand.
AATGCAGTGGCCTTTCATCTGCCTTCCACATCGCAGTGTGACACCCACAGTACCATGGATCCAGTTCCACGAGTCACTTTCTGGTCCCGAGCCCTTTGAGCAGACAAAGTTCTCATCATCATCCCCCGGCCAGGATAGATGAAGCTGCTGTCCTCCATCAAGAAGGATTCAATCCACTTGGGGACCACCACCCTTCCCTGTGGACTTCGGCACCAAAGGCCGTTAAGTCCTCAAGGGGGTCAATTAGTTAACCGCCGCCTGACATGTGGCATTGAGTCCCTGGCAGCGTGGTCTATTCTATACTAATTTCATGTCAGAAATATTCTGGATTGAAAGGATTTTTGCTGGAGAAACTTTCATGTCCCCAAGATCTTTCCCCACCACAGTGGTCCCTAGTTATCTACTTGCAATTTCTTGCTTTCAATCTGCTAGGTTGGCAGGAGCTGGGACAGAGACAGGTGCTCAAATCATCATCCAGTGCCCTGGTCTCGAACTGCCGACTTGTCAGCCTTCCAGCTAACAAGGTGAGATTCTTAAACACTAAGCCACTGCAGTACCTTGAAAGTGGCCCCTTAGACCAGGGGTCTGCAAACTTGGCTCTCCAGGTGTTCTTGGACTTCAATTCCCAGAAGCCCAAGTCAGCACTCCTGCTGATCAAGGCTTCTGGGAACTGAAGTCCAAGAACAGCTGGAGAGTCAAGTTTGCTGACCACTGCCTTAGACCATGGATTTCAACACCGCCCACACTCAATGGAAGAAAATCCAGAAGCACAAGCTTACCTCTGGAGAAGCCCCGACCCCGGCCTCCTCTGCCTCCGCGGAAAAATCCCCTGCCTCCAGCTGAGCCTCCTCTGTACCCACGGGATCTGTTGTCAGAGTTTTTGCCTGCTTGGTCAACTCTGATCTGACGACCATCAACAGACTGGAAAGAGAGGCACAACTCAAACTTCTGTTACCTAAGCAAACCCCCCATCTACTTATCAGAGCTCTGCACTTCATAAATTTTTTTAAAGCGCTTTAAAATAAATTGTAAAAAGATGTCGCCTGCTGTCTATTTTTCCATTTAATATCTAAGAATTAAACCTGGCTTGTACGCCATACAGAAGACTGAGGAAAGTAAACAGTGAGTTATGGAAGCTTGTAAAGTTTTGAATTTTCAAAGTGACCTATAAAAGGTCTCCTCTCCCTCCTGCATTTGGCTTAGAAATAAACAATTACTTTAAAAATAACACAATACAGCTCCCGTCTTGACAGAAACCTAGAAAGCACATGGCGTTCCTTGTAGTCTGAATATTATTCTGCCAAAACCTATTCATGAAATGCTTCATCACTGAATTATTGAGTAGCGTCAATGTATTCTATTACTGATATACTGTATACGGATATGAATTAATACAAGAGTACGGTAATAAAATGCCACAGCAATGAAGTATTACTATAAGCTTATAATGAAATATTACTAGAACTTATTTTATGTCACTCCCAAGGTAAAAAGTAGTAAGAGTAGTAGACTAAATCAGGCAACCACTTATTTACTACCTGATTTACTATACAAGTTTCTTAAAAACTTTCCTTCAGTACAATCTGGTCCTTGAGATTCTTTTAACTTTTTAAGGGAAAATGCAACTATTATTTGCCTTAGTTCTAATAGATTGTTTAACGGGGGATATTATTTTTGTTACTTACAGTTTACTTAAGTTTGTTTATTCCCTTTGTTTAATTCTTTTACTGTATAGTTGCTTGTTATTTTAAATGCGGTTTAAGGCACTCAGAGTGGGAGAATATACCAGATAGGTGGGTTATAAATATAGCAAAAAAAAAAACAATCCTCTGTATTTGCAACCAATCTTAATTTTATATTGTGTTTTATGCATCTTTTTAAAGCTTTGTTAGCCGCCCTGGGTCTTTTTTAGGGGGGGGGGGGAAATAGAAGTTTGATTAAATAAATAAATAAAATAAACGGTTGCTGCAAAACTGAAATCCTCACCTTCCCGTTCATGGCCATCATAGCGTCTTTTGCATCATCGATATTCTCAAAGGTAACGAAACCGAACCCTCTGGACCGTTGGGTTTCTCTGTCTTTTACAACAACAACTAGAAAAAAAACACATTTTACTTCTTTAACTGTTTAAACATGCAGGTGATGCACCAGTAAGAATGTGAATACTAAACAAAACGTTCTGCTTAAAGCAAGCTAAACAAACTACTTTGGATATTATTTCTGGTTTCCAAACAATAAACAAAGCTCAATTCTGTCATTCTGATTTGTTTTTCATACCTTCAGATATTTGTCCATATTTGGAAAACACTTGTTCCAAGGACTGTTCGTTTGTGTCGAAGCTTAGTCCACCGACAAAGAGTTTGCCTTCATCAGATGCCATTTTCAGCTGTAAACAAAAACAAATGTTAATTTTGAGAAAGCACAGAACAAATCATTTCCCCTCCTATTATAATTTATACCCTTGGGACTTCTAAGTGGTTAAAGCTGCTAAATTTGACCTGAAGGCTGGTAGGTCAGCAGTTCAAGACCCGCTGTCAATCCCAGCTCCCGTCAACAGAGCAGCTCAAAAGCAAGAAATTGCAAGTAGATAAACAGGTACTGCTATGGCAGTAAAGGTAATAGCATTCCATGTCCTCCGGTGTCTAGTCATGCCTGCCACATAACCACAGAAATGTCTGCAAGCGCTCTTGAAAAATTTTACACCTTTTGGGCTTATTTACTGTTTTTAACCCATATTCCAACAAACTCGTACAGGAAAAGGTCTTCCTTTAGGGCAGTGTTTCCCAAATGCTGGTGTTTGGATTTCAGTTCCCAGAAGCCTAAGCCAGTATATTGACTGATCAGTGAGTGCTTTGGGGAATTGACTTAAGCTTCTGGGAATTGAAGTCCAAACACCAGCATTTAGGAAACACTGCTTTAGGGGGAAAATGCTAGTTTAAAGCTGCAGTTTATATACAAAAGAGTAGCAAATCTATTTAAAGCAATTTCACAGGATAAATTAAAAAGTTCATTTCCTTTCTACTAAACCTAAAAATCTTCACAATTGTGGCTAAAGCAAACCTCAAATATGTGAATGGATCTGAATTTTTAATCAAGAACTGCTAGATTTAATATTAAGGCAATGTCAATATTGACAACGTTAATGTTTTATTTCCTTAATTAGGGGGGAGGCAAGCAAAAAATATAACCGTTAAGGGGAAGTGCATGAAAAATATCTGAAATTTCTGCAGTTTCCTCGTTATTTAAGATAGCTTTGCTAATTATCCACCTTGTGCGCATGCGCCCCCTTTACTGGGCTGCAAGATTTGACGGCGCGCATGCGCAGGCATAGAATGACGTCACCTCAACTCAATCCAGTCCTTCTCATTTTACACCTCCCCTGCCAGCGCCCTCGGAGCTTGGCGCATGCGCAAATGAAAACAACTTTACCCTCCTTCCTCCCACCTTCGGTCTTGGCGCAAGCGCACAAACGCCTCCCCGTTCCCTTTCTTCCCCCCCCCGACGCCATTTTAAAAGGTCTCTACCAAAAAAAAAAAGCCGGCCGGGAAGCCATTTTGTGTCTGCTTTTTTTGTCCCCCTCCCTTAGGAAACCATGCCTTGCCGCTGTTAAAGCACTCAAACCCCCCATGCAACAAAATATAAAACATTAAAAACCTGCCACTCACTCCATTTTTTATAGCATTATAACTTATAAAAATATTTTTTAATTCAATAATTGTCTTTTTCATTCATTCACTCATGACCCAGCGCCCCCTTACCTATTATTTTAGGTTTGTAGCTACAAGATACGTTTCACCTTCGAAGTCCTACCGCGAACTACGCAATAAGCCGCTTGTGCACCACCTTATATAGCCTCTTCTGGCCCCGCCCCTCGAGACGACGCAGACACGCCTCTTTTCTGTATAGAACTGGGTTAAGTTACCGCTCCCTCCCCTCCTGCAACCATGAGGTAATGCCCAACGGAGGCTTTTCATTGGTGGGCGCTTCATTAATATTCATCACGAGGGGCGGAAGAGAAAAAAGATGAAAAATACTCTTCCCCCGCCTCTCGTTTTTTTGGTCACATGACGCGAAAAGGGAAAAAATGATTGGTGAGGATGAGGGCGGGGTAGTACGGTTGGCAAGATCACCCAAGGCCCCGCCCCCTCCGCCACATTGCACGAGCGGATTGGCTCGGCCGGCCCGAGCACTGCAGTCCTGGCTCGAGGCTGCGGTCGCTGAGGGAGGGAGGAAGTGGGCGTGGCCACCCTGACCTACTTTTCGCGTCCTTTGCGGGCAATGCGGCGCCAGTTTGCCGCAGCGAACAAAGGCAGCGAGAGGGGGAAGGGAAGGGCGCCGGGCGCCATCTTGGAAAGGGCCCTGGCAGTACCCACAATGCCATGGGCGAAGGGAAAGACGAGCCCCTCCCCCCTCAGAAATGATAAAATACAGTTTAAAATCACAATTGTCACCCCTGGCTTTTATAATTAACCCACAATAAAACTATAAATGGCAATAAAGATTCATTTTTTTCAAGGGCAAGCCTTCCACCCTCAGTAGTGTCTGCAATTGTTAATATCTTATTACAATATATTGTTTCCTAATAAAGATGCTGCCCTAATTGCAATCTTAGATGATTTTAAATTAAATTCCTCTGTAAAGGTAAAGATTTCCCTTGATCGAAAGCCAGTCGTATCCGACTCTAGGATTCAGTGCTCATCTCTGTTTCAAAGCCGAAGAGCCAAGCGCTGTCTGCTGCAGACGTTTTCTGTGGTCATGTGGCAGGCACGACTAGACACCAGAGCGCACAGAATGCTGTTACCTTCCCACCGAAGTGGTCCCTATTTATCTACTTGCAATGTCTTGCTTTCAAACTGCTCGCTGGCAAGAGCTGGAATTCTATAAAGCAAAATATTAATAATGAGGAAAATAGGAGCTGATCCCCTACCAAGTTAAATAGGATAGGAGTCTTAAAATAAAATTAAGAATTTGAGCTAACAAAATGAATTTTAGATGTGTAGAAGAAACCCATTTTTGTGTGCAATTCTTTTAAATAAAAATGTTATCTAATAGCATATTGGAATTGGATTAATTTGAATGTACAGTACTGTATTATTGAGGATTTGTAACCTACACTCCCCCCCTCACAACATCCCTATAGAGTAAGTGCCTAAGACGCTGACTGGGAGGTGGAAGGTCAGCAGTTCGTTCCCCGAGGACTGCAGGATGGAAAGAGCTCCCGTTTTCGACCCAGGCTCCTGCCAACCGAGCGGTTTGAAAGCAAGAAATTGCAAGTACTGTAGATAAATAGGGACCACTTTGGTGGGTAGGTAACAGTGTTCCGTGAGTTCCGGTGTCTAGTCATGCCTCCCACTCCCACATGACCACAGAAACACCTGTAGAAGCAGACAGCGCTGGCTCTTCAGCTTTGAAACAGAGATGAGCACTGAACCCTAGCGTCGAATACAACTGGCTTTCGAGCAAGGGGAACCTTTACCCTTACAGAGGAATTTACAGCGAAGTTCAATCCTGTGTTACCTGGGGAATGAACCAGCCCACTCAGACACCTTTTCTATGGTGGTGAACCTTGGCACTCCAGCTGTTCTTGGACTTCAATTCCCAGAAGCCCTTGGGCTTCTGGGAATTGAAGTCCAAAAACAGCTGGAGTGCCAAGGTTCACCACCACTGGCCTAGAATATTATCAGCATCTAGACCGGGGGTTCCCAACCGAAGGCCAGTGGGCCAGATCCAGTCCATGGTGCCATTGCCTGTAGGTAGGACCCCCCAAGGGCATCTGAGAAACAACACGGCCACTCCTTTGAAGACTTTGGGACAAAATGGCCACCCCCATCCTGCAGGCAGGGCAAAATGGCCGTCCGGCCCACAAAGCTGAGAGGGCGTGACCCTGGTCCCCGTGGTTGAAAAGGTTGGGAACCCCTGCTCTAGACTCTAGCGATACAAAGCAAGATAACAGAGGTAGGGGAATTGTCCCTGTCAGAGTTTGCCAAAGTTATTCGTTTGGACTACAGTTCCCAAATTCCCCAACCAACATGGGCTATGTTTGGGCATTTGGGGAATGTTGAATCTGGCCCCTCTGTTCCTCTGAATTTGGGAACGTGGAACGCAAGGGTGTTATTGGCAGTACCGGTCTTCTCTGCATGCCAAAATAACCATATTTTATATGCAAAATGTGCATACACGTATTTTTATATGTACAACATACATGCATCCTTTTAGATGGGTAAGAAGGTGGATTTAAAATGCTTTTAAAGCTGGGGTCGTCGACCTTTCTAAGTCAGGGCTAGGTCATGCTCCCTCAGACAGTTGAGGGGGCCGGATTGCTGGACCTCCACCATTGACGGCTGCCGCAAACGCATTTATCACTGCCCCGGGGGTGTTTACGGCAGCCATAAACAGGTTGGCCGCCAATAAACAAGTCTGCTGCTGATTCTGGCGGCAGCTGGAGCGAGGGCGGGATTATTTGGCATTGTGGGCCAGATCCAGCCCACATGCCATAGGTTGCCTACCAGCTTTACAGTCCGTGTATAACTCACATCTTTTGTTGGTCCAATACAGAGGTCAAGGAAACGATGGTGTGCAAAACCATGCCCTTCAGCCAAAAATAAAAATTTACCTATAAGAATCCAATGTAATATGGATTTTGAATTTATTTCGTACATATTTTATGTGACTTTATTTATTTATTTTTTATCAGCATCTTTAATTGGGATGTTTGTTGAACGAAGGACATCAACACCTTCCGATATATGTTTCGGAAATACTTCTGTTAAAAAAATTGGTTATTTCTGAAAGGATTTTCATATCTCTCCAGATCAGTTTTGCCTGCTCCTTTTCGGAAGGCTGGAGAGAAAGGTTTGCTGTGCATGGATTAATTGTGCCGCCATAACTGGCCATGCGTAACAAACGAACATGGGGAGGGGGTGTTTGGTGGCGAGCATGAATCGTTTTGCAACGGTGGAAAGGATACGGCTCCAAATCTAGTTTAAAATGAGTGGATTGAGGGAGAGTTTGCTTTGCTTCTCCAACAAATCCACCCAGTTCATTTCCTCCCCTTTCTGAACAAAACCAGAAGGAAATCCAGAAAAATAAACAAACAAGCCCTAGAATCTTCTGTACATTTCTGGATTTCCAAATTCTGCACACGTTAGCCACATGGGGCATTTCTTTGTGAGATGAAGAAGAAAAGGATCGCAAGAAAGGATAAGCCAATCCAGCAAATATTAGTAATAAATATCCCCCCCCCCCCGGACAGTTTATTTCATAATTTCTTTCTTTATTTCTTGTTTTGGTTACGAGAAATTCTTGCTGGATTTTAAAAATAACACATAAATCAATGAGGCTGTATCTTTGTTCCACTTTTCCCCTGCAAAACAAATTCCTCTGGGATTCTGCCGCTATGTCGCATTTATAACGGAGATAATTGGATCCCCCTTAACAACCGGTTAGCGAACACAGCTCTGCTGGTCAAAACCTGGCTGGATTTCAAATCCACAATTCCAGAAACAGGGTGATAATTTTTAAAATAAATCTGCAAGAATGATTTAACGTACATTTGGTCCAAAGATGAAGAAGGCTGTGTCTTTTTACCAGAAACCATCCATTTGAACAGGGGAATTGCAGGAATCGTACAGCGTCCCCAATTAGCTAGACTTTGAAAACGGTGCGTCTCTTTGAAAGTTCCTGTTTTTGTACGGTTTAATTATCTCAATTATTGAAGCTGTATTGTTGTGTTTGCTTGTCTGTCATTTTGCTTGAACACACCCTTCTCCCTTTGACCCCCGAATTTGGTGTATGTACACCATGCCTGTAAGTTTCACTCCTTGTCTGAAGAAGTGTACTTGACCCACAAAAGCTCACAAGAAAAACATAGCAGTTAGTCTTTAAAGTGCTACAGTGTTTTTTATTTTGTTTTGTTTATTTTATTTTGTTTTCTGATATTATTAGAGTGTTTTTGTATTGTGATGGTTTGATATTCCATCATTGTAACTGCAATATTTGGTTTCTTTGAAATGTTTCTGAAACGTTTTTGATATCATGTAATTGTGATGTTTTGTTTCTTTGTTAGCTGCTCAGGGGTCGGCATGCAAGTAGAACAATTAAATTAAATTAAATTTTACGTCTAGGATTTTAGAGTCCATTTCAACTATCTGGCAAAAGGAAAACATCCAGAGGAAAAGAAGAAAGAAATCGGAACAGTGAAATAATTGGCTGGATGTATTTAAATGACAGAGCCAAGACAAAAAAGGAAGGAAATCATTATTCTAGTGGGAACAATCTGGCCATTATTGTCCGTTTCAGCGTTGTGGATCTGGAAGCCAAAGTGAGGCTTAACGAATTCGGCCACGGGTCACCGGTCACGTCCCCTGCAATCCGGTCCAAAATTCACAAGGACACCCAACGCTGTACAGCAGGGGTGCCCAAACTATGGCCGGCTGGCCAGATCCGGCCCCCAACCCCAATTTATTAACCCATGCCAACCTCGTCACTCCCGGAAACGGAAGTAAAACACATGTTTTACTCCGCTTCCGGGTGCGACAAGTGCAGTGTGGGCTGGAGGAACTGGTGTCAGGGGCCAGATCTGGCCCATGGGCCATAGTTTGGGCACCCCTGCTGTACAGGCAAACTCTTGTATCCGCGGGATCTCAGCTTTTGGAAACTGAACAATGAAGACAGGAGCTTGTTTTTAAATGACTGCACGTGTAGAGACGCCTGCCAAGCCAGCCGTTTGAAAGCAAGACATTGCAAGTAGATAAATAGGCACCACTTTGGTGGGAAGGTAACAGGGTTCCGTGCGCTCCGGTGTCTAGTTGTGCCTGCCACATGGCCACGGAAACGTCTGCAGAAGCAGATAGCGCTGGCTCTTCGGCTTTGAAACAGAGATGAGCACTGGACCCTAGAGTCGGATACAACTGGCTTTCGAGCGAGGGAAACCTTTATAGACACACAGTCAGAAAGAGTTTCTGTGCACTCAAAGGGCGTTAAGTCACACTAACCAGTCTCACCGAAACCCAGGGATTTGTGGATCACCTTTTACTAAAGGCAATTCTTTCGTTTAGAAAAACCCAATTTTTAGCGGGACTAACTTGGGCTCTAGATAAACTGCATATCTTGTGCAGTTCTGGGTCATTTTCCAATTCATATTTTTAGTAGGCTGGAACATTTCTTTTTGGGGGGATGTATAAATAACACATTCTTGACATAAGATACTTTTAGGATTAGGTTTTTGAAATAGGATAGGGTAGATAGGCTACCTGGAGGATCAGTTTGCTGACATATAAACCTAATTCCTTCTCCTGCAACTTGCTTTTGGTTCTGAGCAGGACCGGGGAAATCCATTTCCCCCGAATCTGATACTTTCGGCAACCCACTTGGCAACAATAATAATTTCGTGCCAGAAATTATTCCAGGTTGAGAGGAATTTTGGGCATCTTTCATGTCCCCAAGATAGTTTCCCACCAAAGTGGTCCCTATTGATCTACTTGCAATGCCTTGCTTTCGAACTTCTAGGTTGGCAGGAGCTGGGACAGAGATGGGCACTCAAACCGTCATGCAGTACCCGGGTCTCAAACTGCCGACTTGCCGGCCTTTCAGCTTACAAGGCGAGCTTCTTAGCCACTGATAAACCACAGCCATCTACCCTCCTTTCATCTTGGTCTTGTTCTTGGTCTTGGTCTTGGTCTTGGTCTTGGCCTCGGCCTCGGCCTCGACCGTGGCCGTGGCCCCGGTTCCCGGGTCCTGGATCTTGAGTCTTGAGTCTTGAGTCTTGGGACTTGGTCTTGGCTCTTGGTCTTCTCCTCCTCCACCACCTGAAAGATAAAGGTCGTCCTTGCTCGGTCATCCAACTCAATGGTTGATGACCTTCCAGTCATCGAGTTCAGCGTCTTAACCACTGAGCCACCACAGTCCCCAACAGTAACAGAAAACATTGAGATAACTGAGGAGAAACCATACCAAGGAGCAAACTGAGCAGGACATAACAGTGGAGAACACACCACGGTGCTGACTGGGGGATTTTGGGTTTTGTAGTTTTAAAAAAAGGAACCATTCCAACTTTAGGGGGGGGGGAATTCCTAAAGGGTGATTTCCCCCATTTTCGAAAGGGAGAAATAAGTCACAAACATGGTTGAGTAGCTTAGGATGTTTTCCTCCGCTGTCAAAGGCTTTCAGAAGTAGGTCAGGCTTAAATGAGCACTGAGCCTGCTGCTGTGTTTGTCTGGCTTGAACTATTTTGGAAGCGGTCCAGAGCGGTGAAGCCGAGAGAGGGAGGAAAAGAATGAAGCCGTGCATATAGTAACAGGATGCCTCAAACCTACACCAGTTGAGAACATACAACCTCTTCTTGGTATTTATTGCTCTACCTATGACCAGGAGAGAAGCAGCAGCGGACCCTGAGAGAACTAAGCAAGAGAAAGACCCTCTTCTTGGTATTGCTCCACCTAAGACCAGGAGAGACGTAGCAGCAGATGCTGAGAAAACTAAGCAAGAGAAGGACCCTCTTCTTGGTATGGCTCCACCTAAGATCAGGAGAGAAGTGGCAGCGGACGCTGAGAGAGCTAAGCAAGAGAAGGACCCTCTTCTTGGTATTGCTCCACCTAAAATCAGGAGAGACGTAGCAGCAGATGCTGAGAGAACTAAGCAAGAGAAGGACCCTCTTCTTGGTATGCCTCCATTTAATACCAGGAGATAAGTGGCAGCAGGCGCTGAGAGAACTAAGCAAGATAAGGACCCGCTTCTTGGTATGGCTCCACGTAAGACCAGGAGAGAAGAAGTAGTGGATGCCGAGAGAACTAAGCAAAAGAAGAACCTTCAACACCTTCTGAATGGAGATGAGCTTCAAGTCTGCCTGATCAAATCCAGGAAGAGCTTTATGGCAAGAACAAACACTCTTGGGCAGCGGGCTAGTCACGTGGTTCCTTCCACTGGAAGCAAAACATGCACGTGCATAACACTGCCATAAATGCATCCATGGTTCTCGTTAATGCATTTACAGCAGCCGTGGGTCATTTATGGCAGCGTTTTTGTGCATGCGCAGGTACATTTTACTTCTGCTTCTGGGTGCAGCGCAGACAGTGTGGTCCAGAAGGAATGGAGTTGTGGGCTGGATCTGGCCCAGATTTGCCCCACCCCTCTGCCCAGCAGCCCAATGGAAGCACTTCCTTCCTCTGTTGCTGTTTTGGCACTTTGTGATAAATAAGTGGGTATATGGTTGCAGTTTTGGCACTCTGTCTCTAAAAGATTCTCCATCAATGCCATAGGGAATAATGGTCTGTTTTACATAGAACGGTCTCTTTCCTGTGGACACAAAGCATCACTACAATAATGACTGTGAAAGGAGTCCAGAGGTCTAATTTGCTTACAAACGAACCTTAACTCTTGGCACCCAGCCTCGCCAGGGGGGGGGGAGGCCTCCATTTACATGGAACAGTCTCCCTCTTGTGGACATAAAAAGCCACTACACTGTCTGATTCTCAACCTGCGGACCGTGGGCCAGATGCGGCTGACTGCACCATTTCATGTGGTCCCACCACCGCCTCCGCCACAACAGGAAGTGCCATGTGGTGGAGAAAGGGCAAAATGGCCGTCCGGACCCCGAAACTGTCTGAGGGAGAGTAACCCGGGCCCCGGCTTTAAAAGGCTGAGAATGCCTGTCTTAGACTTACATTATTACCAAAGGAAAAAGAAATGCATCTTTAATTATACAGTAGTTAGGATTTATCTCTCTTTGATTATGGTTATCATTACAGTATTTATAGTTAGGATTTTCATAGATAGATAGATAGATAGATAGATAGATTTGTTGTTGTTCAGTCGCACAGTCGATTCCGACCCTTTGCGATGGCCCCATGGACCTCCACCCTCCTCCTCAACTCACTCAGCTCTGTGCCCATTGTGTCCACAATACCATCTAGCCATCTCATTTTTGGCTGCCCCCTTTTTCTTTTGCCCTCCATCTTTCCCAGCATCAAGGCTTTCTCAAGTGAATCCTCTTTCTCAAGTGAATCCAAAGTACTTTAGCTTCATCTTTACTATTTGACCTTCTCAGGAGAAGTCAGGGTTGGTTTCTTCTAAGATTGACCTATTTGTTCTCCTCACTGTCCAGGGGACTCTCAAAACTCTCCTCCAGCACCACATCTCAAAGGCATCTATTCTTCTGCGCTCAGCTTTCCTTATGGTCCAGCTTTCACAACCATACATTGCCATCGGGAATACCATTCCTTTGACTAGACTAGACGAATTTTTGTTTGCAATGTGATGTCTCTACTTTTCACTATGCTCCCCAGGTTTCTCATCGCTTGCCTCCCAAGAATCAGTCGCCTTTTTATTTCATGGCTGCAATCACCATCTGCAGTGAGCTTTGATCCTAGGAAAGTAAAATCTGTCACTGCTTCTACTTCTTCCCCATCTATTTTCCAGGGACTGACAGGGCCTGTGGCCATGATCTTGGTTTTCTTTACATTGAGTCTCAAGCCAGCTTTTGCACTTTCTCCTTTCAACCTAATCAGGAGCTTTTTTAAGTCTTCCTCACTTTCTGCCATTAGGGTGGTATCATCTGCATATCTCAAATTGTTGATGTTTCTCCCAGCAATTTTGATCCCAAATTGTGATAGATAGATAGATAGATAGATAGATAGATAGATAGATAGATAGATAGATAGATGCATGGAAATAACTAACATTAGAAAGAAAGAAAGAAAGAAAGAAAGAAAGAAAGAAAGAAAGAAGGCAAGAGAGAAGCAGAGAAACAGCCTTGCAGTGCGCGCCCTGCGTCTCCAGGAGGCAGTCTTACCATGCTTTGGTGGCCAAGGGTTTTGGGCTGGGTGGTTGCAAGGCTGAACCCAGGGGAGAGAAGGAGAGAGAGAGAGAGGAAGAGGAGGAGGAGGAAGAGGAGGCCCAGGGAGGTCTGTTTGTTCGCCTGCCTGCCTGCCTGCGTGGTGTGAGGTCCTGGCAGAGCGTTGCCAATCCTCCTCCTTCATTGCCTGGTTGGGTCCCTCCCAGAGAGGCTTCTCTAGTCTAGGCCTAGAGTTCTCAACCTTTTCTAACCGGCGGCCGTTGGGTAACGCTCCCTCAGACCGCTTCGGGGGTCTGGACGGCCATTCTGCCCTTCCTCCACCCCACGGCAATTCCGGGCGTGGTGGAAGGCCCCACAAAATGGTGCTGCAGGCCACCTATGGCTCGTGGGCCGCGTATTGAGAATCCCTGGTCCAAGCAGTATCGGCCACCTTCCTTGACTCCACTGGGTGTTCGGGCGGTGCGGGGGAAACCTAGTTCCCCTTGGTGGCGAGTTCGAATCCTCCCTCTCCTGCCGCAGGGGCACAGGTCAAAAAGCCTCGCCGTTAAGACCCACCGCGGCTAAAGGGCCAAGGCTGGACGAGCCAGGGGACGATGGGGGCCGGAGTCCATCTGCCTCGCCGCAAGCCGGAGACACAACAAATGAGTGGAGTTGAGCAAAGCTTCGAGGGCCAGACGGCCAGCACACCACTGTTTCAGGGAAAATGTTCCAAGCTAGTTGGGATGTCCTGATTTGACCTCCCAACTTGCCAGGGCGCCCAAAACCTGGCAAACTCTCAAACCCATCGTCCTTGGTCCCACCCCAAAAGGCAGAAAGAGGGCAGGTCATTCTCACACACGCCCCCCCCCCCCGGACGCCTCTGCCTGAAGCCATAAGGTGGAGCGATGCTCTTCTCCGAGGGTTGCGCCTCTGGTTGGGTCCGTGGGGAGACGGCTCTCTTATGCAAGGGAGGCTGGCATGCCCACATCTCAGGCGGCGCTGGGGCGGCAGCAATCCAGGTTCCCATGCCCAGTTGTGGCGCCAGTGAGATTCCTCTCCCTGCCCGAGAGCGCGATAGGAATCTCCTCCGGATGCTGAGGTGTGTGACTCCAGATCGGCAGCTTGGCCTGGCATCAATATTTTTTTCCATGTGCCCCAGTTAGAGCCTTGCTTTGGCCTGCGCTACCTCGGAGGGTCGTTGCCGACGACAGAGTAGCCGCGGGGACGTCTGTTCATCGGCTCATCCTGGTGGCGCAGTGGTTAAACTGTGGTGTTGCCACCCAAAGGTCGGGGGTTTCCGACCTTTTCAAGCTGGGGGCCGGGTCACGCTCACTCAGTCACCTCAGCGGGCAGGAGAGCCATTTTGCCCTGCCTGCACGATGGGGGCGGCCATTTTGTCCCAACGTCTTCAAAGGGGGGTGGTGGCCATTTTGTTTCTTGCAGGCATGGGGCCCACATGACATGGCGTCATGGGCTGGATGCGGCCCACGGACCTTAGCTTGGGAACCCCAGCAAAAGGTTGTGCGTTCAAAGGTGACCAGGACCCAAGGTCAACTCAGCCTTCCATCCTTCCGAGGTCCATTTTGCCATTGCAACTTTCTCTCTTCATTAGCAATTGCTTTGCTAATTATAGGGAAGGATGCCATCACCAAAGCAGGAAAAATTCACTTGACGGCAAGATTCGCAGTCCTTCAGCTATGCCAGATGTTGCCTGCAAATGGGAACCACTTTGCTAAACCTGAGTAGCTGGCATCTTTGCTAGACATGAATCACTCAGATCTTTACAAGGCCTGAGTCATTCACATCTTTGCTAGACATGAGTCACTTGCATCTTTTGCTAGACTTGAGTTGCTCACATCTTTGTTAGACCTGAGTTGCTTTCATCTTGACTAGACCTGAATAGTTTGCATCTTTGCTAGACCTGAGTCGCTTGCATCTTTGCTAGACCTGAGTCACTTGCACCTTTGCTAGACCTGAATTGCTTTCATCTTTGCTAGGCCTGAGTTGCTTGCATCTTTGCTAGACTTGAGTTGTTTTCATCTTTGCTAGACCTGAGTTTCTTGCATCTTTGCTAGACTTGTTGTTTTCATCTTTGCTAGGCCTGAGTCATTCACATCTTTGCTAGACCTGAGTTGCTTTCATCTTGGCTAGACCTGAGTTGCTTGCATCTTTGCTAGACCTGAGTGATTTGCATCTTTGCTAGACTTGAATCGCTTGCATCTTTGCTAGACTTGAATCGCTTGCATCTTTGCTAGACCTGAGTCGCTTGCATCTTTGCTAGACCTGAGTCACTTGCACTTTTGCTAGACCTGAGTTGCTTTCATCTTTGCTAGGCCTGAGTTGCTTGCATCTTTGCTAGACCTGAGTTGCTTGCATCTTTGCTAGACCTGAGTTGCTTGCATCCTGGGATGTTCCTGAGAATTTTGCCGCCCCCTCAGAGCTCTTTTACAATGATGGGAAATGGATTTTCTAATATATATTTTTACAAACATCAGATGTGGGGGTGTGAAAAGGAAGCCGTTCCGTAAAAGTGCCCGAACCGCCCTAGAGAAGCACTTTTTGAGCAATCAAGTCAATTGCAAAGGGAAATAACCCCACCACGAGCTTGCAAAATGTTCTGCAAACTTCCCTTTGTCATTTACGAGCAGAGAGTAACCCCTGGTCCATCCCCCTCCAAAATAAATAAATAAATAAATACGGCCACAAATTGACAACCCAAGGGGGGGCTCAGTCGGCATGAAACTGGGTGGGCCGATTTCATCCGTGAATGCCACCTTAGATTTCGTTTTTAACAAAATTAAATGGAAAAATATCTGTTTTAATCAGGGGTTCCCAACCTTTACAAGCCGGGGTGTGCAAGTCAAGCTCTCTCAGTCAGCTTTGAGATCTGGGTGGACATTTTGCCCTGCCTGCACAATGGGGGGATAGCCATTTTGTCCCAACAGCCTCAAAAGGGCGGTCATTTTGTTTCTCAAATGCCCTTGGAGGGGTGGTGGACCGCATGAAACGGTGCCGGGGGATAGACCCAGCCCATGGGAACCCCTGCTCTGATCGAATCGAATTGAATTGAATCTAATTGAATCTAACTGAATCGAATTGATTGATCCTTCAATCTTTTCTTCCTTCTTTCCTTCACTCTTCCAATTCTTCCATTCACCCTTCCTTCCTTCCTTCATCCAACCCCACCCAACCCAACCCAACCCAACCAATTCAGTCCATCTATCAATTCATCAATCATCATTTTCTGTTTCGAACTAATACCTCCTACATTTCAAATCCGGGGCCTTTTTGAGGGCCGCCCCTTGACCTTTCCTTGGGACCCCCGGCCACCCTACCCACCCCAACCTCAGTCCCCCAGCACCCTTCTTTCTCGGCTCTCTCCCCTCCCCTTCCGGCCCGGATATGGAGTTTAAAACTCCAAAACCTGCAAGTCATCTTTTCACGCCCTTGAACTTCCGGATATTGACAACTGGTCTTCCTAAAAATTAAGGAAGGAAATTGCTTAGAAATCGGGGGCGGTCGGGCTAGGATGTGATTCATTAAGCGGAAACCACTTCCCGGCCTCAGGTCGATGCGGTTTTGACTTACAAGATGCCGAGACAGGATTCGTCCCCGAAATTGACTCAGGATGCGCGACTTCTTCCTCTTCGACGACTGTCCGACTGTCACCTTAAAGATCGGGCAAGATGTTGATCTCATACAGGGCTCTTAATGGTTCGATTTCTTTCCTCCAGCCTTCACGCAACCCGAGAAACCAGGACACGGTTTGCAGAAACCTGGATTATGGTGACACACCCGCCTATCTCTGCTAACAAACCATGGTTTACCAATTAGCCAGCATTTGAAAACCACAGCTTTCTTCTCCATGCGTCCACCTCAGCTTGTACAAGCCATGGGCTTCCCCTAACCTGCTTCACCTGTGGCTCGTTCCCCCCAAAATAAAGAAAGACAAACCAGACATGTTCAAACTAAGCTGTAGTTTGTTTTATGGGCTGGTGTGCCGTTCGTGGCTTATGGAACAAACCATGGTTGAGGCAAACTATGGTTTAGCGTGACATCATGTGGCAATGCAACCGATGGGTTCAAAGTCAGAGGCTTCATTCGACTGCAGAGCTCAATGGCCGGATATAGGCTCGTCATCCTCTCTGGTTTACCATGCAGGATTGTCGTGACAATAACAATCTACCGTATTTGCTGATATATAAGACTCCCCTTAAAATACACTGGGAAAATTGAGTGTGTCTTGTACTGTATACAGTGGCCTATAGTGGGCTAGTTTGGTAATAATGGGGTATGTCTTATACTGTACTCTGATAGGGGCTGCGGTGGCTCAGTGGTTAAGAAGCTCGCCTTGTTAGCTGGAAGGCTGGTAAATCGGCAGTTCAAGACCTGGGGACTGCATGATGGAGTGAGCACCCGTCTCTGTCCCAGCTCCTGCCACCCTAGCAGTTTGAAAGCAAGAGATTGCAAGTACCGTATATACGTGAGTATAAGTTGAGTATAGCCCAAAAAATGACCCCCAAAACTCAGCTTATACTCGGGTCAATGACTACAACTGTGCCAGATTGAGATGTGCCAATAATTTAATTAATTTTACCATATTTCCATGTATTTTGATTAATGAAACTTACTAGCAGCTGCTGCATTTCCCACCCTTGGCTTAGACTCGGGTCAATCTGTTTTCCTGGGTTTTCAGGTCAAAATTAGGTACCTTGGCTTATATTCAGGTCGGCTTATACTCGAGTATATACGGTAGATAAATAGAGACCACTTCAGTGTGGGAAAAAAGACCTTGCGGGTATGAAAGGAGCCTCCTTCGGGCGTCCCCTGAGGAGAGTTTCTCCCGCAAAAATCCTTCCAACTCAGAATCATTTCAGACACAAAATTATTATTATTATATTCCGATGCATCTTATACGGAGGCAAATACGGTTATTAGTCAGTT
Organism: Furcifer pardalis; assembly: GCA_030440675.1. Classification (NCBI taxonomy): domain Eukaryota; kingdom Metazoa; phylum Chordata; class Lepidosauria; order Squamata; family Chamaeleonidae; genus Furcifer; species Furcifer pardalis. Next base: position 47,715,235 of record CP126898.1, read on the forward strand.
TAATCTTCTTGAGCAAAAGGGAGGATTCCATATCATGGAACCCACGTATAATCCAGATTTTAAGGCTGGATCGGCAACCCCATCCTCCCCTGTCGCTCTGCCGGGATGGCATGGCAGCACCGTTCCGCTTTTGGTGAGGACGCGGACAAAGTTGGAAAAGATCCTCCAATGGCTTTAAAGCGTCAGCCCTGCTTCTGAAGCGGTGCCACGCAGGCGCCCGGGACCACAAACTCCATTGTCCCCAGCTGAGGACTGAAACTGAACAAAGGTGGCCCAAAGGCAACCAACAAAAAGGAGGAACGACCTTGGCGTTTGCTGCCCTTGGACTCCTCTCTCTGCCTTTCTTTGCCTGGTGTGACTCAGACGCACATGGCACGGGCGATGATGAGTCAGCCTTGAATCCCAGCCACGTCGTTCGCCCTTCGTCGTTCACCCTTCATGCGTGTGGAGGCCAAAGTCCTCAGCTGACCCCTAGACGGGCACATCTGTAATCCATCACCTGGCCGTCCCACTGCGTTCCATAGCCCAGAATCGGTGACAGAAAGCACGCCCAGAGTGCATTTCCCTTTATATATACAGTCAAACTTCACATAACGAGTGTTTTCCTTAGCAAAAAACTCGCATAACGAGCAAATTTTTCACTAAGCGGTCCAACTCGCATAACGAATTTTACACTATGCAAGACGGACTTTTCCCTATGGAAAAACTCGCATAACAAGCATTTCTATGGGGAAAACTCGCATAGCGAACATTTTTCGCTATGCGAGTTTTCCCCCTTGAAACGCTCGTTATGCAAGTTTTTCCATAGGGAAAGTCTGACTTGCATAGCGAAAATTTTGCATAGCGAGCAGCCTCGCAGAACGAATTAAATTCATTATGCGAGGTATGACTGTATCTACAGTATATAACATTCACAATTCCCAGAGGCCTTTATGGCTAGGGAGGCGTTTGGGCAGCCAAAATTTTTACCACCATGCTGTGGGTGGAGCTGATGTCACGGGCGGAGCCAACGTCATGGTGTCATGGGCAGAGCCAACGTTGCGACGTCATGGGTGGAGCCAATGTCATGGGCGGAGCCAAAATAAAAAGAAACACAAAAAAACACAGTACACATAAAAATACAAATTAAATACACATAAAAACACATAAAAATACAAATTAAATACACATAAAAACACATAAAAATACAAATTAAATACATATTAAATAGACATAAAAACACATAAATATACACATTAAAACACACATTGAATAGACATAAAACACATAAAAATACACATTAAAACACATGTTAAATAGACATAAAAACACATAAAAATACACATAAAATACACATTAAATAGCCATAAAACACTTAAAATGCACATTAAAATGTACACATTAACACTCCCCCCCCCCCGGGATTGTTACTGGCTGTGACCCATTGAAGAGAAATGCACTCTGGATGTTCTCAGGGGAGACGCTATATATATTTGCCCACTGCTTATTCATCTGTCCGAAGGATGGGATCGGTAGCGTATCATGGGGGGCAGCCTGCTGCAGATGGCACTTTTGGGGCATATGGGTGTTCTTGGACTACAATTCCCAAAAGACCTAGCAGGAGTGGGCACTGGCGTCCTAGGGGGTGGCAAATTTGGCTTACGCCCTGGGCAGCTGAAACCCACGCTACGCTACTGGCTGGGTTGATTTGAAACCTCCCTTCTTGTACTTGTTATCTCCAACACCCCCTAGTTTCTGCCTCATCATCTAGAAGCCTTTGGCTTGGTTTGATACGAATGGGGAACTCGACCATCCATGCTGCGCGCATCAGCTTTGGCCCTGAGTGTCTCTGCAGCAGAGGATGCTGCTCCAGTATGGAGCGCATCCGCACACACAAAACAAGTTGACGTCGCTGTGAATGAAGCCATGCGTAGAGTGACAAGATGTCTCAAACCCACACCAGTTGAAAAGATAGACCCCCTTGTGGGTATGGCTCCACCTAAGATCAGGAGAGAAGAAGCATCAGATGCTGAAAGAACTAAGCAAGAGAAAGACCCTCTTCTTGGTATCGCTGCACCTAAGATAGGGAGAGAAGAAGCAGTGGACACCGAGAGAAGTAAGCAAGAGAAGGACCCTCTTCTTGGCATGGCTCCACCTAAGATCAGGAGAGAAGAAGCAGCGGATGCCGAGAGAACTAAGCAAAAGAAAGACCCTCTTGTTGGTATAGCTCCACCTAAGATTGGAAGAGAAGCAGCAGCAGTGCACAGAGAGAACAAAGCAAGAGGACCCTCTTCTTGGTATTGCTCCACCTAAGATTAGGAGAGAAGAAGTAGCGGACGCTGAGAGAACTAAGCAAGGAAAGGACCCTTGACACTCTCTGATTGGAGATGAGTCTGCCGGCTCAGATCCAGGAAGAGCTTTGTGGCAAGATCCAGGAAGGCTTTATGGCAAAACCAAATCAGAAGATGGAGAAAGGAGCTCGTTGGACAAGGAATAACACTAAAGGAGGAACTCAAACTCCACTTGGAGGACCTTGAATAGGTTGAGGGTCGGAGTGCCTAAATGCAAGGCCAACAGGCTCAAGTGGGGACTGATGGTAGACAACAACACGCTGTGCGAATGTGGAGAAAGCATCTGGTTCATTTACTGGTCTGCCGACGAATGCCAGAAACGGGCCCCAACGAGGACTTGGGTTTGGCCAACGCCAAGACGATGGCTTCGATTTGGCAGTCCAGGGTTTGATCAGGACTCGAAAGAAGATCTGGTAGCTCAGGTTTGGGGGTGTCAATCCCCCCCCCCCCACGATAAACATATGCCTGCTCATCCCTAATTTCCTCAAAAGCGAATCATAGGAAGACCCGGCTTCTCAACCTGCTCCGGCAAGCAGCTTTCAATTTAGTCTGTAATTAAAAGCCGCCCCAATTGCAAGGTTCGGCCCCACGGGTGGGCGGGTGGGTGGGCTGGGAGCCAGCTGGCTTCGGGGCAACACCCCGCCCATAGGGTGGCTTTCGGGGCTGTGGGAGTCAAGATCCTTCAGATCCATCATCCTCCCAGCCTTCTCCACCCTTGTGTGTAGGATGATTGCCTCCTCACCAGCCTGACACAAGCCTTTGTTAAAGGCAAATGGCAAAACTCCAGTGGTTTTCCCACACCTCCGCTTTGCCGAGGCGTTCTGTGCAAGTCAAAAGCTGACACCTCCGCTCCCTTGAAGACAAACTGTTCGGCTGGGCCGGATCGTCTCCCCCGATTGCCTCATGCAAATCCTCGTGAAAGTATGGCAGCAAAACTCCCTTCTAGACCAAGGGTTCCCAACCTAAGGCCCGTGGGCCAGATCCAGCCAGTGGCACCATTTTGTGTGCCCCACCCCACCAAGGGCATTCGAGGGCATTCGAGAAACAAAACAGCCGTCCCTTTGAAGCTGTTGGGACAAAATGGCCACCCCTCCATTTTGCAGGCAGGCCCTCGAAACTGATTTGAGAGAGCACGACCAGCCCCCCTCTCCAGCTTGAAAAGGTTGGGGACCCTCGCCCTATACATTTCAGGCCCTATCTGTTCCAAGCTTCCTGCAGAAGAAGCCTGTGGACGTCCAAAGCTTACGCATAGCTTGGTTTCTGCCTTAAAGGCATAATTCTGGGCGTTTTCTCCCCCTGCTTGACAGATAAAAATCTTAATTTAAATCAAAAGCAACACCTCTGTTCTTCCTACCTTACCTTCGGGTGACTGTTCAAGCAGAAGAAGAATTTTGTGTCGTCCTGAAAATGGTCCCTGATGTTTGTAGGGCCGGTTAATGCGAAACAGATAGTGCTAGGAATGCCAGATTGCAAACTTTTCTATGCTGTTTCGCATTGCAAAAAGCCTCAAGTAAATCTGGAGATGCAGCGTTAGGCAGTTCCACCCCTCTTTCTTCTGTTTGAGTGGCAGAAGAACTCTGTGTAAACCCCAAAATGCCACTGTTTTTCTATCTCCAGATCACTTTGCTGTCAGGTCCTGAAAAGAAAGAAAGAAAGAAAGAAAGGAAAGAAGGAAGGAAGGAAGAACAAGAAGAGGAAGGGAAGAAGGAATAATGAGCAAAGAAAGAAAGTACAAATAAATTTATGAAAGAAAGAAAGAATCAATAAATCAGTCAATCAATCAATTAATTAATGAAGAAGAGGGAGAAAGGAAGGACTAATGAACAAAGAAAGCACAAATAAATGTATGAAAGAAAGAAAGAATCAATCAATTAATGAATAAATGAATAGGAAGGAAGGAAGGAATAATGAACAAAGAAAGAAAGTGCAAATAAATGTATGAAAGAAAGAAAGAAAGAAAGAATCAATCAAACAATTAATTAAGAAGAGGGAGGAAGGAAGGATTAATGAACAAACAAAGAAAGCGCTAATAAATGTATGAAAGAATGAATGAATGAATGAATAGGAAGGAAGGAAGGAATTATTAACAAAGAAAGAAATCACAAATAAATGTATGAATTAATTATGAACAAGAGGGAGGCAGGAAGAACTAATGAACAAAGAAAGAAAGCACAAATAAATGTATGAAAAAAAACAAAAAATGAATGAAGAAGAGGGAGGAAGGACTAATGGACAAACAAAAAAAGCACAAAGAAACGTATCAAAGAAACAATGAATGAATGAATGAATAAGAGGGAGGGAGGGAGGAATAAAAATTGGAATAAATAAATAAAATAAAATAAATAATGAACAGAGAAAGCACAAAGAAATGTATAAAAGAAAGAAAGAAACAAGGCATGAATGAATGAATGATTGAATCAAATCAACACATACAAATCCTATCCTCCTTAACCATAATGGGGTTTGTATTCCCAAATATCTGGCAGGTCTTGAGAGAGGAAGGCCCAAAATGGCCTGCAGACGCAACCCAAGATTCTGTGTACAGTTTGAAGCCTTGCTGAACCATCTCGACAAGTTGAACCGCTTGTTTGCAAGAGACACAGTGAGCTTGACCTGTTAAACCACTGCCTGGCCAACCCACCCTACCAAAGATAGGAGGAAAAACTCTCGACCTATTGAACCACCCGCCCGCCGGCAGCCAAAGGAGCTTTACCTGTTGAACCGTTGGCCTGTCCAAAGTGGTAAACCCAGAAGGAAATCCCAGACGACTTCCTTCTTTGGGCCCTTTGTGGGTCTGCCAACTCTGACTGCTCCCTGGAAGGTCAAATAGTGAAGAGGAAGCGAAAGCACTTTGAGCGTCAAATGAGAAGAGAGGACTTGCTTGAGAAAGCCTTGATGCTGGGAAAGGTTGGAGGGGAAAAAGAGAAGGGGGCGGCAGAGAACGAGACGGCTAGATGGGGGGGCTGAGGAAGATGGGTTGCCTGGTGTAGACTGGCCACAGATATGGGGATGTGGGAGGCGGGGGGGGCAGAGAAAGGGGCTAGTGCAGCACAGAAAAAACCCATTCATCATTCTTCATTCTCCCTCCCATTCATTCACACTCCAGACGCCCACAGGGCCCCCCGGTTGCCATAGAAACCCCCCTCCCACTCTCTGTCTGGCCCCCTTTTATAAGTTCCTGAATTAACCCAATTTTTCCCATAGGAGAGTCAGACTCTTCATCGGCGGAGTTTCCAACTTGCTCTTCCATCTCCCCCAGGCAAAGGCCGCCCTTGTTCGAAAGCCAGCCGCATCTGACTCTAGGGTTCAGTGTTCATCTTTGTTTCAAACCGAAGAGCCAGCGCTGTCTGCTTCTGCAGACGTTTCCGTGGTCACGTGGCAGGCATGACTAGACACCAGAGCACACAAACGGCTCGGTTGGCAGGAGCCGAGGCAGACCAGGCATTTTAAAGGAAAAGGTGTAATGGTTAGATCTAGCTTTGAGCCCCCCCCCCCTAAAATTTGGCTATGAAGGTCACCAGGCATGGCTCCGTTTCCTTCCTCTGACAACTGGCCTACCTTGCAAGAACGTTGTGACAATCCGTCCACATCGCTCTGAGCTTCTTGAAGGAAACAGAAATGCTCATCAACTGATTAATAAACCGACAAACAAGCCCTGCCAACTGTTACGGCTCGGCGGTTAAGACGCTGAACTTGACGACTGGAAGGTTGGCAGGTCGGCAGTTCAAGAACCGGGTGCTGTCTGACGGAGTGAGCTCCCCTCATCTGCCCCTGAGTTGTCTGAAAAGAAATACTTTGCAAGTAGATAAAGTGGTACCTCTTTGGTGGGAAAGGTAACAGCGTCCTGTGCACTCCGGTGTCTAGTCATGCTTGCCCCATGACCATGGAAACGTCTGCAGACGCAGATTAAGCCCCAAAGGGCTGGGCCAAATTCACGGCGGGTCTAGAACAGCGGTTCCTAACCTTTTCAAGCCGGGGGCCTGATCACACTCTCTCCGTCAGCTTCGAGGGCCATTTTACCTTGCCTGCACGATGGGGGTGGCCATTCTGCCAGAGAGCTTCAAAAGGGGGTGGCCATTTTCTTTCTCAAATGTGGGAGGGGGGCACATGAAATGGTGCCATGGGCCAGATCCAGCCCACGAGCCTTAGTTTGGGAACCCCTGGTCTAGAAGGGAAAAGCAAAGCAGTCGCACTTCTATACCTGCCCTGTAGCGCTTATTAGACCAAGGGTGGTTTATGAGTGAATGAGCATTTTGCCCCCCAACGAGCTGAGGAAGGATGGCAGAGGCCCAGTCGACCTTGACCCCCGGTCGGGATCGGACTTACAACCTTTGGGTTGCAGGAGAGCAGCTTTAACCACTATGCAAAACCTGAGCCGGAAGGATTGCTTGGGAAACAGGACAGAGGGGGGGGGGGAGGGAGTTGCTTTCTTCCACGAATCCACGCCGGGCGCCCAACCCAGGACATTCTGTACTCTGGTTTGTAGGATGATGATCCCCCCCCCCCTTAGAAAGATAATAAAAAGACATCAGCATAGGGACAACAACGTATGGGTTGAGACACCCGAGGGTGGGTGAAGAGGAAAGATTACTCAACCGGTCTCTGTTGAGTACATTCTTCGAATAACTCTGACGGCTGTTTTCTCAGAGGCCCAAAGGTTAAGTCAGATTCCCAAAACAGATTTTCCAAAACACTGGGAAAACCTTTGGGTGAAGTCATGGTGGCCAACTGATCGCCCAAACCCCCGGGCATCGGGCTCCTCTGCTTTTAGCCCAGGGATTCTCAACCTGAAAGAATGAATGAATGAACAAAAAGAGGGAAGGAGGAAGGAATAATGAACAAAGAAATAAAGCACAAATAAATGTATGAAAGAAACAATGCATGAATTAAAGCATGAATTAATGAATGAACGAACGAAGAATAGGAAGAAAGGAAAAATGAATGAAGAAAGAAAGAATCAACAAGTGAATGAATGAATGAACAAGAGGAGGAAAGGAATAATGAATAAAGAAAGAATCAACAAATCAACCAACCAACCAACCAACTAATGAATCAATGCATTAATGAATGAATGAAAGAATGAATGAATGAACAAGAGGAAGGAAGGAATAACAAAGAAACAAATAAATGTATGAAAGAAACAATGAATGAATTAATGAACGAATGAACGAAGAAGAATAGGAAGGAAGGAATAATTAATGAAGAAAGAAAGAATCAACATGTGAATGAATGAATAAATGAACAAGAAGAGGAAAGAAGGAATAATGAATAAAGAATGAATCAACAAATGAATCAATCAATCAACCAACCAACTAATGAATCAATGCATTAATGAATGAATGAAAGAATGGATGAATGAACAAGAAGAGGAAGGAAGGAATAATAAACAAAGAAATAAAGCACAAATAAATTTATGAAAGAAACAATGCATGAATGAATGAATGAACAAATGAACAAGAAAAGGAAGGAAGGAATAATGAACAAAGAAAGACAGAAAGAATCAACAAGTGAATGAATGAATGAATGAACAAGAAGAGAAAGGAAGAAAGGAATAATGAATAAAGAAAGAATCAACAAATCAATCAACTAATGAATCAATGCATAAATGAATGAATGAATGAACAAGAAAAGGAAGGAATAATGAATAGAGAAAGAAAGAATGAATGAATGAACAAATGAATCAATAAATGAATGAATGAATAAAGGGACTTTTGCAGATCATTAGTTTAAAGAGACACTCTATAACAGCACATTGCAAGAACCGTAATTTGGTGTGTGTTTTAAAATTTTTAGTCTCAGATTGAAGTTTTTGAACCCCTTCATTTGACCTTCTTTGCCACCCAAATGCTTTCTTAATCCAGACTTTTAGCACATCGAGGAATTGGGTCCCCAGCTGGGTCCCCCCCCCCCCCGTCTTTTCTCTGCTCTGCAAAAAAACTCAAGCTGGCAGAGATGCACTGGGAGAGAAGGCTTCAGAGCAAGGGGGGCAGTTGGCAACCCTGTTGGGGTGGAGTGGGCCCTGGCGTGTGGGGCCGCCATCCAATTTTCGGGTGGCTGACCGGGGTGGGGAGAGGCGAGGGGAGGGGAGACGCAAGCAGACAAGATGTTCAGTCTTGCGCCTGCCAGCTGCGTCAGCCGAGGCGGGCACATGACGCATGCCTACCTGTGGGTCTGGGCTAAATATAGCCACAGGCCTCCTTCCTCTCCCCCCCTCCTCCTCCCCATAGGGCTGACTCAACAAAAGCAGGGAAGAGTCAAGGACAAGTCACACTCCACACACACACACACACAAATACACAAAGACACACACACACACACACACGGACACACACACACACGGACACACACACACACACAGGGTTATCTTCCACGCCACCCTTCCAAGCTTTTGGGCATCTCCCCCCCCCCCCGGTGAGGCTGTCCAGAGGCCAACCCAGGCAGGGTCAAAGGTCAGTGGAGGCCATCAGCCTCAGGAGATGGAAGCAGGGCAAAAGGAGAGCTGGGGTGATATAGGTCAGGTGGCCTGACTGTCCCTCTGCCCCCCCCCAAAAAAAAGGGGGGTTAAAAGAGAAGAGGTGAAACGGAAAGAAAGGAAGGAAGATGAAATGGAAAAAGGAAGGAAATGGAAGGAAGGAAGAAATGGGAAGAAAGAAGGAAATGGAAAAGGGAAGGAAGGAATTGAAGGAAGGATGGAAATAAATAAATAAATAAATAAAAGGAAGGATAAAATGAAATAGAGAAGGAAAGAAGGAAGAAATTGGAGGAAGGATGGAATGAAAGAGAGAGAAGAAAAAAGAAAGAAATTGAAGAAAGGATGGAAAGAAAGAGAAAGAAGAAAAAAGAAAGGAAGAAAGAAATTGAAGGAAGGATGGACTGGAAGAGAAAGAAAGAAAGAAATTGAAGGAAGGATGGAAAGAAAGAAAGAGAAGAAAAAAGAAAGAAAGAAAGAAATTGAAAGAAAGATGGAAGAAAAGAAAGAAAGAAATTGAAAGAAGGATGGAATGAAAGAGAGGGAGGAAAAAAGAAAGAAATTGAAGGAAGGATGGAAAGAAAGAGAGAAGAAAAAAGAAATGAAGAAAGAAATTGAAGGAAGGATGGAATGAAAGAAATTGAAGGAAAGATTGAAAGAAAGAAAGAAATTGAAGGAAGGATGGAATGAGAGAGAGAAGGAAAGAAGGAAGAAATAGGAGGAAGGATGGAATGAAAGAGAGGGAAGAAAGAAAGAAATTAAAGGGAGGATGGAAAGAAAGAGAAGAAAAAAGAAAGGAAGAAATAAATGGAAGGATGGATGGAATGAAAGAAAGAAAGAAATTGAAGGAAGGATTGAATGAAAGAGAGAGAGAGAGAAAGAAAAAAGGAAATAAAGAATGGATGGATGGGGAAAAATAAAGAAACAGAAGAAGGTGAAGAGGATACAGTATATATATTTCTACTGGCTGGAGAGTTCTGGATTTCGTAGTCTGTGAACTTCCCAACATCTGGTCTCGGATGCCAGATGGGATTTCCCTCCCCCTCCAAACCCACAGTTGATGGGGGGGGGGGGAGGCAGCCGAGCCAACAGGGCTTTGACCTTTAGGGGTCAGGCTGGTGGCTGAAGCGGCGGGGGTGTTGGCAGAGGCCTGGCCACGAGAGGGAAGCTGTGCCACGGGCCCTCCTTCCCCACCTCTGTCATACCCCAGGAATGCGCCGGCTGGGGAAGGCAAGGCAACGTGTGTCTCCCCCCTACACCGCCCACACCGCCCACGCCTTCCGATATAGGGCAGCCCTGTGATCTCATCCTCCAAACATCCCAAGGCCGCACTGTGGCTTTCCAGCGGTGAGGTTGCGGTTTGGCCCGGGACTTCGGAAACAATTCCAGGCCCCCCTGACTCAAACTCTGGAAAGTGTGCATTTGGGAGCACGACAAGGGGTGGAGGTGGGCCGGAACATGAAGGGTGCTGTTCGTGGCCACGCCAGGCTGGCATTCGTCATTCGTGGACGGGGGCATGGGAGAGACGCCACCATTTTGTTACCCAGATGCGTGGCACCTTCGCGTCTCAGCAATCAATCAATCAATCAATCAACCAATCAAAGAAACAAGCAAACCGAACAATGCAATCGACTTAACAATCAAACAATAAATGCAAACTGCTTAGAAATCACCCAGTAACTTAATTAATCAACCAACCATACATTTAAACCAGGGGTCCCCAACCTTTTCAAGCTGGGGGCCGGGTCAAGCTCTCTCAGTCAGCTTCGAGGGTCAGACGGCCATTTTGCCCTGCCTGCACGACAGGGAGTGGACATTTTGTCCCAACAGCTTCAAAGGGGCCACCCTTTTATTTCTCAAAGCCACTTGGAGGGGAGGGGCCACATGAAATGGCGCCATGGGCCGCATCTGGCCCATGGGCCTTAGGTTAGGAACCCCTGATTTAAGCAATGCAACCAGCTAAACAAACAAACAAACAAACAAACAATGCTGCTTAAAAATCAATCAATCCGTCAGTTAGTCCAGCAAGCAAACAATGAGACAGACAGACAAGCTGATGCTGCTAAGTAGAGGGCCGTGAAAAGAACATTTTAACTGGGGATATTTTCATAACAATTTGTTCTGAATGTGTGGCATTTCCATAAATAGATAGATAGATAGATAGATAGATAGATAGATAGATAGATAGATAGATAGATATGGAAAGGGATAGATAGATAGATATGGAAAGGGATAGATAGATAGATAGATAGACAGACAGATAGATAGATAGATAGATATGGAAAGGGATAGATAGATAGATAGATAGATATGGAAAGGGATAGATAGATAGACAGACAGACAGACAGACAGACAGACAGACAGACAGACAGAATGCATGAATACATTGATAGATAGATAGATAAAGATGGAATGGGATAGATAGATAAAGATGGAATGGGATAGATAGACAAACAGAATACATGAATAGACAGACAGATAGATAGATTTTTTTAAATTAATTAATTTATTTATGTATTCAAATTTATTATCCCGCCTCAATCGGGCAAACCTGACTAGGCGGCTTACAACAATGCAAAATCCCACAAAAGAAACTAGATAATCCCACTATACACACTGAAGTAGGGGCAACAGTGGGCCACGGTTAAGAAGCTCCCCTTGTTAGCTGAAAGGCTGGCAAGTCGGCAGTTTGAGACCTGGGTATTGCATGACGGGAGTGAGCTCCCGTCTCTGTCCCAGCTCCTGTCAACCAAGCAGTTTGAAAGCAAGAAATTGCAAGTAGATAAATAGAGACCACTTTGGTGGGGGGAAAAGATCTTGGGGACATGAAAGGAGCCTCATTCGGGCGTCCCCTGGGCGGAGTTCCTCCAGCAAAAATTCCTTTCAACCCAGAATAATTTCTGAGACAAAATTATTATCATTATCATCTACTGAAGTGCGACTGTGGTGAAAAAGCTGATCGTCAGGGAGGCCGTTTGTATCGACCCGAGATGTGGAGTGGAGAGATGAAAACGCTCTGTACGTCCCCAGAGGCACTCTTTGGAGAGAGCATGGAGGGGCGACGCAGCGGGAGACGTGAAAGATAGTCTTCTAAACCCCCTTGGGCTGGGGTTTCCGGTGGCACACCTGCTTGCAAACGGTGCGTGGGTGGAAGTGTGTGTGTGTGTGTGTGTGTGTGTGCGCGCGCATGTTTGTGGGCGGCTGCCTTCTTTCCTGTCTGTGTTTAAATAATAAAACAAAAAAAGCCAAAAGCACAATTTCACACACACACAAAAGGACACCCTGTGAAGAAAGAAGGGAAGGTTGACAGTAAGCCGGAGGCAGATTCAGGCATCCTTCCATCTGTCTTTTTCATGTTCATCTATGCTCTGTGGCACCCAAAAAAGCGCCAGCTCTTTGCCTATACGCAGAGATGAGCACTGAACCCTAGAATCAGATACGGATGGCTTTCGAGCCAGGGCAAACACCGGTGGGGAAGGTAACAGAGTTCCAGTGTCTATTCCCTGCCTGCCACATGTCCACAGAAACGTCTGCAGACGCAGACAGCGCTGGCACTTTGACGATAAACAGAGATGAGCACTGAACCTTAGAATCAGATACGACGGGCTTTCGAGCAACGGTGACCTTTTTACCCTTTCCCCTCGGCCCTAAATTTACGGGCGAGCAGGAAAGAAGCAAAGGCAGGCCGTTCCCGGACGCCGTCCCTCACACATAAAACTGCAGTTTCGTGACTTCTGCTTTCGAGACCGAAAGTGCAACACTGTGCCGCGCCCACCCGCGCACGAGAACCACGGATGTGGTCGGGGGGGAGGGTTTGGTTTCTGGCTCTCGGCGACCTGCCAGGAACTCGGCCCGCGTGTGCCGCGTGGGCAAGAGGAGCTTCTGTCCATTCAATGCCACCTTCCCCTCCGGCAGCCGTTTTGGGGCTGTACCGGTTTCCGAAACACGCTCTTCATAGCCAAAGGCCGAGGTCACCCTTGTTCGAAAGCCAGTCGTATCCGACTCTAGGGTATGGTGCTCATCTCCATTGACAGCCAAAGAGCCAGCGTTGTCTGCGTCTGCAGACTTCTCCATGGACACATGGCAGGCATGAGTAGATACATAACGCTGTTATCTTCCCCGCCAAAGTGGTACCTATTCATCCACTTGCAAGGGGCTGTGGGGGCTCGGTGGCTAAGAAGCTCAGCTTGTTAGCGGGAAGGCTGGCAAGTCGGCAGTTCAGGCCCTAGGAACAGGTTTGGAGCGTGGTTTCCACCGTTTGCCAATACAGCACAACAACGATTTTGTTACTGGGAATAACACCCGTGATTTACATGGTATTGAGTGTGCTGGTTCCAAATCTGAACTCAGATTTTGCCTATCACGCACAGATTTTAAGCTATAGGCATGCTAAAGCTGCGCAAATTATCATTAATGTAATTTTACATGGGAAGATAACAGTTGCAGCTCCTGCTCGGCCTGCTGCCGCCTCAGGTGAATCACGTCCCCTGGTGGCATGCATGTTTTTGCTACATGTCTAGGCAAGTCAAGGAGCTGACATCAGAAATAGGTTTATAAGGCGAGATAGACCAAAGGCTCGTCTCGAGTGCGAAACCATCTTATTGGATAGCACAGCTAGACCATTGTGTCTGTTTTGAGCTAAAGAGGAGTCGGCGCAGATGTGTTAATAAACCGGACAATTTTTGGTTCATTTGTGGCAAATCTGAGCCCGAGGCTCCGTTGAGGACGTTTATCTCTGGGCTGGGACCTCCTGGCCTTGCCAACGCCTGGCTGTGGGGCCAGACAAGGACTTGTGTTATTTACTTGCTATTTTATTGGGCTAAATTGTATTTTGTTGTGTTGATGTATACCGTTGAGCTTTGAAGATATGTTTGTGAGTCGTCAGTCACCTTCGAAGGCTGGGCGGCCATTTTGCCCAGCCTGTATGATGGGGGTCGTCATTTTGCCCCAACAGCTTCAAAGGGTGTGGCCATTTTGTTTCTCAAATGCCCTTGGAGGGGTGGGCCCCCTGCATAAAAATGGTGCCATGGGCCAGATCTGGCCCACAGGCACTAGGCTGGGAACCCCTGCCCCAGGCATTCTTGGACTTCAATTCCCAGAAGCCCAAGTCAGCACTCCTGCTGATCAGGCCTTCTGGGAATTGAAGTTCGCAAACATCTGGAGTGCCAAAGTCTGCCATCGCTGCTACAAGGGGAGAGAGAAAAAACTTGAGCCAATGGGGCGTGCAGCTGAATTTAGGTTTCTTTTCCTCACAGCCACTTTGAGCAAGCGAGCGGTGGGCCGGAAGCTGCGGTGCCCTGGCCAACCTGAACGCAGCAGCGTGGGAGAGGGCCGTGGCAACGAAAGTTTGCTGGATTCTGAGAAATACAAACCAAAGGTTTCCCTCTTTAGGGCTCAGCGAGGCTTTTGCACGCCCCGCATGGCGGAGATTTCTGGTGCGGAGGCCGAGGCCCTGGTGCTGAAACGTGACATGCTTTGGAATAGGGCGTGGGAAGTGAGCCCTAAGACAGGAACCGAAACCAAACCCCAAACAAGCACATGTGGTTTTTAAAAAAATTATATACACAGTGAAACCTCGGTCGGGACTTCTGCTGCTAAAGGCTTCTGGGAATTGAAGTCCAAGAACATCTGGAGTGCCAAGTTTGGCTACCACTGATATAGAGAGTGCACAAAGTTTCCTAATACTTATGCTGGGGGAAAATCTTCCCCAGACACTCCTGTTCCCACCTTTAAAACACAAATTCCATTTATTAACACCAAATGTGGCTCAAGCAATCTTTATTTTGTGTTTATTATTTTAAAACCATATTTAAAAGTTTGATTTTTTTTAATACAGGTAACTTAAAACGAGGTGATAAAACAGGCCTACTCTTCTCTCCGCCTCACGGTATTTTGCCCCTTCCAAACACTCTTTCACGCATACACCAATTTTCTCCCATTCTTGTAATGCTCTGACTCTCCTCTTTGTTGTAATATAGAAAAAATTCAGACAAAAAAATTAAAATAAATTGGACCAAAAAAGAATTGGTTGGAGAAATACTCAAACAGACCGTTGTGTGCATTCACACAAACACACCATACAAAAATTAATACATTTAAATATACAAAAAGACTTTTTAAAAAACAAACAACTTTCTACATCATCACATATAAAGGAATTTCATGGGGTGCGTGAGAGAATCAAACAGGAAGTGTAATGACACGCTTTGTCCAGAGGGGGAAGCAGTCTTCCTGTCTCCCTCGAGTTGGCAGGAAAACTAATCTCAAGGCAAGCCACCCAAGGAGGGGCGGGGAAAACTTATAGACCAGGGGTTCCCAACCTAAGATCCGTGGGCCGGATTTGGTCCCCGGGGCCATTTCACATGACTCCCTGCCCCTGCAAAGACATTCGAGAAGCAAATGCCTTCCCCCTTTGAAGCCGTTCGGACAAAATGGCCGCCCCCATAGTGCAGGCAGGGCAAAATGGCCACCCGGCCCTCAAAGCTGACTGAGAGAGCGTGATCCGCCCCCCCCCCGGCCTTGAAAAGGTTGGAAACCCCTTATAGACAGATCCAAATTATGGTGGGATTTTTAAAACGGCTGGTGGGTAGGGTTAAAAAATCCACAAGGGACAACAGGGTTGGAGGAAGAATGTAGACAAACCACAGATTTTGCAGGGCAAAGTGGGTGGGTTTTGCTCCAAACTTCATTGGAGAGCAGACAAGATACCTCTGAGATAGGTTTTGTAAAGTTCAGGTGAAAACATAGAGCGGAGCCGGCTGGCTTATATATATATATATATATATATAAAAGGAGCCATCTAGGATTTGAGTTATATTTAGAATTTAAAATTTAACTTTGCCCCTTAAAAGGCAGGAAAAAGGCCATGGACAACAATAATTCAAATCCATACTTTTTTTAAAGTCTTTTCCTTCACCAAACTCCTCTCCAAATGCACATTTGACAGTGCTGCAAAATCAATTTATGCCAAAATTTAAATTCTAATTTTCTAGACCTCTCGCCTTTCGCACATGTATTTATAGTCTAAAAGAAAGGGGATTTTGTTTTCAATAGAAAGCAACCGCTTGCCAATGGAAAGTATAAAAAAAATTCTCATGCAGCCTTCTCGAACCTATAAACATTTTCAGTGGTGGCAGAAATTATTTGGTATTTTATTCAAATGTATGGACATTTATGCAAACCTCTGCAGAAGGGATGAACAGAGAAATGCGTTTTCAGTTGGCACCCAATTTCTTAATATTCATCTTTAAACTTGGCAGAAATTCGCCAGGAGCAGAATGTTTCTTCCTAGCATGCCCAATTTTCCCTCAACCATCTCCTATTGGGTGGGCTTCTGAGAAGTAATGGGTGGAGCTAATGAGGGGCGGAGCTAACAAGGCCCCCTTTAAAAGGCGCTAAGACGAGAACCGTCACACAGAGAGAGACTCAAGTGTAGAATGTACTGCACTGCCAGGACCGAGGATTTGGGGATTTGTAGTCCAAACATATACCCAAACCAACACATTTCTATCAAAAAATATATATATTAAGAGATTTGAAGGGTTTGAAAGGCGGAGCGTACGAATTCAAGGCAATGAAGAAAATAACAAATCAGATGTGCAAATAATAAAAATCATAGTAATATCCAAAGTGAGGCACTTGGTTTAGAAATTTATTCTGCTTTCTACTCCCCAGGTTTTTTTTTAAAGCACATTAGATAACAAGTAGTGTTAAAAACCCTCCAGATGAAGGCCGGATCCAGCAATGAATTGAGAATATTCCCACCTTCTTTATGATGAGTCCTTTCGAACGCGAGGCAAACCCTCTGAGTTTTTCAAAGGGGCTAAAACATAGTATTAGGATGCCTAGCCCAAGAAATTGGATTTTCTGTAAGGGAATCCATAGCAGAACCAAACCCAGGCACCAGAAACGGCCCCTGGAGCACATTTCCGGTGCGGAGAAGAGTGGCCAAAATAAAATCTAGGGCTTGTCAGCCAGATCTGGCCCACAATACCATTTCATGTGGCCCCCCACCCCTCCAATGGCATTCAAGAAACAAAATACTCACTTCCTTTGAAGCTGTTGGGACAAAAGACCACCCCTATCATGCAGGCAGGGCAAAATGGCTGTCTGGCCCTCGAAGCTGACTGAGAACGCGTGACCCGGTCGCCCGGCACAAAAAGGATGGGGACTCCTGGTTTAGCGGGAACACCGGCAGCTTATCCAAAGTTGCTGCGCACTCCGGTTCCCATCAGATCCGGCTGTGTTCGACGGCTGGGGATGATGGGATTTGTAGCCTATCAATCTGCAAAGCTGGACTTTCCCCCCTTTTAACCCTAAGTCAACACAGGCTTCCATTCCCCCCCTCCTTTTTCCGGTCTTCAAACTACTTCCTGCACAACGTGCCCCGATTGAAGCAAATAATCAGAAAGAGGGGTTTTAAAGATGAATTCATTCAGTGTCATTTTTGCAAGTGTGGTTCCCCACACTAAATGTCTAAGACTGGGGTTACATCTTAACACAGAACCACACACTCCCGCAAGCCATAAGAACAAGCAACTCCAGTTCCATGGGGTTGATAAATCCATTCCGGGATTTTCTTCCAAATTTTACAAGTTTTTTTTTGGAGGGGGGAAGTAGTTCTGTCAAATGTTTACAAATATTAAAAGCACCAATTGCTACTGAATCCCCCTCCCCAAACGGGTTTATGGATCCATTTTTGGTTCGGGAAGTCTGGGCAGGATACAAATTTTTCCCCCAGACCGCATGTTTCCTTAGAGCAGAGGTGCTCAAATTTTGCCAATTCATCCAGCCTGCGGCGCCCTCATAACTCCCGGAAACTGAAGTAAAATACACTTGTATGGAAGCAATGAGGGCCGGGTGAACTGGCATCAGGGGCCAGATCTGGCCCACAGGTCATAGTTTGGGCACCCCCAATTTTTAGCAGAGGAAAATGGCAGCTTAAAATCTATCTCATTCTGTTGCAAAACAGACTGCAAAATGTGTTTTGCTTCCGCTTCCGCCGGGAGGAACGAGACGGGCCCACTGAGCCATGTAACCGGCCCAAAAAGTTTGGGCACCCCTATCTTAGGCTCCTGCACACTGCAAGTTGGCAAAATCAGAGTGACGGGATGGCATGGGTTGTTGGGATGGGGAAGGAGGACAGCAAGAAGAAGGATCAAAGAATCCGGTTACGAGGACAGACGGAAGACCAAGTCCCAAAGGTCGGCCAACGCGAAGTTGCCGAATTGATGCACAAGAGCTCAACCAAAGGGGGGGGGGGGTGAACGAACAGGATGAAATGGGCAAGTCCCTTAAGAAGTGATGGGAGTAGAAGTCCCATCATCCTGTGCTGCTGGCAATGCTGGAGAAGGATGATGGATGCCAGCCAACCAACATTCCCCTGGATCGGTGGGGTTGGTACATCCAGACAGACCCGGCGATCCACAAAGAGACTAAACGAGGGACTCTCTATAGATATTGCAATGGGGTGTTGAGAAAACAGAACCGGCCCAACCGTTAATCCCACCCCCATCAGATACTCCAGGGGTTCCCAACCTACAGCCCGTGAGCCAGACTCGGCCCACAGCACCATTTAATGTGGTCCGTGTCACTGCCACAAGCTGAAATGCGCCTGCTGATGCATTTCACGGCAGCGTTTACGGCATGGGAACCCCCAGTCCAGCCTGCTCAGCTGTCTGAGGAGGTCTGGTCTGGCCCGTGGCATAAAAATGTTGGGAACCCCCAGAGATACTCATTAGCGTCCATCATTATCCTATTATTAGTTGCCAAGAAAAGAAAGCAAAACCCCAATAATCTCTCTAGCGTTTAATGCACAGGTAACCCCATTAAAAAGTCATGTCGGAAATGTACAACACGCACGCACACATACGCACACTCGAGACGAGAGAGTCAAAAACTGAGGTCACACAGCCTTCCTTTCTTCCAACGCTTTCCGGCCCCGCCACCCCTTCGAGGTAGTCTCGGGTGAGTGAGGAAAGATCTAAATCGTCACCGTCAAGAGTTACACTTTTTGTAAAGTGCACGGAGGTCCTTGCGGGAAGGGAAGGGCGTTGGATCGGATCAGACTAACGGGAGACTAGGAAATGCTACATATTGATTTTTTAAAAATCAAGAACGGACAACGAACGGAGGCTGAAACTGAGACGCACAAATACACTCCGGCACCCTCAAAAACCTATCGAGGCCCCCTCCGGGATCCGGGTCCCCCTCTGGCCTGAAGGACAGGCTTTCCATTATACAGAAGTTGCCAAAATAATATATATCAGGGATTCTCAACCTGTGGCCCGGACGCAGCCTGCAGCACCATTTCATGTGGCTCTTCCACCTCTTCCACCATACCCAGAAGTGCCGTGTTGCGGAGGAAGGGCAAAATGGCCGTCCGTCCCCCGAAGCTGAGGGAGCGTGACCCAGCCCCCAGCTTTAAAAGGTTGAGAACTCTTGATATATATATTATAATTTTTTAAAAGAATGGGATACTTTCAAAAGGAACCAAATTCAGCCTCCAATATATATATTTTTTGGGGAGTGGGGAGTAAAATCATAGATCCGTGTCAGTTTCACAGGAACGTGAGCAGCTTTCGAACACCCCCCCCCTCCACACAGCCCTGATTTCCACCACCTTTTGTCCTG
Source organism: Furcifer pardalis (assembly GCA_030440675.1). NCBI lineage: Eukaryota > Metazoa > Chordata > Lepidosauria > Squamata > Chamaeleonidae > Furcifer > Furcifer pardalis. The sequence continues at coordinate 47,734,666 of CP126898.1, forward strand.
GGAAGGGGGGGGGGAGGAGGAATCAAATTGGGAAGCTAGGAAGGTTTAAAATCTCCAACGCTGATCTTAAAGTCAGTTCCGAGTCCGCCACTTTGCCAATTATTTTTTATTTAAAATCCCAGTTCGATTTCCTGACCGCACGTCATTCTAAGGCTGCGTGCGTTCAAAGGATCCTCCTCCTTCCGACAGCAAAGGAAATCCACGCATTCGTCCGCATTCTCTCGCTACAACCCCCCCCCCAATAAAATCCCAATGTTCTTCCGATTTCCCACTTTTCCGAGAAATGTTCATCTCCTCCCCACACCCACACCAACCCCACCCGATTTCCAGTTCTCCGAAAGGGGCAATTTTTCCTCCTCTCCGCAGCCCCCCCCCCTCTCAAGTTGCCTTCAGTTTGGAAAAATTAAAAGGGGGGCAAAATGACTTTTGGAAATCATAGAAAATACTGTCTTCCAAAGGGGCACCTTGCCCATCTCCCGAGGTGTCCGAACGGGAAAGGGTCTGAACCCACAAAAATCCGCAGCGGTCGAGTCTTCGAAAACCAAGCACCCGGGGGGGAGAAAAAGAAATCTCTAATCTCGCAGACGAAAATGGGGGGGGGAAAGGTACTATTAATTATTACTAAACGGTCTTTTGCTGATTTTTCTTTCTCTCCCCCCATCGACAATCCAAACACTTCCGTCTCCTTCGCCGCCAACTTCTGAGGTTCATGATTCATTTCTTTTTCATGCCACGACAAACTCCGATTTCATGTCCGCCTTGACGTCTGGCTTCCACACCGAGTCTTCAAAATCTAAATCCAGGCTGCCGTCGCTCGAAATGCTACTGTTGCTGTTGGTCCGGCTGGACTTGCGGTTTGGCAGCCAGTGGTAAGGGGCCCGGGCGTCCCGCCGGGCTTTCCGGCGGAGCCGCTTCTGCTGCATCAAGAGCTGGAGGCGTTCGACCTTGCAGCGGGTGGCCCGGTTTTCCGTCTGCCGTAAGCGGTCCCCTAGGAGCGGCGAGGGAAATGGGAGGGGGGGAGAAGAAACAGCGTTAAAGAAGTCTGAAGATAAGTTGAAATAAGTTGAAGCTTAAGGACAGTAGAACACCGTATAACGAATGCCTTTTACAGCGAAAAAATTGTACAACAAAGAGGATTTTAAAAAACCATCGTGCCCTGTATAACGAGAAAAAATTCCGTATATGATGCAATGCATCGCTATGGGAAAAATGGTACAATGAAAATTTGTATGAAAAATCGTACAATGAAAATCCCTATAGGAAAAACTGTACAATGAAAATCCCTATGGGAAAAATCGTACAATGAAAATTAGTACGAAAAATCGTACAAAGAAAATCCCTATAGGAAAAACTGTACAATGAAAATCCCTATGGGAAAAATTGTACAATGAAAATTAGTACGAAAAATCGTACAAAGAAAATCCTTAAGGGAAATACCGTACAACAATTTCCTCCATTGTACGATAGAATGAATTATTTTTGTTATATGGGGTTCTACTGTAATAGGCTGGATGGCTCAGTGCATTCGGCACCCGGCTGTGGAGACAGAGGTTATGAGTTCAATTTCCATTTGGGAGAAAGAGGAATCCTGTGAAGCCTTACGTTAGTCAGATTTGACTTGACAGCACACAGTTATTTTTATAAAATGGCTGGATAGCTCAATGGTTTAAGACAGGGATGCTCAACCTGTGGCCCGTAGTTTATAAGTAAGTAAGCCAGGCCAAAACCTGGAGAGGAAAGGAAGGCTTTTATTCCACGTGTGGGCTGGGTAGTTTGCAAATCATGTTCCTCTGCTTTAATCTTTTGAAATGTGGTAACTGTGCACTAATAAACGATGACTTGAATCCGAGAACCACAGGTCAAGGTCACCCATGCTCGGAAAGCCAGTCATATCTGACTCTAGGGTTCAGTGCTCATCTCTGTTTACAGCCAAAAAGTGTCTGTAGACGTTTCCGTGGACATGTGGCAGGCATGACTAGATACTGGACTCCACGGAACGCCGTTTCCCTTCCCACCAAAGTGTTCCCTCTTTATCTACTCGCAACCTCTTATTTTCAAACTGCTCCGTAGGCAGGAGCCGGGACAGAGACGGGGGCTTGTTCCGCCGTGCAACATTCAGGTCTCAAACTCTGACCCTTCCAGTCTTCAAGTTCAGTAGCCCAGAAAGCGCATTAAACAACCAGGACTTGGGGGGCGTCTATCTTAGGCTTTCACTCGCCTGACTCAAGCATCCTGCCTCATTGAGGTACAGCGCCTTGCATCAAAGCTCACTCCGCCGCACTGTGCTCGGGTCTCGAACTGCCGCCCTGCCGACCATCCAGTCGCCAGGTTCAGTGTCTTAACAGCTAAGTCACTGCAGTCCCAGCCCACAGAGCCGACCGCAGTGCAGCAGCCTCGAAGCCGACAGTCCGGAATCTGGCACTGCCGTGGTGTCGAGAGCCCCTCGGCGTCTCAAAGATTCCCCGGGCCAAACCGAGCCCGGCGACAGAGCCGCGTTAGGCTGGAAGCCGGCGGCCGCCCCCGCCACTAGGCGCACGCACGGCTGAGCATCCCGAGCAGCAGTCCTCCCCGGCCTCCCGTCACCATGGCAACAGATACAGGAAGCATCCTCAGTCAATCAGCGGCATAGAGGATCTAAACACCCCCCGTCCAGTCCCCTCCGTTTCCCTTCCCACAAGGGGCCCTGGGCCGCCCCCCCTCCATTTCCTCTGTCTTCTCTTTTCCGGCTCACTCTGGTTTGAGCAGCCCCCCATGGGCAGGCGAACAATCGAACGCCTGCAGTGACCGGGGGGGGGGGGGGGAGAAAGGGGGACCCCCCACTCGGCAGTCAAGCCGCATTCAGCATGGATTTCATGGGGCACGAAATCGGTGGCCAGGTCAAGGCCGCCCTTGCTCGAAAGCCCGCCCGTATCCGACTCCAGGGTTCGGTGCTCCTCTGTTTATAGAGCCAAAGAGCCAGCGCTTGTCTGCAGAGGTTTTGTGAATACGTGGCAGGCACAACTAGGCACTAGAGTGCACGGAATGCCATTTTCCTTCCCACCGAAGTAGCATCTATTTAGGTAAAGGTTTCCCTTGCTCGAAAGCCGGCCGTATCTGACTCTAGGGTTCAGTGGTCCTCCCTGTTTCAAAGCCGAAGAGCCAGCGCTGCCTGCTTCTGCAGATGTTTCCGTGGTCATGTGGCAGGCATGACTAGACACTGGAGCGCATGGAACGCTGTTATCTACTTGCAATTTCCTGCTTTCGAATTGCTCGGCTGACAGGAGCTGGGGCAGAGACGGGAGCTCACTCCATGGTGCAGTACTCGGGTCTCGAACCACTCACCTACAGACCTTCCAGTTGTCAAGTGTTTAGCATCTTAACTGCTACGCTGAAATTGATGGTAAGGCCAAGGTCGCCCTTGCTCAAAAGCCAGTTGTATCTGATTCTAAGGTTCAGTGCTCATCTGTTTATAGCCAGAGTCAGCACTGTCTATGTCTGTAGATGTTTCCGTGGACATGTGGCAGGCATGACTAGACAGAAAACTATTACCTTTGCTGCTGAAGCATTGCCTGTTTATCAACTTGCAATTTCTTGCTTTCAAACTGCTAGGCTGGCAGGAGCTGGGACAGAGATGGGAGCTCGCCACGTTGTGTAGCACTCGGTTCTCGAACTGCCAACCTTCAAGTTGTCAAGTTCAGCGTCTTAACGGTTAAGCCGAAATCGACGGTAGAAGAGACCAAAAGCTGCCTTTGGTGAGGACCAAAACCTGAAAGGCAGGCCGGAAAATGCCACGGACTTCCTTCAAGAACTTTGTCAGCCCGGATCGAGCCCGTAGGAACGGATCAACCAGACCGTCTTCCCGGTGTGCCAAGATTTCTCCCCGACAAAGGACAGACACCGGGAACCACAGCTCTGCATCCGATCGGAATTTTATGCAATATGAGGCAACTTTTGGGGACAAAAACCAAGAATTGAGGACAATTCATGGTCAGTGGCATTGCCCCGTGGTCCCTGCTGCCCTGACCTGGCCCGACAGAACCAGAAGCAGCTGACATTGTAGTCCAGATCTCCTTGCAAGGGTGCGTGGGGTTGCCTTAAAAAGTCCTCTAACTCAGGAAAGAGCGAAAACACACGTTTAAGCAATTTTTTTTGGCACAATGGAAAAGTGGCAGTAAGCAAATGCTCAGAATTAACTACGCCCTTTAAGTGCAGAAGGGCACTTCTAATCTACGCCGGTGACAGGCGGGAGAGAAACCGGGGGCGGTATTTATTCTAGAAGAATCTGCCCTAAGAGAGCCCGGAGCGTGCAAACGCCTCCAGACGCAGCCGAGGGACAGAAAAACAGACAACGCTCGGCAGAAGCTCAGCAAAACGTCCTTGTTTTAGAACAGGCTCCTTTGCTCGACCAGCACCCCTGGCTTTTATCCTTGCAGCTGCCCTACACTGTTGGCCAAGGACGGCTCGGCAGTGGTGGGCCGGAAACAACCGAGGTTTCTTCACGGCGTTGAGGATTTTCCTGGCCGAATTGTAAAGGATGAAGCTCTGAAAGGCCCAATTGTAGCGGCGGTCCGGCCTGTGCCTGGAGGGCTCGGCAGGGGACGATTGGAACCGGAGTCTTTCTCCGCTGGGGCGGCAAATCAAAGTTGCTGGCCGGCCCCACTGAAAGGTCCCCAATAGGTGACCCCAATAAATGACCATCGCTCACCTCTGGATTATTATTATTATTATTATTATTATTATTATTATTATTATTATTATTATTATTATTATTATTATTATTATTATTATTATTATTATTATTATTATTATATGTGTCACACAGTTCTGACAATTAGACGACCAAGTAATTTTATGGAACAACCGGCTTCTGATCAAAGCAGAAAGTGGGGGAAATCTGCAAAATATTTGGGGGATGTCAAGTCGGATCCTGACGTCGAGCGATTCTTTCCAGCCTCTTCGAGATACAGAATACCCAGACGTGGTTTTTTATTTCTTCCCTCTTTTGGGAGCTATCGGGGAACTTAAGTTTGCCCAAAGTTACCCAGGCTGGAGGGACTGTGGTGGCTCAAGGGGTTAAGATGCTGAACTTGACCGTCTGGAAGGTCTGGGTTCGACTCTTGAGTGAGCTTCTGCCTCTGTCCCAGCTCCTGAGATATCTCAGCCAGTTTATAATAAATGTGTGGTGTTAAGTCAATTCTGATTTATGGTGAGCCTTTCCAGGATCAGGGAGACCTGGGACTCTGTAGCCGGCCCAAGGCTTCCCAGGTTGGCTATTAAGAGGCACAGCGGAGAATCGAACCCCCAACCTCCGGCTTTGCAACCAGATAATACTGAAACCAATGAGCTTTCTAGCCAGCTTATGATAATGGCAACAGTGTGCAGCTGGCCCAAGGCTCCCTAGGTTGGCTCTCAAGAAGCACGATGGGAGATTCGAACTCCCAACCTCTGGCTTTGCAACCAGATACTGAAACCTATGAGCTCTCCAGCCAGCTTGTAATAATAACAACCCTGTGTTGTTAAGTCAATTCTGACTTATGGTGAGCCTTTCCAGGATCAGGGAGCCCTGGGACTCTATAGCCAGCCCAAGGCTCCCCAGGTTGGCACTTCAGAGGCACAGCAGAGAATCGAACTCCCAACCTCCAGCTTTGCAACCAGATAATATTGAAACCAATGAGCTTTCTAGCCAGCTTATGATGATGACAACAGGGTGCAGCCAGCCCCAGGCTCCCCAGGTTGGCTCTCATGAAGCACGATGGGAGATTCGAACTCCCAACCTCCAGCTCTGCAGCCGGACGCTGAAACAACCCACTTAGCAATCCAGCCCTAAGACGCTGGAGAAAAAACATCCGCACCCCAGATTAAATGGAGCGACAGAAAACCCTCCCAGTTCAAGGACTCACCAGTCGGTTTGCAGGCACCCACCGGTCCGGAGTACTGGGCCCCCAAATACAAGGGCTGGCTACCGGCGCCGGGGGCTGCTTTCTCTGAGGTAGAGCCACGGGAGAGGTCTGGGGACGGCGGTGGCGATGGGGAAAGGGAACACTGGGTCTGGCACCGCAGCTGCGTCAGCGACTGGGGCATGCCTTGGTAGTGCCGGGTGGCACTCAAGAGGTCGTTGAGGATCTGGAGGATAGTGCCAATGTCCCGCCGCGGCCGCCCGCTGCTGTCTTGGCAATTGGGGTGCAAAGTGCCTGCCGAGGAAAAGAGGGGATGGAAAAGACAACATGAGTTAACCCCATATCCTTCGATTCTTCCCCAAACCGTCGCCTCTCCCCCTCCCCTTTGCTGGCGTAAAAAACAAATAAACCAAGTTTCTAGTCCTCAGGGGCTGTTTGTTCAACGTCTTTTCCTACAACGCTGTAGCACCGGTGGAGTTTATTTATTTATTAATCAAATTTAAAAGCCGAAGAGCCAGCGCTGAAGGCAAATTTCCCCCTAATACGGAGGAATACGAGCTTAGGGTTTGAGTTGCAAGTACTGTAGATACTTAAATGGCAGAGGAGTTTGGGATTTGTTTTTTATTTTTTAAAAATAGCACTAAATCTATTTATTTTGGTCACGATTTTCTTCTTTCAGCCTGACGAAGAGCCCTGTGGAATCCGGAAGCTGACAGGCACTGGGTTTGACTCAATAGTTTAGAGCAGTGAGGGCGAACCTTTTAGAGACCAAGTGCCCAAACAGAGGGGGCAAGGTGAACTCTGTGCTGGGGGGAGGGAGAGCGCGCTACCATTGGGCTGGAGGGCAGAGGGGTGGGACAAACTCTGTGCTGGGGGAGGGAGAAAGCTCTCCCATTGGGCTGGAGGGCAGAGGGGTGGGACAAACACTGTGCTGGGGGAGGAAGTGCTCCCATTGGGCTGGTGGGTTAAAGGACGGGGTGAACTCTGTGCTGGGGGAGGGAGGAAGCACTCCCCTTGGGCTGCTCAGCAGAGGGGCGAGGTGAACTCTGTGATGGGGGGGGAGGAAGTGTTCCCATTGGACTGCTGGGCAGAGCCAACTGTGCTGGGGGGAGGAAGCACTCCCATTAGGCTGCTGGGTAGAGGGCAGGGCAAACTCTGTGCTGGGGAGGAAGGAAATGCTCCCATTGGACTGCTGGACAGAAGGACTGGGTGAACTCTGTGCTGCGGGAGAGGGAGGAAGCGCCCCCATTGGGCTGCTTGACAGAGGGGCGGGACAAACTCTGTGCTGGAGGGAGGAAGGAAGCGTTCCGATTGGACTGCTGGGCAGAGGGGTGTGGCTAACTCTGCTGGGGTGATGGTGTGTGTGCCAATGGAGAGGGCTGGGAGTGCCCCATCTGGCACACTTGCCATAGGTTCGCCACCCCTGGCCTAGTTTCATGGGAAGTAACAATGCAGGGTGAAAATCAGAGTCTTACCGGAGAACGTTCCAGAGAAGACGCCAGGCGCGTGGTTCACAAAACTTTCAATCACAGCCCCGGGTTTGCGGGTCCGAGAGGGCTGGTTTGAACCGGACGAACCGTTGCTCCGTGCGGTGCAGCCCACCTGAAGGAAAAAGAGGAAGCTATGAAGCTCTGAGAACTGAATACAAGACGTTCCCCCTCTTGATCTCGAGCCGGAGTGGTTAGAGTTCCTTTTTGGGTAAGGGTACGCAGCCCAATATTCCCTTCTCTGTCCCCTGCTAAGGCAGGGGTTCCCAACCTAAGGCCTGTGGGCCAGATACAGCCCGCACTGCCCCTCCAAAGGCATTCGAGAAACAAAATGACCACCCCTTTAAAGATGTTGGGACAAAATGGCCGCCCCATCGTGCAGGCAGGGCAAAATGGCCGCCTGGCCCTCAAAAGCTGACCGAGAGAGAGCGTGATCCGGATTGGTTCTCCCTTGGGCAAGAGCCTGCTCACAATTTGCACAACACACCGTCGCACAGTAGCAGAGCACGTAAATATTGGCTAGGGCAGCGGTTCCAAGTGTGTGGGCCCTTCAATTCCCAGAAGCCCTCAGCCAGTCCATTGGCTAGTCCATGCTTTGGGGAACTGACTGAGGCTTCTGGGATTTGTAGTCCGAAACAAATCAAAGTTTGGGAAACGATGGTAGAGAGGAAGAACATACAGTAAAACCACGACTCGTGTACACCTCGGGTTACGCAAAATTCAACTTATGTAATAATTTCGCGCTAAAATCATGTCACATTTTACGTAACGTAAATTGTAGGTTTACTTTGAGTTGCATAAAAAAATTCATTTTCCCCTATTATTTATTTATTTATTATATATTTAATATAAATTTGAGCTAATGAATAATAAATAAATATTTTTTCCCCTATGGGTTTGCTTCAATTTACATAAAATTCATTTTTCCTATGGGTTTGCTTCGATTTACATTTTAAAAATAATAATTACCAACGGACTTTTTATGTAAATTGGGGTTTTACTGTAACGTCAAACCTTGAGATCAGAACGGATCGACTTAAGAAAAGCTTGAGATACAGCTGGAAATCTCAGGCGGAAAAAAATCAGGTTCGGGAAACAAATTTTTAATAGGATGTTTTAAAAAGATACAAAATTCAATGCATTCCTATGGGAAATTGCATTCAATGTATTCTATGGGAAATTCAAGGTTTCCCACAATACAACCAACCTCGAGGAATGAGTTACATTTGTACATAGAGGTTTGACCGTAGTTAAGAAACAGAGCGGAGTGTATTAGTGGTGTGGGATTTGAACCCAGAACCCCCAGCCTTAACAGGGTGTCCCTGCGCCACACTTCACAAAACCACAACTGACCTCTGAGCAAGGTGAGGTGCCACCGCCCGCTTGCGGGGTGGATCCGTGAGACCGGAACATGCCTGCCGTGACAGGGGTGGGATGGGCCGCCGACGTTGGCAATGCCGGGGGTGAAACGGGCAAGGGAGAGGCTGCGGGGCTTGGTGAGCGAGCCGACGCGCGGGGGGCGCCAGACGTGGGGCTCCCGCTGGTGAAGAGGGGCCGGCAGCTTCCTGCAGGGAGGGGGGTGGTCCCCGCGGCCGCTCCGGCTTGCTCTCCGCGGCGAGGCTGGCCCTGGCCGCTGCTCTGCTGGGCCGCGAGTTGGAGTTGGACGAACATCATATGATCTCCGACGCGGAGGGCGAGCGTTAACGGCGACCTTCCGGACAGGAAGTCATTTACCTGGAAGGGGAAGAAAAGAAACCACAATATATATATATAAATTAAAAATCGAGGCAGGGACGTTTAAAAAGCAAAGACACACACATCTGGCCCTAGAGGCCCAGTGGTTAAACCGCTGTCCTGCAACTCCGAGGTCGTGAGTTCGACCAGGGTTCAAGATTGGTTGATTCAGCCTTTTCCATCCTTCCGAGACAGGGATTCTCCACCTGCAGCCTACGGGCCGGATGCAGCCTACAGCACCATTTCATGTGCCCGCCACCAAGAAGTGCCATGTGGTGTAGGAAGGGCAAAATGACCATCGCCCCCCCCAGCTGTCCGACGGAGCGTGACGCAATGGTCCCCCAGCTTAAAAAGATTGAGAAATCCAGTAAAACGAGTCCCCAGCATGTTAATGGTGCCTAGTCCTGCCTGCCGCGTGTCCACGGAAATGTCTGCAGATGCAGACAGCGCTGGCTCTTCGGGAATGAAACAGAGATGAGCACTGAACCCTAGAGTCAGATACAACGGGCAGTCAAACAAGGATTTACCTAAACGCAGACCTAATTGCTATTTCCCCCAATTTCCTTCTCAGTACACATCCAGCTTGCAAAAGTAGAAGAAAAAGGTGTTCCAAAACGTTATGCCTGGCCGCCTGGAGACTCGGCTCAACTCGCCCCTGGCCATAATCTCATAATATACCATATTTGCTGGTGTATAAACCCCACTTTGCTCTAACCACCAGGCTGTTCTGCTTTTGCTGCATGGAAGAAACCAAGTGGGTTTCTCTCCCCCCACCAACTCTTCTTGAGAAACCGGTTCCCTCCCCGGAGGCCTCCTCCTCCTTCTCCAACCCGCTCTCTCTCTCTCTCCTCCTTTGACGTCAAACGCCCGCCTGAAGTTGGTGGAGACGTCCCCGCCCCGCACTGGCTGGCTGACTCACAGCTCACCCCGGGGGCCGCCCTCCCTCGTTCGCCCTACACCGGCGTCATGAAAACCCAGGTCGTCCTCGACACGCCGGATCCGCGCCAGGGGCTCACGGTGACACTAAAAATAATCCTCTCCTTACGGCACACGCAGCTTGATTTTTGGGTTTTCTCCCCCCTTGGATAAAATTTGTCATTCTGGAGAACATGCATTAGGCGTAGTGATGGCCAACCTTGGCACGCCAGGTGTTCTTGGACTTCAATTCCCAGAAGCCTTGATCAGTAGGAGTGAAGACTTGGGCTTCTGGGAATTGATGTCCAAGAACACCTGGAGTTCCAAGGTTGGCCATCGCTGGACTAAACCAACCTTGACTCTCCAGATGTTCTCAAACTTGAATTCCCAGAAGCCTTGATCAGCAGGAGTGGAGACTGGGGCTTCTGGGAATTGAAGTCCAAGAACACCTGGAGTGCCAAGGTTGGCCATCGTTTCATTAGGGTCTTGCAAATACAACATCCCGGGCGGTTTCTGGACCCTTCTTATTTTACTTCTGGAAACCCCTTCAAACTTCCTCAATGGCATAACTTGAGCTAGAGGGGGATCTTATAAAAAATCAGGGGTGCCCAAACTACGGCCTGTGGGACGGATCCGGCCCCTGCTGCCAGTTCATCCAGCCCACGCCGTTCCTGTTCTCCTTGTCAAAGAAGCACAGTGGGGGAATCGAACCCCCAACCTCCGGCCCGGCACCTAGGAACAGTTCCAACAGCCAGTGCTCTCTAGTCCACCTCACCCCTTCCAAAGTTTTCAACACCAACACCATCATCTTGAGCAAGAGGGGATCCTATGATCAATGGTCCACAGAATGGGTCCACTTCAATTCCCAGACACCTCAAATCAGCCCACTGGCTGATCAATATTTGGGGGAGTTGACTTAAGCTTCTGGGAATTGGAAGTCCAAAATCCAAAGGTTGGGAATCACTGACCTAGAGCAGTGTTTCCCAAGGTGGGGCCCAGGCCCCACTGGGAAACTTTCAATGCCCAGAAGCCTCAGCCAATCCATTGGCTGATCGGAGCTTTGGGGGGCTGACCAGGAATTAATAAATTTATTTAAATTTATTAAATAAATAAATAAATAAATAAATAAAGTCCAAAAACGAAAGGTTGGGAATACACAGCTATAGATCGTCCAGTCCCAGCCATTGTCAAGGAGAAACCTCAGAGAATCGAACTCCCGATCTTGGGCTCTGCAGGTCATCCAGTCCAGCCAGGAGCAGTTCCAACCACCAGACACTTGGCCCATACTCCACGGCACCGTGATGGGGTGGAGTATTAAAGAGAATCCCCACCCCATCCCTTCAAACATCATCAAAATCCATCACCATAATCTTGAGTTAAGAGGGGATCCTATAGATTATCCAGTCCAGCCAATGTCAAAAAGGCACAATGTGGGAATCGAACTCCTGAGCTCTGGATCTGCAGCTAGGCATTTAAGCCAGGGCCGGTTCTGACGGCCTGTACTAGAGCACCGTGGTGGGGAGAGTACTCAGCCCCTGTCACACTCTGTACATGATCAGAGGCTTCAAACAGAGCAATGAAACCAAGAGCTTATTAGACCCTCCTCTGTGCCAATTTGAGCAATCTAACATGCTTACAGTGTGGGGCAAAAATAAAGAATTAACGCAATTCCCTATGAGCCAGTTTCAGGCTGCAGTGGCTCAAGTGGTTAAGACGCTGAACTCGATGACTGGAAAGTCAGAGTTCGATTCCCGAGTGCTGCACGACGGAGTGAGCTCCCGCCTCTGTCCCAGCTCCCGCCCACCTAGTCATTCGAAAGCAAGAAATTGCAAGTAGATACAGAGGGACCGCTCCGGTGGGAAGGTTAACCGTGTTCCATGCACTCCAGTGTTGAGGTATGCCTGCTACATGTCCACGGAAACGTCTGTGAACACAGACAGCGATGGCTCTTTGGCTGTAAACAGAGATGAGCACTGAACCCTAGAGTCAGATACGACTGGCTTTTGAGCAGGGGCGATCTATGAGGGTTTGTAAATGAGATTTTTAATTGAATTTTCCAATTAAACAGTTTACAAATTAAAGATCCAGCCCCCAACACCAATTCATCCAGGAGCAACGAGGACTTCCCACGGCCCCCAGGCCATATTGACCGGCTCCCTGAGTCACGCGACCGGCCTGCGGCCCCATATAACCAATCTCTTAATTCATTCTAATCTCCATTAAATCTATTTATTGAATAGCTATAATTAATAATAATTAATGAGCCAGTTTTTGGGAGAAAGGAGTTTACTCTGGAGTAAACAGCTTCGCAACCGTCTTCCTTCTTCTGTGCCTTGGCCAGATGCGAAGCTGCCGAACGGAAGGCACCTTTTCAGACAAGTTCATTCTGCAGCTCCTCTGGCCGGGCCGAGTGTGGGAAAGTTGAGCCAGCAATACAAGGTGGGCCGTTACCGGGGCATCACGCCCGAGTGTGGTTCCCAAAAAATACCACAATCTTTGAGTGACGGAGGTTGGCAGAAAAAATAATAAAGAGAAAGGCAATTTACGACAGACCATGACTGATCTCGCCTCGGCCTCGAACTCCAGAGCAGAGCCCGGTTCCAAGAAACGAGAGATGACTCATAGTACACCGGATTCTTTCTCCGGCGCATTCTGGCCCGAGGTAACCCCGGCCCTCCCTCCCTGAACTGGGTGGGTGGCATCACTCCGCGTTCACTGAATGGCTCTGCTCCGCCTTTCCCCAAAAGCTGCATCGTATAGACATTTCCCCCACACACTACAAACTCCATCTTCCCCCGCCACTCTAGGGGACGATGGGAAGCAGAGTCCAAAAATCTGCACAAAGATTCCCCTTGCTCGAAAGCCAGTCATATCCGACTCTAGGGTTCAGCACTCATCTCTGTTTCAAAGCCGAAGAGCCAGCACTGTCTGCTTCTGCATACGTCTCCGTGGTCACTTGGCAGGCCTGACTAGACACCAGAACTGTTACCTTCCCACTGAAGTGGTCCCTGTTTATCTACTTGCAACTTCTTGCTTTTGAACTGCCAGCAATTAGGTTCCTCTGTAGACAGCGCTCTGTCCGCTCCAGTGTTTAGTCATGCCTGCCACATGATCACGGAAACGTCTGCAGAACCAGACAGCGCTGGCTCTTCGGCTTTGAACCAGAGATGAGCACTGAACCCTAGAGTTGGATCCGACTGGCTGGCTTCCGAGCAAGGGGGACCTTTACCTTTGTGAGGCAAACAAAGGAGAAGAAGCAGAGTGCATGGAAACGCTGTGACCTTTTCCAACCAAGCATGCACCCGTTTATCGACTTGCAATTTCAAACTGTTCAGCTGGCGGGGCGGAGACGACGGGGCTGTCCAGCACCCGGGGGGGGGGGGGTCTTGAACAGCTGACCTGCCGAGCTTCCAGCCGTCAAACCAGCCCACCCCCCAATACACACTAATTTTGCCACCCCTCAAATTAAATAATATCAGCAAGAGGGACAAGACAGACACCCCTTAAAAACCCCTTTTGATTTCCTCCCTAAAGTAGGGCAAAAGATGATGGCTGGGTGGGAGGGGCATCATCCTCCCCCCTCTCCCCCACTGTAGTTGCAGACGTGATGCTTCCCGTCCCCATCGCCCCCACTCTCGGCTGCCAAACAGAACTGACACCGGAATAAACTCGCCGAAAGAAGAACACGGCCAGGCGGTGACGTCAACCGGCTATGAATGAAGAGGGGTGAGCTTCCTATATTAAGGTTTTTTGCTCCCCCCCCTGCGATCCCATCCTGCCCCCCCAGCAACGCACAGGAACCGCTTCCCACTGAAACAGACCTTTGTGCGCGTCTGTGCAGTCAGACAAAAAACCGGATGCACACATTAAGACACCCTCTGCCCCGGCCAACTGGCGGGCCGTTTTCTCCCTAGACGTGAGCCAGAAGGGGACAGAGACAGGCGCTTCCGGTGCCGAGCCGTTTGGAAAGCAACCTCTTTGGGACCACAGCTCCCATTTGCCACTAACTGGGGACGATGGGGGACCACATTCTCAGGCACTGGGGAAACATCACACTAGACTTCAATATCTCTGATGCAGCAACCGAAAATGGCCTTCTTTGCTTTCCCTCTTCCCTCCATGCCTGGTTTTCCTCTACTGCAGTGTGTTTTTTTTACACCCGCGCTGGTTTTCCGACACCGGACCCCATCTGGCTTTCTCCACGTGCTTCAAAACCACTGCCCAAGAAAGGCGTCCCTTTTTAAAACCTGTTTCAGCCATTGAGAAATCTGGATTTTGGACAATTTCCACCTCCAACAGTCAACCTTGAACAACCGTTGTGATAAAAGCCATAAGAGCCCAGAAATCTGATCACTGGCCCCTATGCTTTGATGTTTCTATGCTAATAACCCTTATTAATGCTCACTAATACGTTCAAAGAACGGCAATGTTTATTCCGCTGCTGCAAAATCAAGAAATCTTTGATTTATTTGAAATTAAAATTAATAAATTAAATTAAATTATTAAATTAAATTTGAAATCTTTGGTTTCCATTGTAGCAAAATCACAGCGTCTTACTTTGTAAATGTCAAAGTCACCCTTGTTTGAAAGCCAGCTATCAACCAAATCTTAAAATCTACCTATCTATATAATCTTTATCTATCAAATCTTAAAATAACATTCAACCAAATCTTAATCTACCCATCTATCCATCCACCTATCTATCCAATCGTCATCTATCAACTCATACTATCTATCAACCAAATCTTAATCTAGTTATCCAGTCTTTATCTGTCAAATTTTAAACTAGCTATCTATCCATCTATCTAATCTTTATCTATCAAATCTTTAACTATCCCTCAACCAAATCTTAATTTATCTATCCAATTTTAAACTATCTCTCAACCAAATCTTAATCTAGCTATCTATCCATCTATTTAATCTTTATCTATCAAATTTTAAACTATCTCTCCACCAAATCTTAATCTAGCTATCTATCCATCTATTTAATCTTTATCTATCCAATCTTAAACAACCCCTCAACCAAATCTTAATTTATCTATCCAATCTTTATCTATCCAATCTTATACTGTACTATCTCCCAACCAAATCTTAATCTAGCTATCCAATCTTTAGCTATCAAATCTTAATCTAGCTATCCAATCTTTAGCTATCAAATCTTAATCTAGCTATCTATCCATAAATATTTAATCTTTATCTATCCAATCTTAAACTATCCCTCAACCAAATCTTAATCTAACTATTCAATCTTTATCTATACAGTCTTAGACTATCTCTCAATCAAATCTTAATCTAGCTATCCAATCTTTATCTATCAACCAAATCTTAATCTAGGTGTCCAGTCTTTATCTACCCAATCTTAAATTATCTCTCAACCGAATCTTAATCTAGCTATCTATCCATTTATCTAATCTTTATCTAGCAAATCTTAAACTATCCCTCAGCCAAATCTTAATTTAGCTATCTAATCTTTATCTATCCAATACTGTGTCTCAATCAAAATCTTAATCTAGCTATCCAATCTTTATCTATCAAATGTTAAACTATCTCAACCAAATTTTTATCTATCTATCCATCCATCTAATCTTTATCTATCTTGAACTAGTTACCTACCAAATCTTAATCTATCAAATTGTTATCTATCTATCTATCTATCTATCTATCATGTTATGGTCCTATCTATCTATCTATCTATCTATCTATCTATCTATCTATCTATCTATCGAGCCCATTGCTTGTAGGGAGAATTCAAATGACACCTGGTGTGTGAGTGTGAGTCTCAAAATAGCCCTCCACTGAGGGGGAACCAGAAATGCCCCCCCCAACTCAACTTCCCCTTTGAATAATAATTTCCAATTTTCCTCCTCACCCTGTCAGATAATCATTCCTATCCATCCAGATGCTCCCCATGCCTGCGATTTGCCCTCTAAATGATTTTTTTGGTCTCCTGGGGGTTTGGGAGGGGGGAAAATCCTTTCCTCCCCCCTTCTGGAAACCAGAAGTGTCTTGCTTTCAGTCTGGCTAGATAGGAGAAAAAGACCAGATGGCCAACAGGAATATTTAGAGGACAAACGGGATGTCCAAGTGCAAACGGGGGACAAAGAAAACCTTAAACCTGCACAAGGGACCTTCAAAGTTAAAAGGGAATCATCAAATATCCATAGGTTAAATTTATTGGCGATTTGTGCGTTAGACCGCCGACTTTGCCCTGGAACTGAGGAAAGATGTGAGGTCCAGGCCCCAGTTAGGGGCAAATTGCTTAGTAGACGGGTGGGCAACCGATGGCCCGTGGGCCGACCCCGGCCCACAGCACCATTTCATGTGGCTTGCTGCTGCCCTCACCGCTACAGGAAGCAGAAGCGCTCGACAGCCGTAAAATGCCACTGGTGCACCTGTAAACACAGCATGCCCGGCCGTAAATGCACCCGCAGCTGTCATGGCATAGGCTGCCATACAGAACAAAGGATGTGTTCACACAGTAACACAAGGGTTAAACTAATTAGCATATGTTCAATGTGAGGTGTTTATTTTGTATCTTCCCACTATTTGCTATTGAAACAGTAACTTCCCACTATTTGCTATTGAAACAGTAGCTTCCCACTATTTGCTATTGAAACAGTAGCTTCCCACTATTTGCTATTGAAACAGTAGCTTCCCACTATTTGCTATTGAAACAGTAGCTTCCCACCATTTGCAACTGAAAAATAGGGGGAATTACAGCTAGTCTGAATAACAACCAGACGACCTGGGTACCGCATGACAGAGTGAGCACTCCGTCTCTGTCCCAGCTCCTGCCCACCCAGCAGTTCGAAAGCAAGACACTGCAAGTAGATCAATAGGGACCACTCCGGTGGGATAAAGATCTTGGGGACATGAAAGGAGCCTCGTTCAGGGCGTCCCCTGAGTGGAGTTTCTCCAGCAAAAATCCCTTCAACCCAGAATAATTTCTAACACTAAATTATCATCATTACCAACTGGATGGAGCCATATTGGTTTGAATGTTTCTCTGTGATGCTAACTAATCACTCTGTGCCTCTGTACCTGATGTGTACACATCGAGGCCACGAAGCCCCCCCTCCCATGTCTGACTTGATCCATGAAAGATCATACTGAAATATAAGTTAGTCTTTAAAGTGGTACAGGCTTTTTGTTTTGTTTTTTCTCTGATATGCCTGAAATACAGGCAAACATGGCTACGATTCAAAATATACAGGTGTACCTTGCTTAAAGAGCATAATGCATTCCACAGGATTGCTCTTTAAGCGAATTTGCTCTTTAAGCAAAACACCATTGTAAATGACCAATTGTGAGGGGGATTGTGAATCCTGATTTATTTGTTAAGCGAAGGGAACACTCAGAGAAAGTTCTGCTCTTTAAGTGAGTTACTCTTTAAGTGAGGTGCTCTTTATGTGAGGTTTGACTGTGTGTATATATATATATATATATCCATCCTACCTGAGTTTCTGTTAAGCTTTCCAATGCTTGCATCACGGACTGTTCTGGTCTGGATGCCTGAGACTGGAAAAGGAGGTGGAAAAAGAAGGGAAAATATAATTTGGTGACTGTCATTAGAAATCTGGTCGCCTGTGCGGCGTTTTCAAATTGCCTCTAGGTGACCAGGAAAAATATCAGCCATTCCCCATCTTTTTCTAAAATATGTATCACAAATGGAAAACGAATGGAAAACTTTTGGGTTCGGATTTGCACTAAGCAAGGTCAATTATTGACCAACATCCACTTAAAGCCATTGTCGTACAGGGACTGCGATGGCTTAAGTGGTTAAGACGCCAAACTCGATAACTGGAAGGTTGGTGTTCAATTCCCGAGGACTGCAAGACGGACTGAACTCCCGTCTCTGTCCCAGCTCCTTCCAACCGAGCAGTTGGTAATTGCAAGTAGATAAACAGGGACCACTTGGGTGGGAAGGTAAACAGCGTTCTGCAAACTCCAGTGTCTAATCGTGCCTGCCTCGTGACCACAGAAACGCCTGCCAACACAGACAGTGCTGGCTCGTTGGCTATAAACAGAGCTGAGCACCGAACCCCGGAGTTGGATACAACGGGCTTTCGAGCAAGGGTGACCTTGACTGTTACCTTACAGGGTGGTTAAGTGAATAAATAAGGAAATGACTTTGCTCGGAGGACACTGACAATAAAGCCAGGACACCAATTTAGTAAATGACAAGAAACTGCCATTAAAAAATAAGGTGTAAATAGATGAGATTGTGTTGATAGCAGTGGACCATTCACTCCTATGGGACATCAGAGAACGAGCAAGCCTGCGTGATCAGTCATCTGGCCATCAAATGTGTCAGTTAAGGGCATTTTCCAGCTATGAAGGTTAATGGTGCCCTTACTTGGGAAGCCACTCCATTTAATTCAATGGATCCAAGGCCTTTTGGCACTGGGGAAATGGTCTTGTGAGTGAGACAAGACCAGAGGAGGAAAATTAAGAATTTAGATCAGGGGTTCCCAACTTAAGGCCCGTGGGCCGGATCATGTGCCCCCCTCCAAGGGCATTTGTGAAACAAAATGGCTTCCTCCTTTGGAGCTGTTGGGACAAAATGGCCAGCCCCCATCGTGCAGGCAGGGCAAAAAGGTTGGGAATTCAAGCCCCTGGCTTGAAAAGGTCGAGGAACCCCTGATTTAGATCACTAGGCTATCGCCGGCATCAGGCACTCGCTATGCATACAGGCCATAGTGCTGAATGGATCCTAGAAGGTTATCTAGTCCATCCCCCTTTTGTGTAGCTTGGGACGGAGGAAAAATAAGGGGATATTTACCATCAAGCCAGCTTCGACGGTGGGAACCAGGGTCAATTTGGTGCCTTCGGTGACCCCGAGGTCTTGCAACTTGCCCGAACTAAGACGGCTAAAGAGAAAACGTGTGGGGGGGGGGAGAGGAGGGGAAAATTGATTAATTGAAAGGGAAATAAAATTAAAAACACATCCACAGCAAAACATTTCCTGATGCAATCAACACTTAGGTTGAGAAAATGCAAGCCGTGAAAATTTCAGAAAGGGAATAATAATAATAATAATAATAATAATAATAATAATAATAATAATAATAATAATAATAATAATAATAATAATACTGATGATGATGATGATAATGATGATAATAATAATGATGATGATGATAATGATAATAATAACAATGATAATAATAGCAGCAGCAAAGCAATCACACTTCTATACTGTCCCTCCATAGTAATTAGCGCACTCTCTGGGTGGGTTCACAAGTTAATTAGCATTTTGCCCCCATTAACTTGCTGGGTCTCCTGCCAACCTAGCCGTTCGATAAATAGGGACCACTTCGGTGGGAAGGTAACGATAAACAGGGACCGCTTCGGTGGGAAGGTCGACAGCGTCCTGTGCGCTCCGGCGTCTTGTCATGTGCTGCCACACGACCACGGAAACATCCGCAGAAGCTGGCAGCACCGGCTCTTTGGCTTTGAAACAAGAGAGGAGCACTGAGCCCTAGAGTCAGGCACGGACTGGCTTTCGGTCGAGGGAAACCTTTACTAACGGCCTGGGTACTCATTTTATGAGGATGAAAGGCTGAGTCCACCTTGAGTCCTAGTCAGGATCAAACTCACACCCTTTGGGTTGCAGTTACAGAAGTTGAACCAGGGCTCCTTAATAATGACGATATTCATCTTCCTACTTCATCTAGGCCAGTTATGGCCCACCTTGGCACTCCAGGGGTTCTTGGACTTCAACTCCCAGAAGGCCCTGACCGGCAGGCGTGCCAACTTGGGCTTCTGGGAATTGAAGTCCAAAAACACCTGGAGTGCCAGGGTGGGCCACAACTGGCCTAGGTTTCTCTAGGGCAGGGGTGCCCAAACTTTTCAGGTCACGGGCCAATCATGTGTTACTGTGGGCCGACTACGTGGCTCAGCAGGCCAGTCGTACGGTTCCTCTCGCCAGAAGTGGAAGTGAAACGCGCCTTGTACTTTGCTTCACAACAGAATAAAATAAGATTCTAGGCTGCCATTTTCTCTCCTTAAATGAGGGCTGCCCAAAACTATGGCCCGTAGGCCGGATCTGGGCCCCAATGCCAATTCACCTGGCCCGCACCACCCTCACCACTCCTTGAAGTAAAAATGCACCCACATTTCACTTCCACTTTCGGGAGCAACGAGGGCGGGTGCAGGTCGGACACATTGTATCCAGGGGCCAGATCTGTCCCGTGGGCCATTGCTTGGACACCCCTGCTCTAGGGGGAAAGGAGCCATTTCGTATACCTATAGATCTTATTTATTTATTTAACACCTTTCCCTCCCCTTCTTGAAAAGGCCTTCCAAAGCCCGTCCCTGCCTCTGCTTTCCTTACGTAAAGATAGTCTCTTAAATAGGCCTTCTCAACTTTTTTCAGTGGGGGGGGGGCACTGGGTCACACCACCTTGGACAGCTTGGGGGGGGGGGAACACGGCCATTTTGCCCTTCCTCCACCCCATGGCACTTCCTGGTGTGGTGGTGGAGCCACATGAAATGGCATCTCGGGCTGCATCCGGCCCACAGGCCGCAGGTTGAGAATCCCTGCTCTTACATTGCCATCCTGTGACGGAAGAATGACTTCGCTTCCTCTTCCGGTTCTTTCCATCCCGCAGCCATTTATCAACTCACACACTCACACGCGCACACACACAGCCCCCCCCCCCAAGTCCAAGGTGGGAGGTGGGAAAAACAGCAGTTCAAGGGTTGGGTGAGTCAAGAACGAAAGCAAATGAGCACGTTGCAAACAACTGGGATTTCCTCTTAAATTTCAACCAGGTGGGGCTGGGGGGGGAGGGGCAGGCAGGGATCTGAACTTAAACCCAGTTTTAATGGGGGGGGGGGGAATCCCTGATCCCCTTCAAAGAGATGGCAAAAGTTAAAAAACCCAATAATCTCATTTTTAGCATTGGAAACAATTGGGGTTACTCTTAAAATTTCAACCAGGCTGGTTGGGGAGGGAGGGGCAGGCAAGCACCTGAACTAAAACCCAGTTTTAATTGGGGGGGGGGGAAGAGTCCCTGATCCCCTTTAAAGAGATAGCAAAAGTGAATAAACCCAATAATTTCAATTTTAATATTGCAAACAATTGGGGTTACTCTTAAATTTCAACCAGATGGGTTGGGGGAGGCAAGGGTCTGTGCTAAAACCTAGTTTTAATGGGGGGGGGAGAGAAATTCCTGACCCCCTTTAAAAAGATGTCAAAAACAAAACCAAAAACCTCATTTTTCACAAAGATTTGAGGTGACTCTTAAGTTTCAATGAGGTGGGAGGGGGACGTGGGTATCTGAACTAAAACCCATTTTTAATTTGGGGGGGAGAAATCCCTGACCCCCTTTAAAAAGGTGGCAAAAATAAAAACCCAAAAATCTCATTTTTAACATCGCAAAGAAACCACCTTAAGTCGCGTCCCCCTGATTAGGTGTCCTATAAATTGAATTATTAAATTAAATTAAACTGGGGGTGTCTCTTAAAAGTTTCAACCAGGGTTAACAGTCCAGACGGGTGGGGGGGCCCTGCGTGGGGGTTGCAGGCATCTGAAATAAAACCCAGTTTTAAATTGGGGGGGGGTCCTGATCCCCTTTATAATGATGGGATTTTAAAACAAAATCTCATTTTAAAAAGTGTGGTCTGGGGGGGGGAGAAGGCGAAACTAAATAGACGAGATAGACAACTATTGGGGAGGGAGGGAGGTTTGGGTGGGCGGCTTCTGTGTTTGCCAAGAGACAGAAGGGTTGGCGAGGGAGGCGGGCCGGAAGGATGATTAAAGGGGGGGTTGGATGATGGAAGGGCGAACCTGCCTTGCATCTTAAGGACTCTTTTCAGCCTTGGCTGTGAGGCCCCCGCCGGTCGAGTTAAACAAAGAGACAGGCCCCATATTAGACAGACCCAGAAATCTGGGGGAGGGGGGCTTTCTTCCTTTCATGAAGATCCCCCCCTTTTTTTAAAATATGGCCAACCCACAACCCCAAAGGGAGAGAAATAACATCTCAGCTTCCTTGCCCATCAAATGGCTGGACTTTGGGGGGGGGGCGCTGTGTGTGATTGTGCCCCAAACCTTATAGAACAAAGGAAACCCCAAGGGGGGCGATGGGGGGTGTAAGGAAGACAGAGCTTCGGACATCCAGAGGGGGGGCGCAGGCCCCCCTAGATCTTGTATTTTTAAATCCCTTTATTTAAAACAAGGGAAGGGGAAATCAGATTTTTCTCTCCTGGCAGGGACATAACAGAAATATCCATCTTATGGGGCAGGAGGAGCTGCGGTAGGAAGCTCGCCTCATGAGTCGAGACCTGGGTAGCTGCACAACGGACTGAGCGCCTGTCTCCGTCCCCTGCCAGCCGAGCCCTTCAGAAGCCAGGCCTCGGAAGGAGATCAATAGGGATTGTGGGTGGGGGGAGGTCTTTTGGGGGCCCCCACGAAAGGAGCCTCTCAGCCCAGAATAATTTCCGGCACAAAATTCTTATGGGGGGGTGGGGCAGGAGGCGAAATCAATAGACCGACAGTCATCTAATTTTATTTTAATTTAAATTGTGTAAGAGGTTGCAAAAGGGGGGGGCTGCACCCAATGGGCCTTTAAATTCCTCTCCCCCCCCATCCCAACCCACCCAGCCTTTGAGAAACAAAATATTTTCCACTTGGGGGGGGAATGTGTTGTAATTCCCTTTCAAAGCATAAGGGATGCATCCTGGGCGATCTGATGCGATTAACCCACCCACCCCCCACGGCTTTTTCCTTTCCAAAACCCAAAGCATAATATGCAGAGGGTGGGAGGGAAGGAAATAAATATATCGAGTTAAGACACAGAGACACAGACCTACATAGCTACCAATGTGGGTCTGCATAGATCTCCTTACTGCTCAATTTAGCATTATTTCGTTACATTTCAAAAGCCTCCCCAATTGTAATCCAAATGCAAACCCACCCCTTCAATTCCATGGGTGACTCCCGAGGAGACCATATCCCCCCCCCCCAGGCAGAAGCAGAGTCGCTGACCCAGAAGTAAGCCCCATAGATGCCCCCCATGGCCCCTGGTCTGCAAAGCAGCGAGGCTTTTTAAATCCCTTTTTTTTTCAAGTTTGGAAGCCTGCGGAACTCCAGGAGACTCGATGTAAATTTCTTTTTTAGTAAAGGTTTCCCTTGCTCGAAAGCCAGCCGTATCCGACTCCAGTGCTCACCTGTTTCCAAGCCGAAGAGCCTGCGCTGTCTGCTTCTGCAGACGTCTCCGTGGCCGTGTGGCAGGCATGACTCGCCAACGGTGGGCACGGAACACTGTTACCTTTCCCACCGAAGTGGTCCCCGTTTATCTACTTGCAATTTCTGGCTTTCGAACGGCTCGGTTGGCAGGAGCCGGGACAAAGACGGGAGCTCATCCCGCCCTGCGGTACTGGGGAATCGAACTGCCGCCCTGCCGCCCCCCAGGCAGCGGTTTGCTAACTTTCTTTGTCTTTTGAGCCTTTTCTCCCGGGAATGAAGGGAGGGCTGAAGCTTTTTATTTCCGTCTTTTGGAAATAAGAGAATTATTATTATTATTATGTTACCTTTCTTTATGCAACAGAGCCAGCCGCTCCTTGGGGACTTTGAGTCGCTGGGAGAGGCGCCGCTTCAGACCTTCCACCGTTTCCTCGACGGGCAGAGACAGCTCATAGCGGGCCCCGGTGGTCGTGTGGATGAGGACATTCATGGAGGGGTCGCTCGGGACCGGGTCGCAGGCGGCTGGGGGTCCCCGGCTGCTGCAACTGCTAGGGCTGGGCTGGTGGTCCATTCGAATTGCCTGCCCGGAATGGAAGGAGGGGGAGGAAGAGGGGGAGGGGGAGAAGCAGAAGGGAGGGTCAGACGGACCCAGAAAGCGCCCACCAGGCAGACAAAGGGAGCGCCACGGCGCCGCGTTCACACGGCCAACCCGGAGCGACTCCTTTTTTTAAAAAATAAATAAATTCAATCCCCCCCCCCCTTTCTTGCTCAGAGAAAGATCCCAGCCGCCTTCCGCTCCAGGAGGGTTTCGAGGTCTCCTCGGGAGGCGGCGCCTTCGTTACTTTCGACGTCCGCCCACCCGCCCTCCCACGCACCCACCCAAACCCGCAACGTACACAAGCTTCTCAGCCGCCGCCCCCCCTTTCTTGCAAGACAAAGGCGAGGCCAAGCCTTCCGTTTCCTTGCAAGGAGGAGGAAGAAAGGGGGGTGTTAAAAAAAAGAACAGACACAAAAGGGAAGACCTCCCCCTCCTTATCCCCACGCCCCCAATTAAAAAAAAATCAATGATTTACATTAATAAAATTAAACAAACTTAAAATTAATAAAATTCATTCACACCGCGGCTTTTTCCCTCTCCCGCCCACCTTGGGCTCGAACCCGTGGCGCACGGACCCCGAGGCCCCGCCGCTCCCGAAGGCGAGCGTGGAGAGAGCGGCGCCGGGGAGCCTCGGGAGCCGAACGCCAGCGAGAGATGAAAGGGGGCGGAGGAAGAAACAAACGAAAGAAAAAGGTGGGGGAGGGAGAAAAAAAGTTACAATGTCTCAACGTTCTAACTGGGGGGCGGGGCCCCTCCTCTCCTCCCCATTCATCCTTTTTTTCCTTCCCCCCTCTCTCCGCGCCTCCGCCAATGGGAGCCCTCCGAACGCGAGACGCCGGCGCCCTAAGCCAATCAGAGCCCGCCGGCCGTTCTTTCTTTCTCTCTCTCTCTCCCCCCCCCACGTGGAGAAGGCACCGGATACTCCCTCGCTCGACTCTCCCCCATCCCCCTTTCTCCTGCCCCTCCCCCGCCATCCAGAAATAAGGGGGAGGGTCTCGGGGAGGGGGGCAGCAGCAGGGAGCGCTGTCCCCCCTCCCTCCTCTCCGCCTACATACCGCCCAGGAACCTATATTCCCCTCCCCTTCTTAAAGGGAACGCGTAATAATTATTTTATTTCCACAACAAAGACTAAAATAGGCTCGGACTAGCTTTGCCATAGAATGCTACCAGTGTCTGTGCAGTAAATCCCCACGGATCCTTATTAGCACCTCTACATCAATTTATAGCAATAATAATAATAATAATAATAATAATAATAATAATAATAATAATAATAATAATAATAATAATAATAATAATAATAATAATAATAATAATAATAATAATATGGGTGATGTTGCTGTTGTTGTTATTATTATTATTTCATGGCAGAACTTATTCTGCGTTGAAAGGATTTTTGCTGGAGGAACTCTCCTCAGGGGACGCCTGAATGAGGCTCCTCTCATGTTCCCAAGAGCAGGGACAGAGACAGGCGCTCAAAACCATCCTGGCGTACACGGGTCCCGAACTGCCGACTTGCCGGCCTTTCATGTCCCCAAGATCTTTTCCCCACCAAAATGGTCCCTGTTTATCTACTTGCAACGTCTTGCTTTCGATCTGCTCGGCTGGCAGGAGCTGGGAGAGAGGCAGGAGCTCACTCCGTCATGCCAGCACCTGGGTCTCGAACTGTCCACTTGCCGGCCGTCCAGCTAACAAGGCCAGCTTCTTAACCACTGAAAGCAGTTTGAAAGCAAGACATTGGAAGTAGAAGATCAATAGGGACCACTGTGGCGGGAAAGGTAAACAGAGTTCTGTGTTGAGGCATGCCTACCACATGGCCACCGAAACGTCTGCAGAAGCAGATGGCGCTGGCTCTTCGGCTTCGAAATAGAGATGAGCACCGAACCCTAGAGTCGGATACGACAGGCTTTCGAGCAAGGGGGACCTTGCCGCCTCCACCACACCAGGAAGTGCCATGTGGTGGAGGGAGGGCAAAACAGCCGTCCAGTCCCTGAAGCTGTCTGAGGGAACGTGATCCGGCCCGCGGCTTCAAAAGGTTGAGAATGCCTGCTCTGGACAGATCACAAGTTAATTAGCAGAGGATCAAGTGGCTAAGAGACGCTGACTGGGAGGCAGAAGGTCAGCGGTTCGATTCCTGAGGACTGCAGGATGGAATGAGTTCCTGTCTCTGTTCCAGCTCCTGCCAAACTAGCCGTTCGAAAGCCAGACATTGCAAGTCGATAAATAGGGACCACTTCGGTGGGAAGGTATCAGCGTTCCGTGCACTCCGGTGTCTAGTCCGGCCTGCCCCATGGACCACGGAAGCGTCTGCAGAACACAGACGGCGCTGGCTCTTCGGCTTTGAAACAGAGATGAGCACTGTACCCTAGAGTTGGATACAACTGGCTTTCGAGCGAGGGAAACCTTTACCCCTAAATATGCTGTAAACCAGATGCCCAAGAGAACAAATAGATGCATTTACTGTACTGTATATTTATTTAGTGTTGACTTCTAGGCCACCTTTCCACCCCCTTGAGATGACTCAAGACAGGACACAAGGTTAAAACAAGGAAAATTAAACCCACGTATATAATACATATCCTATGATAGCGTTGTAATATTTACTGAATAAATTTATATATTTCCCTCCCAAATTGGGAATTGAACTCCCGACCACTGGATCTGCTGCCAGAGACTGAAACCATTGAGTTATCCAGCCAACTAATATAGCATAATGTATACTGTCTTTGTCCCAGGCTCCTGCCAACCTAGCAGTTCAAAAGCAAGACATTGCAAGCAGATCAATAGGTTCCACTTCGGTAGGAAAGGTAAACAGTGTTCTAGTCATGCCTGCCACGTGTCCACGGAAATGTCTGCAGACGCAGACAGCACACGCCTCAATGATAATAATAATTCCGTGTCAGAAATTATTCTGGGTTTCAACAGAGATGAGCACTGAGTGGGATACGGCTGGCTTTCAACCAAGGGTAACCCTGACCTTTACCTGACTCCATGACTAGGATTTTGGCCTCTTATCTGGGGCTGCGGTGGGTCAGTGGTTAAGAAGTTTGCCTTGTTAGCTGGAAGGCTGGCAAGTCAGAGGTTCAAGAACCGGGTACTGCATGATGGACTGAGCACCCGTCTCTGTCCCAGCTCTTGGGGAACATGAAAAGGAGCCTCAATCGGGCGTCCCCCGGAGCGGAGTTTCTCCAGGAAAAAATCCTTCCAACCCAGAATAATTCCTGACACGAAATAATAATTATTATTACCAAAACAGAAAGTTAAGTTTCTTGTCCTCATGAAAGCCAAAGTCAAATATTTGACAAATTGATTTGGGCTCAGGAAAAAACAAAGGCAGGGAAGATTTAAGGTCACAGATTCCGACTAATGGCTACCTAACAGTGTTTAGAAACCCTGGTGGCGCAGGCGTTAAACTGCCGCCCTGCAACCCAAAGGCTGTGAGTTCGATCCTGACAGGGTTCAAGGTTGACTCAGCTCCTCCCATCCTTCCAGGGTCAGTGAAATGAGTCCTCTACCCTAAATGCTATGGCATATAGTGTGATTGCTTTGCCTTACTCAGGAGTAAGTCCCCTTGAGGTTGACGCGACATGGGAAGACGGACCCTTGAGAACAGGGGTTCACAAACTAAAGCCCACGCCACGGGATCTGGCCCACAGCGCCATTTAATGTGGCCACCCCACCCCCTCCAAAAGCATTTGAGAAACAAAATGGCCACCCCTTTTGAAGCTGTTGAGACAAAATGGCTGAGCCCCATCGTGCAAGCAGGGCAAAATGGCCCTCTGGCCCTCGAAGCTGACTTAGAGAGTGTGATCCGGCCCCCTGGCTTGAAAAGGTTGGGGACCCCTTAATCTAAACAGAACTGACATTGCCTCCTGGAACTAGGCGACAGAGCAAGGGTGCCCTCTACTGAACAAAGCTAAACTACTAATTCCCAATTAACAATCAGTCATTAATAACCCCTCCCTCCATAAAGGGGGCGTGGCTGAGAAATGGATCTGTAGGTGGTGTGATTTGGGCCCAGGGTTCGGCCAAAGAGCCCGCGCTGTCTGAGTCTGCAGCCACTGCTATGGTCATGTGGCAGCCAGGA
Organism: Furcifer pardalis; assembly: GCA_030440675.1. NCBI lineage: Eukaryota > Metazoa > Chordata > Lepidosauria > Squamata > Chamaeleonidae > Furcifer > Furcifer pardalis. The sequence goes on from CP126898.1 coordinate 47,762,552, forward strand.
CTAGACACTCGAGTGCAGGGAATGCTGTTACCTTTCCCACCTAAGTGGTACTTCTTTATCTACTTGCAATTTCTTGCTTTCAAATGGCTAGGCTGGCAGGAGCTGAGACAGAGATGGGCACTCAATCCGTCATGCAGTACCCGGGTCTTGAACTGCCGATCGTCAAGTTCAGCATCTTAACCACTGAACCACCGCAGTCCCAAAAGATATATCCTAAAAAGGACAAAATGTATCCCCCCCCCCCCCCGTTTATACAAGATCTTTGCAAAGTCAGTCAAAACCTGGGAATACTGTACAGTATATAGTTTTTGGACTACATGCTCCATCGTCCTTGCAGCTAGGATGGGCGCTGGCTCAGAGCTGCAATCCTGCAAGAAATCTTCCCCGCATTTTAGCTCCTGTCCCAAGCAAAACGAGACAGGCTTCTGTCCTCTACGACAGGGATTCTCAACCTGCGGCCCATAGCACCATGCGGCCCACCACCACACCAGGAAGTGCCATGTGGCAGAGGAAGGGCAAAATGTCCGTCTGGATCCCGAAGCTGTCTGAGGAAGCGTCCGCTCAGGGGACGCCCAAATGAGGCTCCTTTCATGCCCCCCAAGCGCTGGGACAGAGACGGGCGCTCAATCCATCATGCAGTACCCGTGTCTTGAACTGCCGGCCTTCCAGCTAACAAGGTGAGCTTCTTTACCACTGAGCTACCGCAACCTCAGATATTAAGTGAATTGCTTTGTTGAATCTGTGTTGGGGAGAAACTTTGTTCCTCGGTTGCCATGTTCCTGGCTCCTGTGCCTATAAGCAGAGCTACAAATATCCTTGAAAGTCAGCCTTGCACTAGGCCACCACTGTTCCTCAAGCCAAAATGCTTCATATGTTCAATTTCAGGCAGCAGATAAAAGCCACAGAAAAGGAGGAGCACGGAAAAGATTCCCCGTTGCCACTATGCGGTTGCCAACTTATCGAGTGCCTCAGTACCAGTACCACAAAACATCACAATATCATTACAGTATCCAAAAGATTCAACCTTTTAAAGCCAGGGCCCGGGTCACACCTCCTGAGACAGTTTCGGGGGCCGGACGGCCATTTTGCCCTTCCTCCACCCCATGACACTTTCTGGTGTGGTGAAAGTGGGGGCACATGGAATGCTGCTATGGGCCACATCCGGGCCACGGGCCACATCTGGCCCATGGACCGCAGGTTGAGAAATCCTTGCTCTACATTTCCCCCACCCCCACCCCGTTTAAAAAAGCTGGCCTTCCGGGTGCTCTGAACGGCAAAAGAACGATGGGACACGGAATCCTCTGCGGCGATTAATCTTAAAAGAGACCTTTAACCACCGCTGATGAGAGGGGGAGAAAAAAAATAAACATTTCAAAACCACAAAGTCCGCGCCCCTGGCACTGAGGCAACCAGGGCGCGGAGTCCAGGGCGGGCAGGGGAAGCCACAAAGGCGTGGGCCCTGGGATGGGTTGCCATATTCCGCCCGGCACCCCCCTCTCTTTTCCAGGCCTCTCCCCAAAGGACTGGGCGTGTGCGTCCATTTTCGGGAAGCCTTTGGATCGCCCACTTTTTCCACCGGCACCGCCTTCCCACGAAAATAACTTCTCAAGGTTCTAGGAAGACGCTTCTCATCCCCAAACCGGGGGTATTACGACGCCCATGGTCCCCGAGCCAGCAAGGGTGGGCACCCCCCCAACAGATGCCCCCATCACTTCCTGTCCACCGCCCTCTCAAGGTGCCCTGGATGACACCCCGCTTGCCTCCCTGCCTGGGAAGTCTATTTTGGTGTCGGAGGCGACAGGAGGAAACCGGCTGTTTTCCCTAAATGCACATCGGAGGTCACAAGGAAAGGGGGCGGAGAGGTCAACCTCCGATACAGGGGGAACGCCAAGTGCCTATAGGGGAAAACGCCATATCTATCCCCAACAGGGGAGATGCAGGGCCTTATTTCTCAGTTCTGGGGAAATCGGGGAGGAAAAGGAGGAAGTTAGAACTACAGGAAAGTGTTCAGTTTTATCACCATGTAGGGAAAAGAGAAGCAGCATGGCCTCCCGCGACCCTCCCCGACTTCCTCCAGAGCAGGAAGCCCTTTCTGTCCTGCAATTTGTTTTGCCGACAAGTTTCAAGTCCACATTTTTTTTAGGAAGTGGCTTCCACCGCAAAGTTTCTAAGCGACGTCTAAGCAAACCGGCGGCCTGCAGGCTGGCCGAACCAAACCGGTTTATGTCCCGCGTTCTAATTTGCCAATCTCCCCTTCTTTCTCTGAAAGGCCCTCTGCACATGCTCTAGAGCACCAAGAGAGATCTAAAATCCGAAGGAATTTTGTTTTTCCTTTCTCCCCACCGAAAATGTGGCTTTTTCCAGAGCCTGGTTTTAAAAAGATTGACTGGCCAGGAATGGAAAGTTAGAAAGGTTGGAATCCACAGCAAAGTCTCCCTGGTTTGGAAAAACAAACAAACCCTTTCTCACATTTGCGCCATGTTCTTCGGCAAAAATACAATTCCGCCCACTCAAAAAAACACCACAATATATTCTGATTTCTCCCACCACCCCTTTCCGCCTTCTGATTTCCTCTTTCTTGATTCTGGAGTCATTTTTAAGGCAGGGGAGGCCAAACTACAGCCCAGGGTCCAGATCCGGCCCTCAACACCCATTCATCTGGCCCATGAAGCCCTCAACACTCTTGGGGGCGCATTTTACTTCCACTTCCAGGAGCTTCGAGGGCTTCATGGGCCGGAGGAATGGGTGTTGAGGGCCAGATCCGGCCCCCAGGACATAGTGCCTGACTCCCTGAACCACGTGACTGGCAAGTTTGGGCACCCCGTTTTAAGGGGTGCAAAAAAATGGGATAAAGCTCCTATTTTGCCACACCAGGTATGTTTGGATCCCACCTTTAGGGAAGGAGTTCTCAACCTTTTTTAAGCGGTGGGCCAGGTCACGCTCCGCCACACAGCTTTGGGGGCCGGACTATCATTTTGCTTTGCCTCCACCACATGGCACTTCCTGGTGTGATGGAGGCAGTGGGGCCCACATGAAATGGCGCCATGGGCCGCATCCGGCCCAGACCGCAGGTTGAGAATCCCTGCATTACAGCCTCCACTCCGACATCTGGTTCCCGAAGAGCCCTCATTTAATCCAACTACTCTTCTCCTCCGGGGGCCCCAATCCGAGGGGCCAGCTCTGCCCTGCCCCCAGAGTAGACCCACTGAACCATTAGCCAAATTCTAGATTTAGTTTCCATGGGGTTGCCTCGCACCCAGGGCTACACGAGAGTAAGTTCTGCTGGATCGGGGCCTGGGAGGTGGTTATTACATCCCATGGGTGGCCCCGATCCTGTGAAGTTCTGGTGCTTGGCAGGATCGAGGCTTCTATGGGACTCAATTGCTCCCTCACTTCCAGGCCCCCATCCGGCAGATCCGCCCCAGCCCCGTCAATGGATCTGAGCAGGATTGCCTCCGTTTACTCTGGAGTAAGTTCCATTTGAGAAAAAACCAAACAAAACAGCGCTCAGTTTTCTGATGGGGGCTGAAGATCAAAAACTTGGGGAGCCAATATTGACTTTGGCTCTTTCTGCCCCAATCATCCCCCCTCCCATCATCCTCACCGCCGCCTTACTTCCGAGTAGACCAGCCAACCACGGGGGAAAACCAGGACTCCCTACTCCTCCCTCTCTCCTTCTTTCCCGAGACTCAAGGTCACCCGAGGCGAAGCCTACACGGGTCTACTCGGAAGTAAAGCGCCTTGACGTGGCCCTCACATGCCTGTCCCCCTCCCTCGAAAGCGTGGGTTTGGCCCGTTGGCTGGGAGGAAAAACTTCCCTCGAAGTCTAAAGTAAGCCCCTTGACAGGCAGGGTTCTACTCTCGAGTAGGGCAATTGACCGGATCGGGGGCGAAAGAGAACACAGCAAATCGGGCCCTGGAGAGCCAGGATCTTGCCCTTTTCAGTTGCCAGGAGTGAAACAAAACTCTTCCCGAGTTGAACGTGAGAACGGGACGCGTGTCTGCCTCAACACGCGTCCCACCCCCCCTTCCCGAGCGGCTCAAAGCCCGACCGAGACTCTTAAAGCCCTCCAAAGTAGGAATGAAAAGAAGGAAAACCAGAAAAAGAAATATATATAGTTTCAAGGCAACGACACCTCGTTCAACGCAAAGCCTACATAGGTCTACTCGGCAGTAAAGGCTCCCCCCCAAAAAATAAAAATAAAAATAAATCGCGGCTTCTCAGGTCCCTATCCTTGAAAAAAATATATAGATAGAATAGATAGATAATGTTGGGTGATACAGTATCCCATTTAGAATAGATAGATAATGTTGGGTGATACAGTATCCCATTTCTATACCCACCGAAATGGGTGGGTATAGAAATATAATAATAATAATAATAATAATAATAATAATAATAATAATAATAATAATAATAATAATAATAATAATAATAATAATAATAATAATAATAAGTCGCCATGGCGGCGATATAAATCTAAATAAATAAATAAATAATGCAATCAATAATAAATAAATAAATATCAAATTAGACTTACCAAATCTTGTTTCCTTGCTCCGCTGCCTCGTCGCTCCGAACGAGGAAGGAGAGGCCAAAATAAATGGAATTTCTCCCCCCCAAAAAATATATAAAGGGTTTTTTAAAAAAAAGAAAATTGCGCTTCCCTTCTCCCAAAATAAAAGGGGGGGATTAGATAGAATAAAAAACCCTTTTCTCCCCCCCCCAAGAAAAAACAGCACCCCTAAATCCTGGCCGGGGTGGGGGAGCCCGTTCCGAAATTCGCAATCCTTGCCAAAGAAGAGAGCAAAATAAATCCGATTATTTTTTTTCCTCCGGCTTCCTTTCTTCTCCCGATCCTGCTTCGAGGCGGGCGATGATGGTTCCCTTCTCGGTCCGCCCTACTCCGGAGGATGTCACCCGCAGCCGGGCGGGTCGTTTTAAGCCACACACACGCACAATTACAAGGGAAAAGTTTTTTTTTTCCCCTCCCCTCTCCTGGTTCAATTCCCGCCCGCCCCTAGACGGGTGGGGTTTGGGAAGGCGAAGGAGGAAGCCTGGGGAAGGAAATTAAATATATATATATATATATACATCTCTCTAGCTATATATAAAGAAAGGAACTCGGGGAGGAAAAAGAGGGAGGAGGAACGGGGAGGAAAAAACCCCTCGATTTGTCGACTCAGCAGATGGGTTTAAAGCGGTGACGCAACAGCCGCCCTGCGCGCCCCCGCGCGTAAAAGCGCGCGCCCTGGGTTTAAATTGGAGTTTTAAAACATATTTATATGGATATATCCAGGGTTATTTCTGCCCAGGAGTGGGTTTAGCAGCGGAGAGTTGGGCGCGTTACGTTACGTTCCCCCCGGGGCGCCCGTTACTCGTTACTTCGTGGCAAAAGGTCGTCTCAGCGCTGGGGAAAGGAGTTGCCTTACGCGTCCCTTCGCGGGCTGAGGTTGGTGACGCGGGGAAGGGCTCCGAGGTCCCTGGGGGAGTGGCTTGTCTTGTCGTTACTGTGGTCGTTACAGTAGCCAACCCCTGCTATTAACGATTAAAGACCACTTCTGGCTGGCAAATGGAACGAAACCAGGAAATATCCCTGCCTAGTAAAGCTCGCCCTTGCTCGAAAGCCAGTCGTATCCGACTCTAGGGTTCAGTGCTCATCTCTGTTTCACAGCCGAAGAACCAGGGTTGTCTGCTTTGTCAGACGTGTCCGTGGTCGTGCGGCAGGCATGACTAGACACTTGTTTACCTTCTCACCATTTACCCTTAAAAAGTAACTTGGTTTTGTAAATTTATTTTAAATTTATTACTAATTTTAAATAATTGTTTTAAAAATATTTTTTTTTAAATGTAATAAGTAACTTGGAAGTAACTAGAGGTGTGTTTTGTGTTTTCGTGTCAGAAATTACTCTGGATTTTTGCAGGGAATGCCCAAACGAGGTGCCTTTAATGTCCCCCCATCGTGCAGCTCTTAACTAGAGGGAAACTCGGATGTTAATTTTTGCATCTAAAATAACCTTGCAACTGGTCGTGGCCTTAGTTGTAAGTGAACAGGAACGAATTACAAGTAGCTGGGTTGCTTGTAAGTAGTTACTTCCAAACCAGTTTTGGGACTGCGGTGACTTAGTGGTTAAGATGTTGAACTTGAGGACCGGAAAGTTGGCATGTCAAAATCCAAGTGCTACACGACGGAGTGAACTCCTGTCTCTGTCCCAGCTCCGGCCAATCTTAACAGTTCCAAAACAAGACATTGCAAGTAGATAAATAGAGACCACTTTGGTGGGGAAGGTAAGCAGCGTTCTGTGCACTCTGGTGTCTAGTCATGCCTGCTGCGTGTCCATGAAAACCTCTACAGACACAGACGCTGGCTCTTGGGCTGTAAACAGAGATGAGCACTGAACCCTAGAGTCGGATACAACTGGCTTTCAAATAAGAGAGATCTGGACTTTACTAGAATAAAAACTAGATGCGATTTCTTTTTTTACTTGGCACCCTGCACACTTGGGGTTCTGGGGGTTCCCCACCCCTGCCCTCTCCAATCTCAGCTGCCGTATCCATCACATAATTTCTTCTTCAAACCGCACACCCATGCTCCATGTACTTTGCCTGTCGGAAGCTGGCGAATCCGTTCCGCCTTTTAGTCCGAATTTTACAGGTGCTAAACTTTACCCTAAACCAAGAGTTCTCAACTTTTTAAAGGCAGGTCACGCTCCTTTAGACAGATTTGGGGGCCAGATGACCATTTTGCGGTGGGGTCGCATGCACGTGAAATGGTGCTGTGGGCCGTAGCAGGCCCATGGACCGAAGGTTGAGAACCCTTGCCCTAAGCTAAGATTTGTGGCTTGAGTAGCTTCTTCTAAAGTTCAGGTTAAAAACCACAAGAAATAAAAAGATTTTATACTTTTGGATCGTCCAATCAGACAGAAATCCAACAGGTCTGGTTTTTAAATTTTATTTTCAGGCCGCTGCAAAGCACAGGAAGCCAGTCAAAACATTCTTTGCTCGCAGGCTTCTCGTCGGCTCGCCCCACCCCGGGGGCCCCCAGGACGCTGTGCCGGCATTTCGAGCCCTGCCCCGTGTGACCAGGCGGCTCAAAACTCAAACAGAAACTCAACAAGGAAGGTTGTTTCTTGAGAGTTGACTCAGCAGGGCCGCAGGAGGACATCCTTACCGGGAAGTGAAGCGACCAGAGCAGGGGTGGGGGAGCGGAAACCCAGGAACATCCCCAGACTGACCCCAAAAGTCATGGCTCCCAGCTCAAGGAAATCTGCAATTTCTGACCTCTGTATATGCTCAGAGGTGCCCATGCTAGCGTGGCCAAAAGAGTTGCAAAGAAGTCAATTCATGAAGTCTTTTCTGGGACTGGCATTTTCCGGTTGCAGATGGGGATGGAATCACCCATTGGGCAAAATGGCTGGCCCCAAACCCGGGGCGGAGAGTTCGCGACCTTCCAGGGTGCTTGGACTCCAGGTCCCATCATCCACCCCTACGCTGAGCGTTGTAGTCCATCCGCCTCTGAGTTTACACTTACAACAGCCAGGTGGGTTTGCTTGACTCTAGATCAGTGGCGGCGAACCTATGGCATGTGTGCCAGGTCTGGCGCTCTATGGGCATGCACACTGTCACCCCAGCACAGAGTTCGGCCTGCCCCTCTGACCAGTAGCCCAATAGGAGCACTTCTTTCCTCCCCCCAGCGTGGAGTTCGCTCCACCCTCTGCCCAGCAGCCCAATAGGAGCGCTTCCTCCCTCCCCCTTGCACAGAGTTCACCCCGCCCCTCTGCCCAGTAGCCCAATAGGAGCGCTTCCTCCCTCCCCCTAGCACAGAGTTCATCCTGCCCCTCTGCGCAGGGATGACAGCCTGTTGAGTTTGGGCAAGTGGCCTCTAAAAGGTTCTCCATCCCTCATTCCAGCCCACCACGCTTTCCAGGGAGCCATGCCGGGCGGGGTGGGCCAGCTCCTCCCACACAGGCTTGGCTAATACCCCGGGCTCAAGCATGACCTGTGGAACTGCCAGCTATTCCTGGCCTTCCTCTCCCACACACAGGCCGCTTAAGGCTGGGAGCCTCTCCCAAGGCCTCCTGGGGGCCTCTCCCACACGCCTGCTCTGGCTGGCAGGCGTCGCCAGCACACACACACACACCCCGACCCTGCGGTGTTTCTCCGGCTGTTCCCAGGCCAGGCGGAGTTTCACCCGCTCTGGGCGAGGGCGACTCTTTGGGGCTGGGCGCGGCAGGGGGAAGAGACGGGGACTCCAGGGTGCCAAGGCCCCAAAAGTCTCCCTTTCTGATTTGTCTGCCTGAGAGGTGGCCTCTGAGCTTGCACAGAGCGCCTCCCGGCCCCGTGCTCTGAGATCTCTAGTGGAAGGGGCATCTTTCTTTGTCCAGTTCTGCAAAGCCCCGTTTTTGGACTTCTATATATCGTTGGCCAAAGAAGGCGCTGTCCTTTCTGTCTTTTTTGCGCCATCTGCACCTGAGATCGTGCAAAGAGCGGTTCTCCCAAACTGCCTCCCTGCACCTGAGGTCATGCAAACTTCAGCCTTGCAAAGTGCAGCTCCCTTCCTACTGGCACCTGAGGTCTTGCAAAGTGTGTGTCTCCCTCTGTGTCCCACTGCACTTGAGGTCTTGCAAATGAGGCTATTCCTCGCTGCCCTTGCATCTGAGGACTTGCAAAGTGCACCTCTCCCTCGCTATCCTACAGCACCTGAGGTCTTGCAAATGAGGCTATTCCTCGCTGCCTCTGCACTTGAGGTCTTGCAAAGTGCGGATGTGACATGGGACTTCACTTCTCTCTCAGTGACCCCCTGTGCCTCTAGATCAATGTTTCCCAACATGGGGCCCATGACCCATGTTGGGGGGGGGGGAATACTTCAATTCCCAGAAGCCTTGGGCAGCCCATTGGCTGATCAGTGCTTTGGGGGATTGACTGAGGCTTCTTGGAATTGATTGGGAAACACGGATCTTTCTACAGTGTAATGCTGAGAAGGAAGAGGTTGTTTCCAGGAGACTCATTTCGTGAGCAGACACGAAAATCCTTCCTTAGTTCTGCGAGGTCGCCAGAGGCTGTGGATGAGAACTGTTGTTGATTTAGATTAGTAGTTCCCAACGTGGGGCCCAAGCCCCACCTGGGGACTTAAATTCCCAGGAGCCTCAGGCAGTCCATTGGCTGATCAGTGCTTCGGGGGATTGACTGAGGCATCTGGAAATTGAAAACCAAAAACCCAAAGGTTAGGAAACACTATTCTAGATCAGGGATTCTCAACCTGCAGCCTGTGGGCCGTATGCGTCCCATGGTACAACTTCATGTGGCCCACCACCACCACAAAAAGAAGTGCCATGTAGTGGAGGAAGGGCAAAATGGTCGTCCGGCCCACGAAGCTGTCTGAGGGAGTGTGACCAGGCCCCCGGATTTAAAAAGGTTGAGATCTTCCTCATTGGGTGACCTTTGGGCCAGCCTGGCCTACCTAATTGGGTTGTTGTGACGGCCAAGTCATCACGAGATAAATTTAGGCCTGCTTTCAATTTGCAAGACGCATATCAGTGGATTCCCATCATAACTGGAAGAACCGGATGATAAGAGGTGACGCTGGACGGGCTGATTGCTTGATTGGGGTCGCTGGCAATTAAAACAGGCAGTAATGGGGAAATCAGAAGAAACCACATTACTCCTTCAACATAGCGTGTCGGGGTCTCAGGCGAGTCCTGGGGGGGGGGGGGGAAGGATAGTGATAGAGCCGGAGGAAGAGAAAGGCAGGTCGTGAAATGGGGAAACGACAGATTTCAAACAAATATATATACACCGTATATACTCAAGTATAAGTCGGGTTTTTTAGCCCCAAAAATGAGGTTCCAAACATGGGACTTGACTTCTACTCGGGTCAACGTCAATGCTCAAAAAAAAAAAAAAGACCAACACAAATTTCTAAATTAATTAATTTTACCGTATCTCCGTGTATTTTAATTATTGAAACTCACTTGCAGCTGTTGCATTTTCCACCCCTGGCTTATGCTCGGGTTAATCTATTTTCCGAGTTTCAGAGGTCCAAATTGGGTACTTCGGCTTATATTCGGGATGACTTATAGTCGAGTATATACGGTACATAAACGATCAACTCTTAATATAGATTTTTATCACCTACCCCACCCCACGTCTTACACCGGCCTTTTAATTCTCTGTGTTTGTAAAGGCTTCGGGCTCAGAGTTTGGGGTCTCCGCCCTTTGGCCACCCTTGGGTGCAAAGTCCACACCTGGGTGGATCTAGTCTGAGGCGTGCACAATGCACACACACAATGAGCTTTGGAACCAGCTGTGTGTGTATTGCGTAGGTATTTCTTCTTCAAGTGCCATATCCGTTCTCGGTTTTAAGTCCTGAGTCCTTCCACACCAGTCTCTCAGATTCTTTAGACACAAAGTCCATCTACATCCAGGGCTCTCCACCCGAAGGCCTGTGGGCCAGATCCAGCCCACAGCACCATTTCACGGGGCCTCCTCACTCGTCCAAGGACACTCAAGAAACTAAACGGCCACCCCTTTTGATGCTTTGGGACAAAATGGACGGCCCTTGAAGCTGACTGAGAGATTTTAAACTGGCCCTCAGATTCAAAAGGGGTGCACAAACTACGGCCTGTGGGCTGGATCCGGGCCCCAACACCAATGTGTCTGGCCCATGCCGCCCTCGTCGCTCCTGGAAGCAGAAGTAAAATGTACCCGCACTTCCGCTTCCAGGAGCGACAAGGGTGGCCTGGGCTGGATGAATTGGCATTGGGCCTGGATCCGGCCCACACAGGCCGTAGTTTGGACACCCCTGATCCAGGGCTTCTTTCTTCCCAGGGATTTTTCCTTACAGAGTGACTTGGAGCATTCCATGCTTGATGTTGTTCCTCATGATATGGCCAAGGTTTTGGCGCTTTCTTTGCCTAATGGCCTTCAACAGTTCTTGTTCTTTATCCATCCGGCCCAACCCTTCTACATTCGTCTCACGGTCAACCCGTGACATCCTTAGCAGTCGTCGGTAGATCCACATTTCAAAACCTTTGATTCTCTTTTCAGATGCTTTAGTCCAGGAGTTCTCAACCATTTAAATCCGGTGGGCCGGGTCATGCTCCCTCAAACAGCTTTGGCAGCGAGATGGCCATTTGGCCCTTCCTCCACCCCATGGCACTTCCGGGTGTGGCGGAGGCGTGGGCCACAGGTTGAGAATACAGTACTGTACCTCCTTTAGACAATGTCCAAACTCCGACTCTGAACAGTAGGGCTTCCCAACTTTCTCAAGCGGGGGGCCGGGTCGCGTTCTCTTGGCCAGCTTTGAGGGCTGGATGGCCATTTTGCTCTGCCTGTGCGATAGGGTGGCCATTTTGTCCCAACCGGTTCAAAATGGGTAGCTTTTTTGTTTCTCGAAAGTCCTTGGAGGCGGTGGGGTGGGGCCACATGAAATGCTGCCACAGGCCAGGTCTGGCCCACGGAACTTAGGTTGGGGACCCCCGCCATACAGCAACACTGGGAATATGTCACATCTCACTATTCGGACCTTTATAGCGAGAGTTACAGCTATTTAACTTAAAAAGATCAGCGCACCATCCAAACCCACATATCTGCTCCAGGGACGAACCAGTGTGCCAATTTGTTCCATTTCGCTCCGGCACGGCATCCAGATTCATCAAAAACAGCAGATCTGATCCAAAGTCTCACAATCAGCCGAATGGTTATTATTATTATTACAGTACTGTATTATTATTATTGGTGATGCTCAGCAACTCAAGGAAGCCGGATCTTCATTCCACTCCACCTGGCAACGCCGCGAAAACCCTTTAGCCAGCAAAACCGCGTGCCAAGGTTTCTAGACTCGGAGCAGATGGCGGGTGTCTGGCTGGCACCGGCTGTTGGGTCTGGACTTGTCGAGCGGAACAGATGCTCCTGGCGTTCCTCCCCCCCCCGACAAAGCTTGCTCCAGAACAACACAGAACATAGCAACAAAGCTTTCTGGGTTGCAGGTTCAATTCCCGGCATTGCTCAGGAATGGACAGGGTTCAGCTTTCGTTCTGTGCTGTCAGGTCTTGCAAACTTCAGTCTCGGTAACAGCTCAGGTCTTGCAAATGTTCATCCTGTGGTTTCCTTTAGGGCAGGGCTTCCCCAACTTAAGGCCTGTGGGCTGGATCCGGCCCACAGTGCCATTTCATGATGCCCCCCACCACTCCAAGGGCAATTGAGAGACAAAATATAATTTATTTATTTACTTATTATTCAAATTTATATACTGTATTGCTGCCCAAATTGAATGGGTGATTTTGGGCGGCATAACAACAGTCAAAACATTACGATCATAAAACGTTAAAAACCCTTAATAGACCTTAAAGATGACCCACCCCCTTTGAAGCTTGTGGGACAAAATGGCTGCCCCATTCTTCTTCTTCTTAATTATTCTTCTTATTATTATTATTATTATTGCCACTTGAGTGACAGCAGTCGCTGTCTTACGTCGTCCCACTTCTATCCTCACAACGACCTGACAAGGTAGGCTAGCCTGGGGAAAGAGAGACAGAAGACGGATACGACAGTCTGAAAATTACCCATCGAGTTTCACAACCCTTTAGGGTAGGGGTTCCCAACCCTTTAGGGCCTGTAGTCCATATCCGGCGTACCAGCACCATTTCATGTGCCCCCCAGCCCTTTAAGGGCATTTGAGAAACAAAATGGCCACCCCCTTTTGAAGCCATTGGGACAAAATGGCCGCCCCACTGTGCAGGAGGGCAAAATGGCCGTCCGGCCCACAAAGGTGACTGAGAGAGAGTGACAGGGTACGATGTTGAGGGGTAAATCCACGAGGGCTGCCACTAGTCTGAAAAATATAGTATATTATTATATTATATATCTATTATATACATATGCATATAGTATATGTATCCTTTGCAGTAGAGTACAGTATCACAGTGCGGCCTTTGAGAGTGCTTTGTTTTTGAAAGGGTACTCAAGAGCCATTGGCATTACAAAAGACCCGCTCAAGATATGAAAACTAAATGCTGCACATCAGCGGTTTCGGACCTTTTCAAGCCTGGGTCACGCTCTCTCAGTCAGCTTCGAGGGCCGGACGGCCATTTTGCCCTGCCTACATGATGTGGTGTGTGTGTTTGACCATTTTGTCCCAACAGTTTCAAAGGGGCAGCCATTTTGTTTCTCAAATCCCCCTGGAGGGGTGAGGGGCCACATGAAATGGTGTTGCAGGCAGGATCCGGCTCACGGGCCTTAAGGTGGAAACCCCTGCCCTACATAAATGTGAACCAGATAACTCGCAGGACCTCAACAGGGACTACGAACAATGCTGCTTTAAAAGGAGATCCATGTAACTAAATGGTGAGAGAGAGCAATGTGAGCTTTGCAAGACCTCATTTACTACCCCAGGAGCCCTGCCAACTTGAAGGAGGCGGGGTTTCTCTGGCAGGACGGCCAAAGACGTGCACAGCTTGATTTTTAAAAGTTAAATAAATACAAGCGTTACGAAAGGAACACGACTTTGAAAAGTCAGGCTCAACTTTGCAAGACCTGAGCTGAAAGTCTTTGACCCTCTTGCGGCGGTTGGATCGCCCACACCGACGTACCCATTCGGCTATGCACTCTGTTGGTGTCCAGCTTTAAAAGAGTAAAATTTTGGGGTTATTTTTTTTGCTTTTTCTCCTCTGAAAGGAAAAAAAAGGGCTAAACTTTGCAAGACATGAGCTGCTAGAGAGCCAAAACCTGGTAGGAACTGAGATCCTCCTGAGGTGAACCGAGGTCAGGGAGAGCAATTATCCAAGCGCGCGGAGGCAGGCAACCCTCTTTGCCTAGCAAGTTAAAATAAGGTATACTTTGGATTAACTGAGTCCACTGGATGCCTTGAAAACCCATCAAGATAAGCACATCAGATTGTCCCACACAAACACGGGGGCCAGAAGCAAACCGGAACGCCTCTGCGGGCTGGATTTGGTCCACGTGCTCCTGTCGATTTATTTCAATCGGCAGCCGCCCTCTTTCTAAAATATTCCCTCACACGTTGAAATATATATACTGTACATCACTAAGATCACCGATGCCTGACCTGAGCTACTTAGCACCAGCAAGTTGGGGGAGCACAGAATGTAAACCGGGGGTTCTCAACCTGCTGGCCGGAAGCGGCCCACAGAACCATGCCATGCGGCCCCGCACCGCCTCTACCACACCCGGAAGTGCCATGGGGTGGAGGAAGGGCTCTTCTGACTCTGTGTCGCCTCGGCGAGTGGGCGGCAATATAAATCTGAACAAATAAATAATAAATAAAATGGCCATCCGGCCCCCGAAGCTGTCTGAGAAAGCGCGATCCGGCCCCCGGCTTACAAAGGTTGAGAACTCCCAGATGTAAATGGACCAACGGGCCCCTCTCGTTCACGTCGACAACTCAGTTCTCTTGGCAAATTACAAGGGAACAGTATTTTATTTCCCTTTATTTTGAACTTCGATTATTCCTTAATCAGGTTGGGGGGATTGAAATCTTGACAAAGAAACTTCCCCCACTTTCAGATCATAACATCTATTTTCCCACGCTAAGAATCCTTTTGGGGAAGGGGGGGAGCCTCAGTTAAACTGGAAGGGATTTAAGTCTCTGAATTGATTGGTTGGATAGATGGATGAATGAATTAATGATTGATTGATTGGAAGGGAGGAAGGAAGAAAGAAAAGAAAGGAAGAAGGAAGGAAAGAAGAAGGAAGAAAGGAAGAAGAAAGGAAGGAAGAAGGAAGAAAGAAAAGAAAAGAAAGGAAGAAGAAAAAACAAAGTAAGGATGAAAGGAAGAAGGAAGGAAGAAGAAATTAAGAAGGAAGAAAAGGAAGAAAGGAAGAAGAAAGGAAGGAAGGAGGAAGGAAGGAAGAAAAGAAAGGAAGAAGGAAAGAAAAACAGGAGGGATGAAAGGAAGAAGGAAGGAAGAAGAAATTAAGAAGGAAGAAAAGGAAGAAAGGAAGAAGAAAGGAAGGAAGGAGGAAGGAAGGAAGAAAAGAAAGGAAGAAGGAAAGAAAAATGAAGGAAGGATGAAAGGAAGAAGGAAGGAAGAAGAAATTAAGAAGGAAGAAAAGGAAGAAGGAAGGAAGGAAGAAAAGAAAGAAGGAAAGAAAAAAGGAAGGAAGGATGAAAGGAAAAAGGAAGGAAGAAGAAATTAAGAAGGAAGAAAAGGAAGGAAGGAAGAAGAAAAAAAGAAGGAAGGAATTAAAGACTGGATGGTTAGTTGGTTGATCTCTACTGCCCAACTATATATAGAGAGTAAAGGTCACCCTTGCTTGAAAGCCAGCCGTATCCGACTCTAGGGTTCAGTGCTCATCTATTTCAAAGCCGAAAAGCCAACACTGTCTGCTTCTTCAGACATTTCCCCGGTCATGTGGCAGGCATGCCTTGACACTGGAGCACATAACGCCGTTGACCTTCCCGCCGTAGTGGTCATTTATTTACTTGTAATGCTTTGTAATTTCTGAGTGGCTCCGTTGGCCTTCTAGCCCTTTTTCTTGACCAGCGGGGAGAGGCAATGCTTTGCAAGATCTCAGCTGCTGCCCGTGGTGCCTTCGCAAGAGCTGAGTTGCAGGAGCTGAAAGGTGCTCTCCAGCTCCCTTCTAGGGACGGGAGAGGAAACCCAAAAAGAGGCTTCCAGGATGTTCAGGACGAGCTGAACCACCCCCCGTGTGACACCTCTTGAGTCAGTACGGCGAGTGGGCGGTGCTCGGCCTTTCGGCATGACTGTCCTCGACAAACACGCGCGCACACTCACGGCCCGGGCATTCCCACGGCGGGGCACTGCTCCGGGGTGGCCCTTGCCCCACTTGGGTCGGGTCCAAGACATGCCGGGGCCCGCCCAGCCCGGCCCGAAGAAGAAGGTGGGAATAGAAAACTCGACGGGAGCAAACCGTTTCCTGGATTCCGGCCTGCCTTGCCAAACCTTTTTGCTAAATGTCCATGAAAATAATAGAAACCTTCTCTCCCCGCGGTTCGGATCCTGGATTGTAAGCCGAGTGGGGCAGGGTCAAAAGCATTATTTCTCAGCTAGGAGTGTGTGACGGCCTTTTGGCCCTCTAGATCGGGGATTCTCAATCTGCGGCTTGTGGGCCGGATGCGGCCCATGGCACCATTTTATGTGGCCCCACCTCCGCCACACCAGGAAGGGCCGTCTGCCCTCCGAAGCTGAGGGAACGTGACCCGGACTCCGACTCCCATCTCCCCTTACCCTGAGGCTTCTGGGACATGGAGTCCGAAACGGTTGTAGCTTAAAGACTTGACAGGTGTCTAGAAAAGCAACCCTAATTTATGTGGACGACGCCCTAAAACACACACATCCCTTCCCAGGGCAAATGGGAGCTGGAGTCCAGCGATGCCCCAGGCTCATGGGAACCGGAGTCCAAGAGAGCTGATTCTTGGTCTCCTGGATCGGCTGCGAATTTCAGCCCACGCGTGAATGTTTTCTGTGCAAACTCGTCCACGATTTCCTCCACGCCCACGTTCCCCGCCGCCTTCGGATGACTTCAGGCTAATTAACCTCCCTCCCTCCTCCAACTTTTATCCCCCTTTTCCAAAATAATGCTGATCATTATCTCAATTGCCGGAGGATTAAGTGGGCCGTCCCGAGGAAGGCGGAAGAGATGCTTAAGTGCACCCATCATTAACACCGTGGGCCAGAAATAGAATCCAAATAGCCTGGGATTTTTCTTAACTACTAGGCCACGCTTCCTGGGTGCCAAACAAAGGCAAAAGGTCTCCCTTGCTTGAAAGTATTCGACTCTTGGGTCCAGTGCTCATCTCTGTTTATAGCGGTGGCTCAGTGGTTAAGAAGCTCGCCTTGTCAGTTGAAAGGCCGGCAAGTTGACAGTTTGAGACCCGGGGGCTGCATGACGCTTTTGAGCGGCCGTCTTTGTCCCTGCCATCTGAGCAAGACATTGCAAAGAGATCAATAGGGACCACTTTGGCGGGAAAGGTAACAGCATTCCGTGCGCGCTTGCCAACCGAGCGGTTCGAAAGTGAGACATTGCAAGTAGATGAATAGGGACCGCTTCGGTGGGGAAAAGGTCTTGGGGACATGAAATGCGCCTCGTTCGGGTGTCCCCCAAGCGGAGTTTCTCCAGCAAAAATCCTTTTTTTTTTTGTCCAGCACAGAATTATTATTCTAGCCAAAGAGCCAGCGCTGTCTGCGTCTGCGGACATTTTCATGGTCTTCTGGCAGGCATGACTAGACACCGGAGTGCCCAAAGCACGGTTTACCTTCCCCACCGAAGTGGCACCTGTTTATCGATTGGCAAGGTCTTGCCTTCGAACGGCTGGGTTGGCAGGGGCCGGGACAGAGACAGGAGCTCACTCCATCGTGCCGTGCTTGGGCTTTTGAACGGCCGACCTTCCTGTCCCCAAGTTTGGCGTCTTAACCACTAACCCACTGCAGCCCCTCTTTGCCATCACTGCCTCTTTCCCTTTCCTGTATATACTCGAGTATAAGTTCGGTTTTTTAGCCCTCACAATAAGGTCCAAAACTAGGACTTGACTTATACTCAGGTAAACATCAACACTCAAAAACAAACCCACACAAATATCTAAATTAATTAATTTTACTGTATCTTCGTGTATTTTAATTACTGGAACTCACGAGCACCTGCTGCATTTTCCACCCCGGCTTATACTCGGGTCAATCTACTTTCCTAGTTTTAGAGGTCCAAGTTAGGCACCTCAGCTTATATTCAGGGCGACATATAGTCGAGTGTATACAGTACCTTTAAAAGAATTGCTGTATAGACTCGAGTATAAGCCTAGTTTTTTGGTCCCATAAATGAGCCCAAAAAAGGGAAATGGCTTATCCTCAGGTCAATTACCACGAGGGTCCAAAGATCGCATTGGATCGAAAAGTGCCAAGAACTTGATTAATTTTACCCTATTTTCATGTATTTTGATTGTTGAAACTCAGAAGCAGCTGCTGCGTTTCCCACCCTCGGCTTATATTCGGGTCAATCTATTTTCCTAGGTTTGGGGTCAAAATTAGGTACCTCGGCTTATATTCGGGTCGGCTTTTACTCGAGTATCTACGGTACTGTCATTTGTGCCGTTATCAGATGTCTTAAGTGCAACTTGTCCCGGGATAGTTCCTAGGCCAGATCCACACATGCTTGTGATTTGCATACAATCCTCGTCACACGCGTCACCATGAAACCACAGATGACCCAAGAGGGCGGCGGTTGTCATTAGCGCCAACTGAGTCACCTTGGATTGCACAGTGACAAGTGGCCGGCGAAAGGTCCCTATCAACAGTCCAGCTCATCATCTGCAACCTCTCTGGTGCCCACTAGTGGCCAGTCCTGCTATTACCACCTTGAAAATATTTACAGAAGGCGCTTGAGCGGCTCAAGACGCTGACTGGGAGGTGGAAGGTCAGCAGTTCGATTCCTGGGTCGGAGCAAGCTCGCTGCCACCGTCCTTGCTCCTGCCGACCGAGCCGTTCAAAAGCGAGACATTGAAAGCAGATCAACAGAGAGCACTTTGGTGGGAAGGTAAGCAGCGTTCTGGCGTCTAGTCGTGCCTGCCACACGGCCACGGAAAACGTCTGCAGAAGCGGGCAGCGCTGGCTCTTCGGCTTTGGAACAGAGAGGAGCACTGGACCCTAGAATCGGATACGGGTGGCTTTCGAGAAAGGGTAACCTTTACCTTTACTAAAGATTGGCCTTGCTTGGAAGCCAGTTGTATCTGACTCTAGGGTTCAGTGCTCATCTCTGTTTATAGCCTGGCCGGACATCCCTCTATGGCAGGAGTTCTCAACTAACTTGCTATCCTTGTTAAATTGTGCTAAGTTGTGATATTGTACAACAGGAGTTCTTAACCTTTTTAAGCCGGGGGTCCGGATCACGCTCCCTTAGACAGCTCAGGGGGCCGGACGGCCATTTTCCCCTGCCTCCACCCCACGACACTTCCTGGTGTGGTGAAGGCGATGGGGGCTCCCCAATGGAAAGGTGCTGTGGGCCGCATCCGGCCCACAGGCCATAGATTGAAAAGAGTTTTACATCTCCCACAATTTCATCCCGGCCCGACGTGGTAGAATTTGAAAATGGAGACGGAGCTCTCCGCCCTGAAATACACTGCGGCGGCTTTGGGGCTCAGCCGCCAAACTTGAGGACTGGGAGGTCGGCAGTTCGAGACCTAAGAACGCCCGTCCCTGTCCCAGCTCCTGCCAAACCTAGCGGTTCGAAAGCAAGAAATTGCAAGATGAATAGGTACCGCTTCAGTGGGAAGGTTCCAACACTCCGGTGTCGAGTCCTGCCTGCCACATGGCCACGGGAACGCCTGCAGACGCAGACAGTGTCTTGTGGCTGCCAACAGAGACAAGCACTGAACCCTAGAGTCGGATACGGCTGGCTTTTGAGCAAGGGCGACCTTTGCCTGGAAATAACAGTGCCCGATCGCCACTGGGGAGACCAATAAACCCACAATTGCACAACGGAAGTTTTCTGGCCAGCCTTCGTTGGGAGGCGAAGCAAGATTCGGGGTCTATTTGTCACACTGGTGCCTCATCCTGCAGGATTTTCGGCCCCGGGGCGGCTCGGGCGGCTGACATCTGAGTCACACCGAGGGTTGTGACGGCTGCAGCGATGCGTCATGCGTGCTGTTGTTGAGGCTGCAGAACAGGCGGTCCCTCACCGCGCCTCTTCCTATGTTCCTTTCTTTGATCCGCTCCAGTCATATCAAAGCTATGTCAGCATGGCCGAATCGGTCCTCTTTTCCGGCCTGGAGGCTTTACTGAAGAAGCTCTCAGCCTTTTTAAGCTGGGGGGGGGGGGTCACGCTCCCTCCGACAGCTTCAGGGACTGGACGGCCCTTTTGCCCTTCACCCCATGGCACTTCCATGTGTGGTGGAGGTGGGCCACATGAAATGGTGCTGTGGGCTGCATCTGGCCCACGGGCCGCAGGTTGAGAATCCCTGCATTCCTGGGAGGGCAGCTGAACACCACGGCTGCCATTGCGGAGTTCCTGCAGCTTAGTTGTGACTTATTTTGGTATAAACTTGGGACGGTGGTGGCTTAGCGGTTAAGACGCCGGACTCGAAGACTGGAAGGTCAGAGTTCGATTCCCAAGTACTATGGGACGGAGTGAGCTCCTGTCTCTGCCCCAGCTCCTGCCAACCGAGCTGTTCGAAAGGCATTGCAAGGAGATAAATAGGTGCCCCTTCGGCACTACATGGCTGCCACATGGCCACGGACACGTCTGAGATGGCGCTGGCTCTTTAGCTATAAACAGCAATGAGCACTAAACCTTAGAGTCAGATACAACTGGCTTTCAAGCAAGGGCAACCTTTACCTTTAAATAGGGACCAGGTAAACAGTGTCCCGTGCTCTGCGGTGTCTAATCATGCCTGCCGCGTGGCCACGGACACGTCTGCAGACGCAGACAGCGCTTCGGCTTTAAACGGAGATGAGCACTGAACCCTAGAGTCAGATATGACTGGTTGTTGAGCAAGGGTGGCCTTGGCCTTATTTTTATTTATTTTTAAAAATTTAAAGTAAACTTAAACCTAAAGTAAATTTTGCAAAACCTCAGCTGTCCAGGGCGTCAGCTTGGCAAGACCTCAGCTGCTCAGCTCAAGAGAACCAGGCAGCTTTAGTGGAAATTAGGTAAACTTTATGGAAAGTCAGCTGCAAACTTGAGACGAGGGAGAACTTGCTGATGTCATTCTTGCGTCCTACTTTTAATTCTGTGGTTCTTTGGATAATATTTCCACAGGAAAGCGGAGTCGAAAGAATTAGCTGTTCCTAAGCTTTGCAAGTGCAGCTGGCAAAGGAAAGACAGCTTGGCGGGGGCCAAATTTCACAGCAGCCTCGCCGTCGACCCGAGACGGGCTTTGCAGAACCTCAGCTGCGAGCTCACAAAAGCAGCTTTGCCAAACCTCAGTTACAATGCCCGGAAGGCAGGAGGGTCAGCAGCTCGAGGCCCGGACGCTACAGGACGGAGTGAGCTCCTGTCTCCGTCCCAGCGCCTGCCAACGTAGCAGTTCGAAAGTAAGACATTGCAAGTAGATAACTAGGGACCACTTGGGTGGGAAGGTAAACAGCGTTCCGTGCGCTCCTGAGTCTAGTCATGCCTGCCATGTGACCATGGAAAAGTCTTCAGAATCAGACAGCGCTGGCTTGTTGGCTATGAAACAGAGGAGCACTGAATCCTAGCGTTGGATACGACTGACCGCCCCGGATTTTAGTCTGAAACGTTTCAAAGGATGATGCTGCATATTTCACATGCAAAGTATTGGACACCTGAATCCAGAGGCAGAAAGCTCTTCCTTCCTTCCTTTTTTCTCATTTAGTTCCTTCCTTCCTTCCTCTCATAGTTCCTTTATTTTTCTCATAGTTCCTTCCTTTATTTTTCTCATAGTTCCTTCATTTTTCTCATAGTTCCTTCATTTTTCTCATAGTTCCTTCCTTTATTATTCTCATTTCCTTCCTTCCTTCATTTTCTCATTTAGTTCCTTTCTTCCTTTTTCTCATTTAGTTCCTTCCTTCCTTTTTCTCATTTAATTCCTTCCTTCCTTCATTTTACTCATTTAGTTCCGTCCTTCCTTCATTTTTTAGTTCATTCCTTCCTTTATTTTTCTCATTTAGTTCCTTCCTTCATTTTTCTCATTTAGTTACTTCCTTTTTCTCATTTAATTCTTTCCTTTTTCTCATTTAGTTCCTTCCTTCATTTTTCTCATTTAATTCTTTCGTTTATTTTTCTCATTTAGTTCCTTCCTTCCTTCCTTCCGGATCTCACTCTCCCTGACCCAACAGGGAGAGAGAAGGACCCCCTTGTGGCCTTAGCCTCTGGCAGCACAGCTATGGGGGACGGCACCGGCTCTGGAGCAAAGGACCGCGGCGGCTTGGTGATTAAGACGCTGAACTTGATGCCCAGAAGGCTGGCAGGTCACCTGTTCCGAGACCCGAGCGCTGCAGGACCGGGCGAGCTCCTGCCGTCGGTCCCAGGATCCTAGCAGTGTTCAAAAGCAGGAAATTTGCAAGTAGATCAAGAGGCCCCGCTTCGGCGGGAAAGGTAACAGCGTCCCGCGCGCTCTGCTTGGTCATGCCTGCTGCGTGGCCGTGGAAATGTTTGACTCTTGGGCTTGAAATGGAGATGAGCACTGAACCCTAGAGCCGGATACGTCTGGCTTTTGAGCCAGGGTGACCTTTAACCGTGACCTTTTACCAGCTTCTCCTCGAGATGCATGAGCTCCGTCAAGGCCAGGGAGCTATTTTGGGATAGAAATATGGACCTGAGGATCAGACATGCTCAAGGGGGGGGGGTCTGAGTTGTGCATAAAGACCCCTTTCAGAACCCCCCAAAGGGCCCATTATAAATAGATGCCTGGGGTGGGGGGCTCGGGAAGGGAAGCCGAGGAGAAAGAGCACCCTCCGAACAAAAGGGAACCCAGTGTGTGGCTTCCACCCCCCCACCGCCCCCTCCAAGCGCCTGACCCCCATAATGGCAAAATTCCTCTCTCCACCCCCCCCTCCATGGGCCGCCTTTCATGGATCACCAGGAGCCATAAAAAGAGACCAGAGAGAGAGACCCAGCTGCAAAATACACAGCCCTGGCGCCGTGCCGGGAGGGAACCAGACCTGCCTGAACCCGTTGGCCTCGCTGAGAGAGAGAGAAAAAAAAGAAATGAGAGAAAGAGAGGATGAGAGAAAGAAAAAGATGAGAGAGAAAAATTAAAAAAGGAGAGAAAGAGTGGATGAGAGAGAAAGAAAAGATGAGAGAGGAGAGAGTAAGAAAGAGATAATAAGAAAAAGAGAGAAAGAGGATGAGAGAGAAAGGAGAAAATGAAAAAGAGAGAGAGAGAAAGAAAAAGGAGATAAAGAGAAAGAGAGGAGAAAAAGAAAGAAAACAGAAATAAAAAGAAAGGAGAAAGAGAAAGAAACAGAGAGAGAAAGGAGGAAGAAAGGAGAGAAAGAGAAAGAAAGGAGAAAGAAAAAGAGAAAAAGATAAAGAGAAAAAAGGAGAGAAAAAGAAAGAAAAAAGAAAGGAAAGAAAGAAAAAGAGAAAAAGAAAAAGAAAGAAAAAAGAAAGAGGAGAGAAAGAAAGGATAAAAAGAGAAAGAAAAATAAAGAAAAGAAAAACAGAGAGAATGAAAGAGGACAAGAGAAAGAAAAAGAGGATGAGAAAGGAGAAAAGGAGAGAAAGAAAGATGAGAAAGAGAAAGAAAAGGAGAGGCTGCTTTCTCCCATAAATGTGGCAACTTGGATAGTGGTTGTTCTTCCCATGCATCGGTTTTCAATGCGCAACGTTTGCACGCAGACACACACCCCTGGGCTCATTCTTCTGCCATGTGCCCTATGTTTCTAGGCCAGGCAGATGTTGGCCCTTCTCTATCCCAAATGCCATGCAAATCTTCTCTCCCTCCCCCCACTTCTCCATCCATGCCCAGGCCCTTTTCGGCACATGATGGCCTTCACAGGCTAGGCCTGGATCCGATCCAAATCGGCTTGCATCACTCCCACAAGCACTGGGTTTGAACCTGGCCGACCCGAGGCATGTGGCGAACCTAGAAAAGACACCCACGTGCAAGGCTTTGCTGTGGGAAGGCGCATGAATTGTTATGTCAGCAAAGCTCGGGTTGACCTCTGTGGCTTTTGCCGGGTCTGTTTTGACCCTGCCGAAGCCTGTCTTCTTTCAATGGGAAGCCCTCTTGTTTGCCAGAACAGTGTGCCCACTGGCTGCAACGGTGCGTGGGCGCACGGCGAACGCACACACGTGTCTCCACATCCTTTTCGCCCCCTTCCTCTTCTCAGTCTCTCGCACAAACATCTGCCTCTCCTTTCCTCCTCTGGCAGGGGGGAAGGGGGGGAGAGGAGACGCGCATGACTGGCGCACCTGGGGCCCTGCGCACTCCCCGGCCTGGCACCCGGCCAAGTTGCCACAGCAACTGCCGTCAGCCTGGGACGTCTTTTCCTCTGCCAGGCCTCTGTGGGAACCTGGAGGCCGGCCAGGGGCGCTCTGGCGCAGCGCATAAGCGGGAGGGCCCAGCGCACCCGCCTCCCCCTAGGCCTGGGCCTTCTCCTAAAGCCTGGCTGGCACCCCCAGGGGAAATGTGCAGGCTGGCTGGTGTGAGGCAGATGTGGGAACGGCAGAGAGCCAGACCTCCCCTGTAATAAGGGCTCAGCGCCGGGTGTGCGCCGGTTCCCACTCCCCCGCCATAGTACCAGCCGGGCCCTGCCCTGACAACTGCCAACCCACCTACGCCAACCGGGCGCCACACGCCACGCCCAGGGAGCATCGGGTCGGATCTCACGCCTGGGGCTCGCCTGGCCCGCCCAGGGCGGCCCGCCTGGCCCGGCTCCTGGCGTTGTGTGCGGATCGCTTTTGCCCCCACAGCATTCGATGCGGGGTACAAAGAGCGAGCCGCTTCGAAGATTGAGGCCAGGCGAAAAGGGCTGGGGTGGCCTCAGCAGCTTCGTAGGTGGAAGGTTGGCAAGTCGGCAGTTCGAGACCCGGGTCCTGCATGATGGATTGAGCGCCCGTCTCTGTCCCAGCTCCTGCCAACCTATCACTACAGGAGGGATTCTCAACTTGTGGTGATAGAAGTCTAAACAAATAATACTTGCAATTTCTTGCTTTCGAATGGCTCGGTTGGCAGGAGCTGGGACAGAGAAGGGCACTCGCTCCGTCATGCAGGACCCGGGTCTCGAACTCCTGAATTCTCAACCTTTTTAAGCCAGGGGCCGGGACAGGCTCCCTCAGACAGATTCAGGGACAGACGGCCATATTGCCCTTCCTCCACCCCATGGCACTTCCTGGTAGCCACCCCACACGAAATGGTGCTGTGGGCCGCATCCAGTTCACAGGTTGAGATTCCTTTCTGTAGTCCAAAGCGCCGAGAAGGGTTCGAAGAGAGGCACAGGGTGACCCTCCCCGCGTCACGCGCTCTCTTGACGCGCAAACGCCCTCACGGGAAGGATGGAAAGAAATGACTCCTGGCCGTGTGATCAGGAAAAACAACCGGAGATGGCATTTCTCCCCCACCACTGGAAAGGCGGGGGATGAGACGTGGTGGGGACAATTAGCAGGTTACTCATTAAAGTGACCCCCTCGCAGACGGAAATCACAACGCTGGCAAGCTCAGAGGCAGGAAAAGAAACGCCTTTGTTCCCCCCTTGGAATAATGAATAATCGTAATAATAATGTCAAGGTCACCCTTGCTCGGAAAGCCAGTCGTATCCGACTCTAGGGTTCAGTGTTCATCTCCGTTTACAGCTGGGGTTCCCAACCGGAGGCCTGGCACCATTTCATCGGGGGCCCCACCCCTCCACTCAAAGGACATTTGAGAAACAAAACGGCCACCCCCTTTGAAGCTGTCGCGGCAACATGGCTGCCCCCATCGTGCAAGCAGGGCAAAATGGCCGTCGGGCTCTCAACGCTGACCGAGGGAGCGTGACCCGGCCCCTCGGCTTGAAAAGGCCGGGAACCCCTGTTTGACAGCCAAAGCGCCAGCGCTGTCTGAGTCTGCAGGCGTTTTCATTGACACGTAGAAGGCACGACTAAGCACTGGGGCGCATGGAATATTGTTACTTTCCCCACTGCAGTGGGCATCTCTTTATCTACTTGAAATTTCTTACAGCTCGGTTGGCAGGCGATCGGGACGGGCGCGCGCGCACTCCATCGTGCAGAACTTCGAAGCAGCTGGAAGGCCAGCAAGTCGGCAGTTCAACTCCTGGAAACTGCATGATGGATTGAGTGCCCGTCTCTGTCCCAGCTCCTGCCAACCTAGCCGTTCGAAAGCAAGAAATTGCAAGTAGATAAATCGGGACCGCTTGGGTGGGGAAAAGATCTTGGGGACACGAAAGGAGCCACATTCAGGCATCCCCCTGAGCGGAGTTTCTCCAGCAAAAATCCTTTTGACACAGAATAATTTCTGACATGAAATTATTATGATTATGATGATTATTACTGGACTGCCTCTGGTGATGATCATCGGCCGGGAGGCCAAAACCTTGGCTTTTGGCCGAGGCTGGCCGAATGTCAGGTCAAGGCGTCCGGCTGCATTCCTCCGTGTGCATGAGCGTGTGCCAAAAGCCAGGGGTTGAGGTTTCCACCCGGAATATCGCCCTGGGGAGTCCTTCGTCTCTTCCTGGACGGGAATGTTCTGCCCAAGACGGGAAGACCCAGAACAGGCCTTATAAGGCAACGGGTCTGGGGAGGGGGAATCGAATTTCTCCGCTCCAGGAATCCAGCCTCCCTTCCCCTTTAACAAGGAGCAAATGCATTCCACGTTGCATTGCTCATTATGGTGGCTCAGTGGTTAAGAAGCCTGCCTTGTTAGCTGGACGGCCGGCAAGTCGGCAGTTCGAGACCCGGGCGCTAGTGAGCACCCATCTCTGACCCAGCTCCTGCCAACAGTTTGAAAGCGTTGCAAGTGGATAAATAGGTGGGGGGAAAGATCTCGGGGTCACGGAAGGAGCCTCGTTCAGGTGTCCCCTGAGCCGAGTTCCTCCCTCAAAAGTCCTTTCGACCCCCAATAATTTCTGACTCTGAATTATTATTACTAAAAGTAAAGTAAAGGTTACTGGAGTAAAGGTTCCCCTTGCTCAAAAGCCAGCCATATCCGACTCCAGGGTTCAGTGCTCATTTCTCGTTTCAAAGCCGAAGAGCCAGCGCTGTCCGCTTCTGCAGACGTTTCCGTGGTCACGTGGCAGGCATGACTAGACACCTTGTCAACTTATTTACTAGCCAATAGTAACCTCCATGAAGGGAACGTAATACTCCAGACGAGGCTGTTTCATTTCCTTAATGTGTGAATCCCAGCCCACCGGCTGTATTCCACCCACTAAACCAGGGGTTCCCAACTGAAGGCCTGTGGGCCAAATCTGGCCCACGGCATCATTTTATGTGGCCCCGGCCCTTCCAAGGGCATTCGAGAAGCAAAACAGCCGCCCCTTTGAGCGCCCGCCAGTCTCTGTCCCGGCTCCTGCCAACCGAGCTGTCGGGACACAAAATGGCCACCCCCAGAGCAAAACGGCGATCCGGCCCACGATGCTGACCAAGAGAACGTGATGGACACGCACATGGCTTGGGAACCCCTTGCACTAAGCCGAGCGGTGTGTGACAACTCCAGTTTGAAGAAAGCAACCTACAGGAATCTGCTGAGGGAGGAGAGGAGACCGTTTTGGCCTAGAAATCCTCTTTTTAATTGAGAACGCGCAATGGCTGGGCATCGGCCCACATCAACTGAACGGACCCTGGGAGGAAGAGGAACCGACAGCTCGAGGTGGCTTTATCCTCACAGCCGGCAACAGGATTTCCTGTAACACACAGAGAAAGAAAAAAAAATAAGCCAGAAACCAGATGTTCTTGTACAATAGTGTCACTTCCAAGCAACTTACAGGGATTCTCAAGCCGCGGCCCAGATGTGGCCCACAGGACCATTTCACGTTGCCTCCGCTACACCAGGAAGTGCCATGTGGCGGAGGCAGGGCAAAATGGCCCCCCGGCCCCCGAAGCTGACTGAGGGAGCATGACTTGGGGCCCCCGGCTTAAAAAGCTTGAGGACTCCTGCTCTATCGGATGGGGTAGTTTGGTTAAAGGTCAAAGTTCACCGGATGAGGAGCAATGCTAAAGGAGGACGAGGGTGAGGAACTCGACCTTCCCGACGTCACTTGGAGGACCCCCGAATAGGCTGAGGGTTGGAGTCCTTAAATGCAAGACCAAGAGTGGACAATGCCATGCTGCGTGGATGTGGAAAGATACAGAATCCATTGGCTCATTTACTAGTCTGCCGACGACTGCCAGGGACAGGCACAGACGAGGACTTGGGTTTGGCCAACTCCAAGAGCGTGGCTTCGTTTGGGCAGTCCAGGGGGTGATCGGGACATGAAAGAAGAACCAAAAACATTCGGCGATGAAGACTTGAGTTTGGCCAACGTCAAAGCCAAGAGCGTGGCTTCGTTTGGTCACTCCAGGGTTTTATCGGGACAGGAAAGAAGAAGAACCAGAAACAGGCACCGATGAGGACTTGAGTTTGACCAACGCCAAGAAAGTGGCTTCACTAGGGTAGTCCAGGGTTTGATCAGGACACAAAAGAAGAACCAGAAACATTCACCGATGAGGACTTGACTTTGGCCAATGTCAAAGCCAAGAACGTGGCTTCGTTTGGGCAGTCCAGGGTTTGATTGGGACACAGAAGAAGTAGTAATGTTCCTTTTTCGCAGTATAGTTCCCAAAATCCCCTAACCCCGTGATGGCCAACCTTGGCGCTCCAGATGTTCCTGGACTTCAATTCCCAGAAGCCCTGATCAGCAGGAGTGTTGATCAGGGCTGGTGGGAATTGAAGTCCAAGAACATCTGGAGTGCCAAGGTTGGCCATCGTGGCACATAACCCATCACCAAGCAATTTCGGTCCGAACGAAGAACATTTTCAAGGCCCGGGCTTGTGCGAGCAGAATGAAGCTTCTTGGAACGGCCAAACTCAGACACCAATGGTCAACTTCTTGCTCATAAAGCCAGTCGTATCTGACTCTAGGGTTCAGTGCTCATCTCTTTTTCAAAGCCGAAGAGCCAGCGCTGTCTACTTCTGTAGACGTTTCCGTGGTCATGTGGCAGGCATGACTCAACACAAGGAACGCTGTTACCTTTCCCACCGAAGTGGTCCCTCTTGATCTCCTTGCAATTGCTTTCGAACTGCTAGGTTGGCAGGAGCTGGGACAGAGACGAGAGCTCACTCCGTCCTGCAGTACTCGGGTCTTGAACCCAACCTTCCAGTTTTCTAGCTCAACATCTTACCTACTAAGCCACCGCAGTCCCTTATGGCAAACCTACTCGTGTCTATTAACATATAGGGCAGTTGGCTCTCCAAGTGTTCTTGGATTTCAATTCCCAGAAGCCCCAAGTCAGTACTCCTGTAGCTCAGGGCTTCTGGGAATTGAAGTCCAAGAACACCTGGAGTGCCAAGATTGGCCATCGCTGGCCTAGAGGCTATATATACCCTCCAATATTGGAAGCTTTCAGTCTTTGCTTACTGGAACGTCCTACCAGGACGCTTGAGGGCTTCCTGGAGGTCTCCGCTACAGAAAAACTGGATTCCACCGGCTTTTAGCCAGATCGAACTTCCGCTTCGCTTCCGGGTCTCTTTAACTGGTTGCTGGATTCAGAGAAATAGTGAATTCCTGCGGGCACAAGACGGCTTGCAAGTAGACAGTTGGGAATCAGCGCTCCACCTTTCAGATTATCCGTCCTACAGCGTCACCTAGCGGCCTCAGGGTTGCAGTGGCTTGGCGGTTAGGAAGCTCGCGTTGTTAGCTGGATGGACGGCAAGTCGGCAGATCAAGACCCGGGGAGTGTGTGACCGAGTGAGTGTCTGTCATCTCTCCCGGCTCCTGCCAACCTCGCAGTTCGAAAGCCAGAAATTGCCAGGAGATAAATAGGGACCACGTCGGTGGGAAAAAGATCTGCCAACCCAGCAGGGTGAAATTGCAAGAAGATAAATAGGGGCCACTTTGGTGGGAAGGTAAACAGCCTCATTCGGGCGTCCCGAGCGGGGTTCCTCCAGCAAAAATCCTTTCGACCCAGAATAATTTCTGACACTAAATTATTATTATTACCTAGTGGGCAGACCTCTGGCCAAGGGATTCTCAACTTGCGGCCCGCAGGCTGGATGTGGTCCACGGCACCATTTCATTTGGGGGCCCCCACCGCCTCCATCACACCAGGAAGTTCCATGTGGTCGAGGAAGGGCAAAATGGCCATCCGGCCCCTGAAGCTGTTCGAGGGAGCGTGACCCGGCTGCGCCTGGCTTTAAAAGGTTCAGCAGTGGAGTTTAGGATCTCAAACTGTACGTGCACTGGCCCGCATGCTGTGGTTCAAAGCGAGGTAAAGGTCGCCCTTGCTCGAAAGCCAGTCGTATCCGACCCTAGGGTTCAGTGCTCATCTGTCTATAACCAAAGAGCCAGCGCTGTCTGCGTCTGCAGACGTTTCCGTGGCCATGCGGCAGGCACGCCTCGACACCGGAGCGTACGTAACTCTGTTTACCTTCCCACCCAAGTGGTCCCTATTTATCTATATTGCTTTGGAAGTGCAAGGTTGGCAGGAGCTGGGGAAGAGGCGGGAGCTCCCTCCGTTGTGCAGTCAACCAAACTCTGACCTTCCAGGCTGCAAGTTCGGAGTCTTAAACACTCTTGAGCCACCGTACCCCCCAAAAGTCAAGGCAACCCCCACGTAATTGAGATGTTTGGGGGCGGAACTGAAGAGACAGAACAGAACCGTGCCGTTAGATTAACAAATGACCCGTATTCAAAAGCTCTCTACCTGTTTCACTCTAACGCCTTCACGATGGCTTCGTTGGTTTCCACACAAATCTGGGCCTCCGCCTTTGCTGCGTCGTCGGTGGCCGACGCCATTGCCGACTGGGCCTTTTCTAGGTTCGCCTTGGCTGTCTGAAAACAAGGGGGGAAACGATGCCTCTGTTGACGGTCGAATCTCTCTTTGATTGCTTATAAAAAGGGGTCCGCAACCTGCAGCCCCCGGGTGCTATTTCATGCAGCCTCCGCCCTTCCAAGGGCACTCGAGAAACAGAAAGGCCATTCCTTTTGAAAAGGCTGGGGCAAAATGGCAGCCCCCAGGCAAAATGGCCGTCCGACCCTCGAAGCTGACTGAGAGGGCGTGACCCGGCCCTTTGGGCTTGAAAAGGTTGGGAAAACCCATTCTATATGTTTTAATATCTACGTCCTCCTCTCTTGATGCAGAAATCTTGTCCTTTTGCTTTGGGCTATTCCAGGGGGGGGGGATGCAAGTGACAGATATGGGGGTTTGGGCCAGACAGTTATTATTATTATTTATTAAAATTTCTATACCGCCCTCCTTGCTTCGGCTTGTTGCCTCATCTCTCAATGTATGGATTTTTAAATCTTTTAACTCTACTTAGTTTTAATCTCTTTTGATTATTTTAATCTTGATTTGTACTGCGTTTTATGCGTCTTTGTAAAGGTTTGTTGGCCGCCCCCGGGGTCTTTTTGAGGAGGGTGGCATGGAAGTTTGATTAAATAAATAAGTAATCAATAAGGGCCCACTCACCGCAAGATCGAGCGAGTCTAGTTGCACAACTTCCTCCGCGAGCAGCTGGACCGAGGAGTCGGCGTTCACCGTGACGGAGCCGCTACTCACTGCAAGCACAAAACAGAAAGAGATAATTAGGAATAGATAAATAACTCAAAGGCACGTATTTGCCTTCTAATGCCATCCAAAATAATCGGCCAAACCCCGTCGCCATGCTCACCGAAATACTTGGTCGACGCGCCGTCCTCGGCAAAGACCGTCACAACTCCAGGCCTCAGGACCTGCAAGGTCGGGACGTGGGCAGCCAAGATGCCAAACGCCCCACTCAAGGTGGGCACGTCGACCTGCTTTACATTCTCTGCATTGTAGAAAACCTGTGGAGGGGGAGAATTGGAAAAGGGGATGTGAAAAGGTAATACTAATGTAGTAGAAGGGGAAAGTTCTGGGATAGGACAGTATCTCCATAAAGATAAAGGGTGCCTTTGCTCGAAAGCCAGTCGTATCCGACTCTAGGGTTCGGTGCTCATTTCCATTTATAGCCAAACAGCCAGCGCTGTCTGCACCTGCAGACGTTTCCGGGGACGTGTGGCAGGCATGCCTAGACACCGAAGTGCACGGAACATCGTTTACCTTCCCGCCAAAGTGGTCCCGATTGATTGGCTGCAACGTCTTGCTTTAGAACGGCTAGGTTGGCAGGAGCTGGGACAGAGGATGGGCACTCGCTGCATCGTGCGGTACTCAGGGCTCAAACTGCCAACATTCCAGTCATCATGGTTCAGCGTCTTCACCGCTAAGTTACGGCAGTCCCTTATCTCCATAAAATACACTGATAAAACTGTATCACAAGGATTCTCAACCTGCAGGTCCGATGCGGCCCGTGACACCATTTCATGTGACCCCCACCACCACACCAGGAAGCGCCATGTGATGGAAGAAGGACAAAATGGCCGTCCGGCCCTCAAAGATCTGACAGTTGGGTTTTCTTAATTTCCTCTTGAAGGCCTCCAATGTTAGAGTGCTCTCCACCTCCTGAAGTCAAGGGCTCCGTTGTCGTACTACTTTAACAGCTAGGAAACTTGCTGTAGCTTATTATTATTTATCATAGCTGTTGCTATTTTCTTCATCTCATTATTATGACAAACTACACACACATGTTCTCAGCCGGTGGGGTGGAAGAGTGGAAGGTATTTCATATTTTATCTTGGCATTGCGTACTTTTCTTAAAATGTTCAGAAACGCACAGTCACACAAGTCTGCTCCTTTCATGTCAGAAATTATTCCGGTTCAGAAAGGATTTTTGTGGGTAAATGGCATAGGACTTCTTGTGCATAACTGTTTTCTCATAATAATTGCTTTTTCCAGGCCACACTATAAATTAGCACAAAGAAATGCTCTTAAAATCATGTATACAGTACAAGCTTTGTTTAAACCGCAGGCTTATTTTGATAAGGGGGAAAGGATTTAAGAATTCTCCAGGCCACACTATAAATTAGCACAAAGAAATGATTCTAAATTCATTATACAGAGAGGGATACCACCCAAATGGGAGGCATAAAAATATAAATAAATAAATAAAATACAGTAACTGCATTCTTAGTTTGGTAAGAGAAAAGGGTTTAATCATTCTCCAGGCCACACTATAAATTACCACAAAGGATCTTAAAATCATTATACAAGTTTCATTAGTAAAGGTCGCCCTTGCTCGAAAGCCAGTCGTATCCAACTCTTGGGTTCAGTGCTCATTCCTGTTTACAGCCAAAGAGCCAGTGCTGTCTGCATTTGCAGACATTTCCCTGGACATGTGGCAGGCATGACTAGACACCAGAGTGCATGGAACGCTGTTACCTTTCCCACCAAAGTGGTCCTTCTGTATCTACTTGCAATGGAGTGTATGGAATGCTGTTATCTTTCGCACCAAAGTGGAACCTCTGTATCTATTTGCAAAGGAGTGCACGGAATGCGGTAACCTTTCCCTCCGAAGTGGCACCTCTTTATCTACTTGCAATTTCTTGCTTTCAAACTGCTAGGTTGGCAGAAGAAGCTTCCTTTAATTGCAGGCTTCTTTTGATAAGGGGGGAAAGGGTTTAATAATTCAAATTAATTCAATATTTTGGGAGGAGGGGTCTGTCACAGGGTCATAATAATGGCAATACTGTACCTGGGAAGGTGAAGCGAAGGTGAAGGCCAGTTGGGCCTGGCCTGCGGAAGCCGCGGCGGCCTCCGCATAATGCCGGGCTGGGCCCCGCCGGGAGGCCAAGGCGAAGGAGCGGGCCAGAAAGCGGCTGGCGGGCAGCATGGCGGAGCCAAGGACAGAAGCTGAGGAGGAAAGGAAACAAGATAGACTGACTACGACTCCCAGCATGCCCCGCGAGGGGAACATCCGGGGCTCCACCGCTTTCCAAGCTCCGCCGCGGGGCATGACGGGACGGAAGCCCAAGGCGGCCTTGGCGCAGAACAGGCAGCCGCCATTTTGTTCGCTGGGCCGTTGTCCCAGAAGGCACTGCGTGAGCCCGACTGCTTCTGGGTTTTTCAAACCGGAAGTCGGTCCGTCGCTCTAAAGGGTCCCCCACATCTACTTCCGGCGCTGCGTGGCCGTGTTTTTCCCTCTCAGAGATGAAGTTTGGCAAGGGGCGAATGGCGGCCTGGCTGCTTTTTACGGCCCTGGCGGCCTCCGCCTTGGTGTCCCGGCCCGTGACGGCGGCGGCGAACGAGACCTCAGGGGCCCAGGCGGTGTCGTCGTCGGCGCCTCAGCCGGGCCCGGTAGGCCCCAAAAGCCCCGGGGTTCCCGTAGGGCCTGCCCCGGCGACCGCGGCTGCTCCTACGACGGCGGCCGTCGACTCTTCGTTCCCTGCCACCTCCGGGCTGAGGTTACCGGTCCTCCACCGGGCGCTTTACGTTATCTTCGGCCTGGCGGGCCTCGGCGTCCTCTACTACCTCGGGGGCCGGGCGTTGAGGTGAGGAGAGGGAGCTCCTGCTTTGGGAAGAGACGAGTAAATAGTTCCGTTAAGTAGTTACTGAGGGAGGAGAGAAAAGGACTTTGGGGGGAATATAAGTAATTCGTTACTGTTATGTGAGGGGTAAGCAGGTCTTGGGGAGTTACTTCCTTGGAAAGACACGTACAGTATTTAATTGACCTTGGTGAGAGAGGAAAAGAGAAGGAGAACGCAGAGACCAGGAAGTTACATCTTTGGGAAGATTAAGTAGTTACTATTATCAGAGAATAAACAGAAAACGCTGTAGCACTTTAAAGACTAACTGTTATATTTCACTGTGAGCTTTCGTGGATCAAGTCCACTTCATCCAGTCTGGTGAAGTGGACTTGATCCACAAAAGCTCTCACTGAAACATAGCATGATTTTTTTTTTTGCAATAGTAGCCGTGTTAGTCTGTGGTTCAGGCATATCGGAAAACAAAATAAAAAAAAAAACACTGTAGCACTTTAAAGACTAACTGCTATATTTTTATCGTTAGCCTTTGTGGATCAAGTCCACTTCTTCAGACACTTCTTCACTCCTTGTCTGAAGAAGTGGACTTGATCCACAAAGGCTAACACTAAAAATATAGCAGTTAGTCTTTAAAGTGCTAGTGTTTTTTATTTTGTTTTCCGATATTCCTGAAACATAACAGTTAGTCTTTAAAAATGCTACATCGTTTTTGTTTTGTTTATTCTCCGATAATGGTAACTATGACTCCGAGTAGGGCGGTATATAAATCAAATAAATAAATAAATATCTTCCCAAAGAAGTAACTTCCTGGACTCTGCTTTCTCCTTCCCTCTTCCTCTCTCGCTAACGTCAGCTAACTACTGTACATGTCTTTCCAAGTCCACTTCATCAGTGGACTTGATCCATGAAAGCTCATGTTATTCTTTAATCCACAAAATGCTCACAGTTAGTTTTTAAAGTGCTACAGCATTTTTGTTTTGTTTATTCTCTGATGTGCCTGAAACACTGACTAATATGGCTACTGTTCCAAAAAATTAGTTACCATTAGGTTTTTAGTGACGGGACAGCAGAGATAGGAGAGTTGCTTCCTAGAAAAGCCAAGTACCTGTGGCTCAAGTGGCTAAAGATGCTGACTGGAGGCGGGAGGTCAGCAGTTCAATTCCCGAGTACTGCAGGACAGAATGAGCTCCCATCTTTGTCCCTGCTCCTGCCAACCTAGCAGTTCAAAAGCAAGAAATTGCAAGAAGATAAAGAGGGACCACTTAGGTGGGAAGGAAAGCAGCGCTCTGTGCGCTGCCAGTGTCTGGTCTTGCCTGCCACATGACCACTGAAACGTCTGCAGAAGCAGACGCCGCTGGCTCTTCAACTTTGAAACAGAGATGAACACTGAACTCTAGAGTCGGATATGATTGGCTTTCAAGCAAGGGAAACCTTTACCTTAAGTAATTAGTGATGAGTGAGGAGGAAGAAAAAGCAGAGTTCAGAGTTACTTTTTTTGAAAAGAAACATAGTTACAATTAGGTAATTAGTGGGAGAGGCTGGGGGAAGGGTGAAACAAAGTTTGGGAGGTTATTTCCTTGGAAAGACAAGTAATCAGTTTCTGTTAGAAAGAAAGAGGAAACAGCGTAGGGATTTATTCCTTTGAAAACATGAGTACTGTACTGTAATTGGTTACCATTAGATAGTTACTGTACTAATGAGGAAAAGTTGAGTCTGTTGGGAACTTGTTATTAAATACTGTATACACAAATATAAGTCATCCCGAATATAAGTCGAAGTACCTAATTTGGACCTCTAAAACTAGGAAAATAGATTGAGTCTAAGTCCAGGGTGGAAAATGCAGCCGCTACTAGTGAGTTTCGATAATTAAAATACATGAAAATACGGTAAAATTAATTAATTTAGACATTTGTGTGGGTATGCTTTTGAGTGTTTACATTGACCCAAGTATAAGTTGAGTCTCATTTTTGGACCTCATTTTGAGGGCTAACCCCCCCCCCCCCCGATTTATACTGTAATTTTAATTGATGAATTATTAATTGGTGAACTTGTTATTCTTTAATATCTTTTTAAATCTTTTAGTCTTTTAAAATTTAACTTTTTTGAGATGGCTGGGGATATTATTGTTGGTTTTATTGTTGATTGTATTTTTGACTGTTGGTTCGCTGGTCCTGAGTCATTCGTGAGGAGGGCGGTGTAGAAGTGTGATTAAATAAATAATAGATACGGTATCCATGATTTACAAATACGTATTACCTTTTCCTTCCAAGAGATACGTGTCTAGTTACTGTTTCTGCTTTAAAACAAACTTGTTTTCCTGACCTATTCAGGGAAGTTGTGTAATAGTTTTTACTGACCAAGGTTTGAGTTTATCTTTTAATTTAACCGATTTAGCAAACCCAGCAAAGAGTATTGTATTTGATTCCTACTAATGTAGCAAGAAAGTTTATTTAAAGGTTTTAACGCTATTTCTGAATATCCACAGTAATATTTGGATACATTCAAGTGACTTTATTCCAACAGGCATGCATTCTCCTTGGTTTTGTAACAAAATCCAGAGCTTTAGGCCAGGTTTAGTGATAGCAACTGGATCAAAAATATCTAAGCATTACAAGGCGGAACTGTAGACTCATGGATTGACTTCCTTTTTTAGGACAAAGAAACCCCCGCGCAAAAAGTACGGCTTGCTATCCAACTCAGAAGACCGCATGGAAATGGCCTCTCTGGAGAGTGACGAAGATACGGTATTTGAAACGAGGAGTTTTAGGCGGTGAGTGGCCATCTTTGTGTGCGTCCGTCCTCTTTCCTTCATGCAGCAATCGAGAATCGGAACTGATGGCTGCTAGGTGTGCAAACTGCATAGCTTTGTATGGCAATAAAGGTTCATAGGGCAGTGATGGCGAACCTTTTGAGTGTCCAAACTGCAAAGCCAAACCCACTTATTTATCACAAAGTGCCAACACAGCAACAGGGGAGGAATGAAATGCTCCCATTGGGCTGCTGGGCAGAGGGGTGGGGCGAACTCTGTGCTGGGGTAAGGGAGGAAGTGCTCCCATTGGGCTACTGGGCAGAAGGGCGGGATGAACTCTGTGCTGGGGGAGGAAGGTTTCCCATTGGGCTGCTGGGCAGAGGGGTGGGACATTCTGTTCTGGGGTACCCACAGAGAGGGCTCCGAGTGCCACCTCTGGCACACGTGCCATAGGTTCGCCATCACTGTCATAGGGCGGGCCAGTAACGGAGTTAGGTGTGTTAAACATCAGATGGCATGAACGAAGTTTTTTTCTCATCTGAAGAAAGATGCTTTAGAATAGAGATTCCAAACCTTTTCAAGTCGGGCCTCCGGTCACACTCTCTTGGTCAGCTTCGAGGGCCGGATTGACCATTTTGCCCTGCCTGCATGATGTGGGCAGCCATTTTGTCCCAACAGCTCCAAAGGAGCAGCCATTTTGTTTCTCAAATACCCTTGGAGGGGTGGGGAGCAACATTGAAACAGCACTGTGGGCCGGGTCTGGCTCATGGGCCTTAGGTTGGGAATCCCCTGGTTTAGAAGTATCTGGCCGGTCTTGCATTAGAACAGTTGTGAACCTTGGGCACTCCAGCTGTTCTTGGACTTCAATTCCCAGAAGCCCAAGTCAGCATTCCTGCTGATCAGGGCTTCTGGGAATTGAAGTCCAAGAACATCTGGAGAGCCAAGGTTGAGGACCTGTTATCTAGACCAGGGTTCTTCAAACTTGGCTCTCCAGATGTTCTTGGACTTCAATTCCCAGGAGCCCCAGTCAGCACTCCTGCTGATCAGGGCTTCTGGGAATTGAAGTCTAAGAACACCTGGAGTGCTAAGGTTGCCCATCACTGTGTTAGAATCACAGGGTGGGTCTGGTTCAGTCTGCATCAGTTCTTTTCTCAGAAGACTCTTATTGTGTCTGGCCAGACATCCCCGTTATGGTATAGCAAATATTCAGTGCCAGGTGTTTGATTTCTATCTTTCCACCATTTACAATTGAAAAAGGGGCATTTAGAGCTCATCCGAATAACAACCAGAGATTATCTACTACTGCCAGCTGTAGGAAGCTGTATTGATTTGCATGCTTCTTTGTCATGCTGATTAAGCTCTCTATGCCTCTGTATCTGGTGTATATAAGTTTGTGCCTTGAAGTCTCACTCCCCTGTCTGATGAAGTGGACTTGATCCATGAAAGCTCACATTAAAAATACAATATAGCAGTTAGTCTTTAAAGTGCTGCAGCGTTTGTTTTTTGTTTATTCTCTGATATGCCTGAAATTTCTAGACCAGGGATTCTCAACCTGTGGCCCCATGGGCCAGATGCAGCCCATGGCACCATTTCATGTGGTCCACTGCCTCCACTGCACCCGGAAGTGCCGTGTGGTGGAGGAAGGGCAAAACGGCCGTTCCGGCCCTGAAGCTCTCTGAGGGACCAGGGACCGGCTTAAAAAGGTTGAGACCTCCTGTTCTAGACCTTCTTCTGAGGCAGGCCTGTGGGCGGACGCATCGCAGCCGTCTAACATTCTGGTTTTCTCTTCTAGATGACGATGGGTCCAACGGTGTGACGTTGCTGGGCTTTGACCAGGGAAGTTGCACCTCTCCTGTTGGAAGCTGCTTTTT
The DNA here is from genome assembly GCA_030440675.1 of Furcifer pardalis. Lineage (NCBI taxonomy): Eukaryota > Metazoa > Chordata > Lepidosauria > Squamata > Chamaeleonidae > Furcifer > Furcifer pardalis. Next base: position 47,801,135 of record CP126898.1, read on the forward strand.
CTTCATCCTTTCCAACTTTTCTTTTTAAAACCAGGGTGTACAGTATTTGTGTTATATATATGTATATTTTCCTTGAAGAATCTGCTTGCCTGCTCGAGGGCAATAACTTGACTCCCGAGATGGTTGAAGAGGAGAGCTGGGCGTATCCTTCTTCGGCCCCTGACTGTCGCTGGCTGGAGGTGCCAAAAAAAGTCAAGGGGGAGAGAAAGTCTTGACACATTCCTCACAACGATGTTGGGCTGGTGGTTCTGTGATAGAAACGACTGTTTACGGGATTCACTTTTGAGAGGGTCCCCTCTGGTGATTTCCTGCCTGCCGCGGCTTCTTCTTTTTGCGACGAGGTGTGTTATTGTTTTGGAAGGAAGGGTTTGGATCACGCCGACACTGCTTATGTGCAATCACCTGCGATTTCAAGGACGCTGTGCCACGCGGGAGCCAAGACATCTCTGTCCAGCGCGGTCACTGGATTTTGGAAAGCTGCCCCTTTCCATCGGCATTGTGTTGATTCTGAATTTCGCATAGAAAGCCGACCGCTCAGGTGGATCTAATTTGGTGCTGGCACCTATCTAAAGTTGTTCCTCTGCTTTTTAGTTCCATCTCGCTTTCTTGTTTAGGGCTAAGCCTGTTGTGGGTTGCCAGCAGGCAAAGCCGCCACTGATGCGCCCCACCCTTCCTAGAAAGCGGATGCAGTGCTCAGCTGCCCGGCCACTGGAGACATCTGTTTGCGAGCAAAGGATGGTCTTGTCTTTTACGTTGGGTGTCGAAGCAGAGGTAATTTGGGCAGAACTCTACCACCGTCCTACAGCCTCCTAAAACTGCAGGATGTGTTAAGGCAGGGTTCTCAACCCTCTAAGCCACGCTCAGGTAGCTGAGTGGGCCGGATTGGTGGCTCCCCCTGGGCTGTAAATGCTGTAAAACAGGTCCACGGCTGCCGTGAACGCATTTTCAACAACCGCGGGCACATTTACGGCTGTCGTAGGTGGAGAACCCCTGCCGTAAGGGGTAGCCTGGAACAGATCAGTCTTGATTATTCTCTTTTGTTAAACAATGCTCCTCCCTCCTCTGTGAATAGGACGGATTATATGTTCCTCCTCTGAAGGAGTTTGAAGCCTCTGTCCTTTGCTAGGGAGCCATTCATCTCTATTGAATGGTGCCCCATTCTACAGTCTTTGAAACATGTTCCCGTTGGTGCCGTGAGGTTTCTTGAGGGGCCGCTGTGGTAAAGTAATAAATGGTCTTCTTTCCTCTTGGCAAAAAAAGAATAACATTTATTTGCTGGCCTTTTCTTCCACTCGCAGATCTGTGTTGTTGTTGTGTTAAAACCCATTCCTTCAGTTTTTTTCGGTCCAAAAGATGGACAGTAATTCCATTTACAATGTTGTCAAGTCATTTCGAAGCTCAGATAGTGGGGGGATAATCCAAGGCCATCCAACGGATGGTTTTCTGTTTTGATTCAGCGCTCCGGATAAACGGGGGAGAACAATATATTTTTTCTTAAAACCGCCACCGCAGGGCGTGCGTTTTTTGGGGTCCGTCGTGGAAAGGGGAACAATCATTTGCAGATTTCTGGCTCAAGAATAATAAACGTTTCGTTCTTTATTTGCTTCTCCACTTTGAAATTTGTTGTCGAACGTAAGCATGGTGGATTATCGGTGGCGGCAAACCTGTGGCACGCGTGGCAGAGATGGCATGCAGAGCCCTCGGTGTGGGTGCCTGGGCGCTCACCCCAGCACAGAGTTTGTCCCTCCCTTCTGCCCAGCAGCCCAATGGGAACGCTTCCTCCCTCCCCCCAGCACAGACTTCATGCCGCCCCTCTACCCAGAAGCCCAATGGGAGCGCTTCCTCTCCCCAGCACATAGTTTGCCCTACCCCTCTGCCCAGCAAACCAATGGGAGTGCTTCCTCCCCCCAGCACAGAGTTCGTCCTGCCCCTCTGCCCAGCGGCCCAATGGGAGCGCTTCCTCCCCGAGTGCACCGAGTGCTGTTTACCTCCCCACCGAAGTGGTACCTCTTTATCTAATTGCAATGTCTTGCTTTCGAGCGGCAAGGTTGGCAGGCGCTGGGAGACTGGACGGGAGCTCGCTCCGTCATGAGTCACCCAGGTCTCAAACTGCTGACTTGCCGACCGTCCAGGCATCAAACCTTTACCATGCCGCAGGCCCAACGGCTCAGTGGGTAAAATCGCTGGGCCTGGAGACCGAAAGGATGGGGTTTGATTTCCCCGAGAGCTGCCGACGGGGGGACATGAAAGGAGCCTCATTCGGGCGCCCCCTGCAGCAGCACAAATGTGACTATTAAATTTAAATTAAATGAAATTAAAACCCTTTCGACCCAGAGTAATCTCTGACACGGGAACACAGTCCCCTCAGTGAAAAACGGAGGTGATATCAAAGAACAGGCGAGTGAAGGTAAACGCGCTGTCGGTTGCCTTCATCGTCCACGGAGCCATCTGTCAGAGTGGCCGGACCGGCCAGGCGGGACGGAGGTCCCCGTGGGACGGTAGGCCACCGACCCTAACATATCCAGCTGAGAAATTGAGATCCCATCACGGCCCGCTTGGCTGAAGATGCATGACTGCCTCTCCCTCCGCCACTTCCAAGAAGGCCGATGGGGTTTTCCGATTCCTTTCGAGCAAACCCCCTCAATTCAGGGATCCCGTTAGTGGAGGGAATGTCGGACCACCGACTCTAGACCAGGGATTCTCGACCCTGAGTCTTGTGGGCCGGATGCGGCCCCCGAAGCCTCTGCCACACCCGAACTTCCCTGTGGTGGAGGAAGGGCAAAATGGCCGCCTGGCCACCGGAGCTGTTTGAGAAAGCGTGGCCCGGCCCCCGGCGTTAAAAGATTGAGAACTGGTCTAGAACAGAAGTTCCCAACCTTTTCAAGCCAGGGGCCGGGTCACGCTCTCTCAGTCAGCTTTGAGGGCCAGATGGCCATTTTGCCCTGCCTGCACGATGGGGGTGGCCATTTTGTCCCACCAGCTTCAAAGGGACAACCGTTTTTTCTCTCGAATACTCTTGGGAGGGGTGGGGCCCCCACATAAAATGGTGCCAGGGGCTGGATCCAGCCACGAGTCTTAGATTAGGAACCCCTGGTCTAGATTGCTTTTGGGGGGCGATGGTATTAATTGTTCACTGCTTTGGGTAGTAGAGATAACAGGCCCCCTTGCTCGAAAGCCAGTTGTAGCTGACTCTAGGGTTCGATGCTCATCTCTGTTCATAGACACAGAGCCAGCGCTTTCTGCAACTGCAGACGTTTTCGTGGACATGTGGCAGGCATGCCTAAACACTCCGGAACACTGTTTACCTTCCCACCAAAGTGGTCCCTATTGATCTACTTGGAATGTCTTGCTTTTGAACAGTTCGGTTGGCAGGAGCTGGGACAGAGACGGGAGCTCACTCCGTCATACAGTACTCGGGCTGCTGACCTGCCAACCTTCCAGTCTGCTTCTTAACCACTTGAGCCGCTGCACTTACAGGAGAATAAAATAACGATTTATCCTCCCAGCCTGCAAGTTCTTTGACTCGAATAACCTTTTGTCTTTTTGAGCTTCTTTGCTTTTGAGGATGAAAAAGGATGAAAAAGAAAGAAAAGGGGTGGAAATACATCCGGGGTTCTTGGGCTTTTAAAGCCGAGGGCCGGGTCACGCTCCCTCAGGCAGCTTCAGGGGCCAGATGGCCATTTTGCCCTTCGTCCACCACGTGGCACTTCCTGGTGTGGGGGAGGCGGTGGTGGGGCCACACGAAATAGTGCCGTGGGCCGCATTCAGCCCACAGGCCGAAGGTTGAGAATCCCTGAAATACATCTGCCCTTTTAGGTTAGCAGCTTCCAGCTTTTCATGGCACAGAGCTAACTTTGTGTGGTTTGACTTCATAGACGCATTACAGCACAGCCTCAGGATCCGGCCCTCCGAGACCAGGGCACCGGGGAGCAAGGGGTTGCGGTTCCTATGGCGACCGAGAGGTTGTGGACGTCCCTGCCTGCGGCACTACGTTTGGTAGTTTTAGATCTAACGGAGAAGGGGCAAGCCGCGAGGGAGGGGGGAATACATAGTGAGAGATTGCAGTGACTTGAATTAACAACACCCCCCCCCCCCGTGGTGCGGCCGACCTAATTCAAAGCATCCAGGCCAAAAGTGCGACGTGAACTTCACTTCCTGCGGTCCAGAACTTCACCTTGGGTTTGGAATTGTGGCCTCGGTTTGGTTAGAGTGGTCCATGTTTATCTACTTGCAATGGCTTGCTTTCGAACAGCTAGGTTGGCAGGAGTTGAGACAGAGACGGGAGCTCAATCCTTCATGCAGTACAGTACTTGGGTTTTGAATGGCTGACCTGCCTCCCAGTCAGCGTCTTAATCACTTGAGCCACTGCAGTCCCAGATGGGCGGACGGACGGATGGATTGGAAGATAGGTGGATTGGAAGTTGGATGGATTGGAAGATAGGTGGATTGGAAGATGGATGGATTGGAAGATAGATAGATGGATTGGAAAATGATGGATGGATTAGAAAATGGATGGATGGATGGATTAGAAAATGGATGGATAGATAGATGGATGGATACATGGATGGATTGGAATATAGATACGTGGATTGGAAGATGGATGGACGGATGGATGGATTGGAAAATGGATGGATGGATTAGAAGATAGGTGGATTGGAAGATGGATGGATTAAAACTGGATGGATGGATAAATGGATGGATGGATGGATAAATGGATGGATTTATTTATTATTTATTTATTAGTTCAAATTTATATTGCCGCCCACTCACCGTGGCGACTCAGGGCGGCTTACAGAAAACACATTACATTACAATACAATATGTTGGGGTGGGCACAGGGGATGGAGCGGCAAAGTCCTCATCCTGCCCAAGCTTCCTCTTCCCCGGGCAGTTGGCATAGGCACAGGGGGAGGGGCAGCAAGGTCCTCATCCTGCCCTGGTTGCTTCTTCCCCTGGCAGTTGGTGTAGGCACAGGGGGAGGGGCGGCAAGGATGGATGGATAGATGGATGGATGGATGGATACATGTGTGGATTAGAATATAGATAAGTGGATTGGAAGGTAGATAGATGGATTAGAAAATGGATGGATGGATAGATGGATGGATTGGAATATAGATGTGGATTGGAAGATAGATGGATTAAAAATGGATGGATGGATGGATGGATGGATGGATACATGGATGGATGGATTGGAATGTACCGTGTTTCCCCGAAAATAAGACACTGTCTTATATTTTTAAAAACTCCAAAATATGCACAAGGTCTTATTTTCAGGGGATGTCTTATTTTTCCATGACAAAGAAGAATACAGTACACATTTATTGCTGATACAGTGGATCGCCAGGACAAGATTTAGGTGAGTGCCTTATTATTATTTTTTGGGGGAGCCCTTATAATTCTGAGGTGGGGAAAAATAGGGGGTGCCTTACTATACGAGGAGGTCCTATTTTCGGGGAAACGGTAGATAAGTGGATTGGAAGATGGATGGAATGATTGATTGATTGGAAGATGGATAGATAAATAAATAGATAGACAGACAGACATTCTAGAAGGGTGTTTTTGAGGCTTCTTTTTTGGAGAACCGATGTGTAAAATCCCCCCTTTCTCGAGCGCTAACAACGGAGCAGCAGAGCGGGCCGCGTCTAGCTGGAGCTCACCCGTGTGAAGCAAGGAGTGGGAAACAAGAAGCAGGAAAGTGGAGCGAAAAAGACAAAACCGCTCATGGAGTTAATCCACTTTGAATTGCAACAGCCGCGAAAACACGGCCAGCTTGACAGAGCGGACAGTGAGTGAGTGGCATGCCCTGAAACGGGGGGCGGGGGGATCATCATCCCCCAACCTCCCAAAAAACATCCGAGACAGAGTTGACAAGCAATATATTAAAAAGATGTTGATTTTTTTTTGTTTTGGGGGCTATGGCAGAGTTTGGTTTGTTTCAAGCTCTCTTGTACTTTTAAAACAAACTTTTGTAAAGTAAAGAAAAACTCGGATGGCTGAACGGGGGTCAAAATTCGTCTCCACCCATTTCGCGGCATCGCAAAAAAATCAATCTTGCCTGTTATTTGGTCTAATCCAGGCGTTCTCAACCTTTTAAAGCCGCGGGCCGGGAGCCACGCTCCCTCAGACAGCTTTCGGGGCCAGATGGCCATTTTGCCCTGCCTGCATGATGGGTGTGTGTGCGTGCGTGTGGTCATTTTGTCCCAACAACTTCAGAGGGGTGGCCATTCTGTTCCTCAAATGCCCGTGCAGAGTGGCATGCAACAGTGCCGTGGGCCAGATGCAGCCCACGGGCCTTAGTTTGGGAACCCATGCACTACAGTGGTTTTTTGTTTGTTTATTCTCTGATATGCTTGAAACACAGACGACTAGTCCGAGAAAATTAAATAAATTATTTTTAACTCTGGTTTTTAACAACAAAGTGTATTTTTTTTCTTTTAAACAGAGGCACCTTCAATGCTTTCCTTTGTTGTCTGGGAGAAATGTGGCCTACCAAAGTCCGTTCGGCACCGACTGTTGTTACAAAGCTCCGAGTTCGAATGCTACCATCATTACGACAAAACGAAAAGCTTGATATTATTGTGAACATCCCGTCCATCATCCAAATTGTGACAGACAGACAGACAGACAGACAGACACACACACACACACACACACACACAAAGGGTTCTCTCCCATCGTTTGTGGTCGTTCTTTCACCCCTTTCCTTTCTTTCCTTTGACCTGGCGGCTTGCCAACTGACCAAATTAAGCCGCTTCACCTGCTCCTGCGCTTTTCATTGGCGGCAAGGCCGGCAGGCAAATTAGCTTGGCCCGGTCCCGCCGAGGCGAACGAGGCGCGAGCTGTTAATTACTGCCGATCATGCTGCAGTTTCAAAGCAGAGTCGCCGGGGGGGAGGGGGACTCTGAGAAATTGGCACACCTCCTGTCTGCCGTCGTTGCCAGCTGCGCGGCGGGGCGAAGCTCACCAGGTGAAGCTTTGCCCGAGAGCGCCCAGGCCTGGGTTAGAGCCATCAGCGTGTTCACTTCAGAATAATGCCAGGATGCCCAGAACTATGGCTCATGGGCCAGATCTGGCCCACGATGCCAATTCATCCGACCCATGCCGCCTGTACGGGCAAATTTTGCTTCCACTTCTGAGAGTGACGAGGACAGCATGGACCACATGAATTGACATGGGGAGGCCAGATCTGGCCCACAGGCTGTAGTTTGGACACCCCTGGTTTATGGAGAGAAAATGGCAGCTTAAAAATCTATCTCCTGTTGCAAAACAGGATTGTGAGGCGTGTTTTACTTCCGTTTCCGGTGGGAGGACCCACCAACCGGCCCGCTGAACCACGTGACCGGCCCACAGCCTGAAAAGTTTGGGCACCTCTGGAATAAAGCCTTCAAGGCTATATGTGACCTTGAGGCAGGCTGAAATCTTTATTCATCTTTACAAAGGAATTTTTAACACGGTGATAATTGATTGGCGTGTCTCCCCAAATACAAAATATCGTTTATTTAAAGTGAACCTAATATTTTCGGTTAAGATGCCGACTTCGAAGGCTGGAAAGTCGGAGTTCGGTTCCCGAGTATTGCCTAATAGAGTGAGCTCCCGGCTCTGTCCCAGCTCCTGCCAACCTAGCCGTTGGAAAGCAAGACACTGCAAGTACAGTACTGTAGATCGATAGGTGCCACTTTGGTGGGAAGGCAGACCGCGGTCTTCGCGCTCTGGTGTCGAGTCATGCCTGCCAGGTGACCATGGAAACATGTGCAGGTGCATACAGCGCTGGCTCTTTGGGTGCAAACAGAGATGAGCACCAAACCACAGAGTCGGATATGATTGGCTTTCGGGCAAGGGCGACCTAACTTTTTGGACAGAAGCCTCCATCGGTGGTCGTGTGGAGGCAAAATGATGCAGTGACAGAGAGTGACCAGCAGGGGGCAGCGTTACCCTATCGCCATATTTAAAAATAAATCCAGAATGAAAAACTAATGCATCCCTTTGAATAAATTCTCTCTTTCTCACACACACCTATATTTAGTTAACCTGTAAGTATATGCTTTCAGGTAATGAATTAGTGAGTCGTTGGAAAGTTTTAAGGCTGCGGTATCTTGGTGGCTTGACAACTGGACTTGACAACTGGAAGGTCGACAGGTCAGTAGTTCGAGACCCAAGTACTGCATGGCGGAGTGAGTTCCAGTCTCTGTTCCAGCCCCTGCCAACCTAGTAGTTCAAAAGTGAGAAATCACAAGTAGATAAATAGGTACCCCTTTGGTGGGAAGGTAACAGCGTTCTACGTGCTCCTGCCAGCCTAGCAGTTCGAAAGCAAGAAGTTGCAAGTAGATAAATAGGGACCCTTTTGGTGGGAAGGTAGCAGCATTCCATGTGCTCCTGCTGCCAAATGCAAGAAGTTGCAAGTAGATAAATAGGGACCCCTTTTGTGGGAAGGTAACAACGTTCCATGTGCTCCTGCCAGCCTAGCAGTTCGGAAGCAAGAAGTTGCAAGTAGATAAACAGGGACCCCTTTGATGGGAAGGTAACAGCGTTCCATGTGCTCCTGCCAGCCTAGCAGTTTGAAAGCAAGAAGTTGCAAGTAGATAAATAGGGATCACTTTGGTGGGAAGGTAACAGCATTCCATGTGCTTCTGCAGCCAGAAGCAAGAAGTCGCAAGTAGATAAATAGGGGCCCCTTTGGTGGGAAGGTAACAGCATTCCATGTGCTCCTGCCGACTTGTCAGTACAAAAGCAAGACATGGCAAGTGGATAAACAGGTACTGCTTCGGCGGGAAAGGTAACAACGTCCACCGCACCCTGGCATCTAGTCCTGCCCGCTACACGGCCACAGAGAGGTCAGCGGACACCAACTCTTGTGACCATAGCAGGATCACCATCCCAGACTGGGGGCCTGGTTTGCCTTTTTTGATCGCCCTGTGGGCCGTCTGATCTGCGCTATCCTGACATTTGTGGCCCCAGCTTCCAGCGGCCTCTTGAGCTCCTAATTTCAAAACCCACCCTAAGGCTTGCTTCCAGGGGGTAATGAGTGATATTTTTTTTAATTCCAGAGGAGCTTTTCTTTTTTTTAAAAAAAAGTCTTGTAATTGCCTCCTGTTGTTAAAATTAATTAGATCGCTTATTTCGGGGATAAACTGCAGCGAAAATGCTTCAAAAAGCCCCCAGTCCCTTGACGTCGGCTTGGATGCTATTCTGAAATGTATACCAACATTTTCTTCTCCCTGAAATCTCTCTTTCTGTACCTTCCCCCCCTCCATGCTGAGAAAAATGTTCTAAGTCTGGCCGGGAGACCCTGCTGTGGTCACAGAGTAGACCAGGTGTGCCCAAACTAAGGCCCCAGGGGCCAGATGCCCTTGCCAACGGCAGTTCACCCGGCCCTCAAAAGCCCTTGTCATTCCTGGAAGCAGAGGTAAAATGCCCAGATGACTAGTGGCCTTGGGTGGTGAAGTCCGCTGCTGGAACATGCACGCCATCAGGGGACGTGATTCAGCTGAGCCATAGTGAGAGCTGCAACTGTTATAACGTTCCCATGTGAAAATACATGACCCGATACCACTTGAAAAGCAATAGCACACCTTAAGATCTGTATGTGGTAGGCAGATTCTGAGTTCAGATTTTGACTCGGCGCACTCGAGCTCAAGTAAATCACATGTGTTGCTCCCAGTGGCAAAATTGTTGTTGGGCAGTTTTTAGTATGTCCTGCGACAGGTAATACCACAGTTTTGCCACCAGAGGGCAGGATAACCTGGAAAACTCAAGGGAGAGGTAAGGTAAAGGTCTCCCTTGCTCAAAAGCCAGTCATATCCAACTCTAGGGTTCAGTGCTCCTCTGTGTTTCAAAACCGAAGAGCCAGTGCTGTCTGCTTCTGCAGACGTTTCCGTGGTCACGTGGCAGGCATGACTAGACACCAGAGCACACAGAACAGCTATAGCATGCCTATACTGTAACTTAAAATCTGTAGGTGATATACCAGTGGCGGCGAACCTATGGCATCTGTGTCAGAGGTGGCGCTCGGAGCCCTTTCTGTGAGCACCCATGCAATTACCCCAGCACAGCGTTTGCCCCACCCCTCTGCCCAGCAGCCCAATGGGAGCACTTCCTCTCTCCCCCAGCACAGAGTTCACCCTGCCCCTCTGCCCAGCAGCCCAATGGGAGCGCTTCCTCCCTCCCCCAGCACAGAGTTCACCCTGCCCCTCTGCCCAGCAGCCCAATGGGAGCGCTTCCTCCCTTCCCCAGCACAGAGTTCACCCTGCCCCTCTGCCCAGCAGCCCAATGGGAGCGCTTCCTCCCTTCCCCAGCACAGAGTTCTCCCTGCCCCTCTGCCCAGCAGCCCAATGGGAGCGCTTCCTCCCTTCCCCAGCACAGAGTTCGCCCTGCCCCTCTGCCCAGCAGCCCAATGGGAGCGCTTCCTCCCTTCCCCAGCACAGAGTTCTCCCTGCCCCTCTGTCCAGCAGCCCAATGGGAGTGCTTCCTCCCTCTCCCCAGCACAGAGTTTGCCCCACCTCTCTGCCCAGCAGCCCCAGGGGAGCACTTTTCGGTTGCTGTGTTGGCACGTTGCAATAAATAAATGGGTTTTGGATTGCAGTTTGGGCACTCACAGTGGCGTAGCGTAGTGGTGGGCCAGGGGGACGGCCCGCCCCGGGTGGCACTTTTTGGGCATGTGGGTGTTCTTGGACTACAATTTCCAGAAGCCTTAGTGGGAGAGGGTGCCGGCCAGTGATGGGATGACAAATTTTTTACCACCACTCCATGATGTAACGACGTCATGGGTGTGGCCAATGTCATGACGTCATGACGTCATGGGCGGAGCTGACGTCATGACGTCATGACGTTGTGGGCGGGGCCTTAAAAATAAAATAAAATAAATACACACACATACACACCCCCTCAACCCAACCCACCCACCCACCACACAAACCCGTAAATAAATCAAATAAATAAATAAATAAATAAAATTAAAATTAAATAAAAATACAACCCCAAACACAAACCCCTCACTTACCCCTGGGAGGGCTCGGCAGGGGCGGACGGCCAGGGCAGGGCAGGCCTCAACTTGCCTATGGAGGGCTCGGTGCCCTCCTCTGAGGGCTGGTGCCGCCTGCCCACACCGCCGCCATTATCGCCATCACCGCCGTCATTTCCACTGTCGCCGTCGCCACCGTTGCTGCCGCTGCCGCCGCCGTAATCGCCGCTGCCTTCATCGCCGCCGCCGTAATCGCCACTGCCTTCACCGCCGCCTCCTTCATCGCCGCCGCCGTCATCGCCGCTGCCTTCACCGCCGCCTCCTTCATCACCGTCTCCTTCATCGCCACCGCCTTCACCGCCGTCTCCTTCATCGCCGCCTCCTTCATCGCCGCCGCCTTCACCGCCGACTCCTTCATCGCCTCCGCCGTCATCGCCGCTGCCTTCATTGCCGCCACTGTCGCTATCGCTGCCGGTCTTTTTTAAAAAAAATTGGAGCTAAAATGGCTCCGACTTACTGCGCATGCGCAGAAACTCAATCTGCCGCATTGCACATGCGTCAGATTTAGTTTCTGCGCATGCGTAGTAAAATTGGAGATAAAATTGCTCCAATTTTATTGCGCATGTGCAGAAACTCAATCTGACGCATGCGCAATACGGCAGATTGAGTTTCTGCACATGCGCAGTAAATCGGAGCCATTTTGGCTCCGATTTTTTTTAAAAAATTTCTTTCGGTGAGGCGTCCGGAACCGGATGCCTCAAAAGTGGACTCCCCTCACGGAGAACCCTCCGGGATTGTTCCTACCGGTTCCAGGGATCCGTCTGGAACCGGGGACATCCCATCACTGGTGCCGGCGTCCACCAGGGGGCGGCACATTTTGGCTCCCCCCCCCCCGGGCGGCTGAAATCCACACGATGCTATGGGCGCTCTAAAAGGTTTGATAGACGCATTCTGAGTTCAGATTTGGAACCAGCCCGCTCGATACCACCTAAATTGTGTGTGCTATGCCCAGTAGCAAAATCGTTGTGGTGTACTACAGCGAGTATACAAAAGCACCAGCAAGAAATAGCGCAAAGATAATTCTGGCAATTTATGGCCGTGATACGAGCTGTCTGATAATTTTGGGGCTTGTTTTAAAAAACGCAACTTTTCCAGGCTCTGTTCGATTTCACGCAACACCGTGGACCACGGCTTGTTCTGCTCTCGCTTCGGCACTTTGCTCTTGCCTCTGCCTACTGTCATAAATACCGTTATCCAGCCTTAGGTAAACTCCGAGACAACAAACACGCAACACTCCTTTTTAAATAAATAAAGAAAGAAAAAAGAAAGAAAGAAGAAAAGCAAAGAGCAGGAATGAAGAAGACGCTAAGTGGCTGACAGGGCCTGCGTTTGATTCCCGTCGCCCTGATGTACACAAAACACCCCTTCGCGTTGTAAGGTGACAACGCACATTACCGGTGGTGGTGGGGGGACGTTTGATGCAAGGGGGGAAAAGGCAGGGAAATGACAAGGAACAATTAAGATTTGGCAGAGCAAAGGCGGCCGGATCTTTGACGGTTCCCGTGCTGGAGCCGCTTCGGAAACGATCAGCGGAGGGAAAGAAGCGCCTTTCAATGCTCAATTTTGACTCTGGGATTCCAGAATCGTTTTCGCCTGCAAGGGGACGATGGAGCAGGTTATCTTCCCGTCGTAGGACTCGTTTCATCTTCCAGGGACCTGTTTCCATTCAGGCCCGTCCTGACCATTTTGGATACAGGGATACGTCCCGGTGCGCCCCAGTGACTGGCGTTCCCCCAGAGGTGGGCAGAAGTGCGTCACTCGGCAGCTGCAATCCATGATGTCATGAAATACCCCCTCCATAGGTACCACCCCCTCCCTCCCTGTGCTTACAAACCAGCCAGATCAGGTAGGACGTGCAGTGTGGATTAGCTTAATTGGAGCATGGAGCTGGGCTTTCTCCCACCAGCTTAAATTTTATAGCAGGAGTTCTCAACCTTTTAAAGCTGGCAGGCAGGGTCACGTTCCCTCAGGCAGCTTCAGGGGGCCGGACGGCCATTTGGCCCTCCCTCCGCCACGTGGCGCTTCCTGTTGTGGTTGGAGGCAATGGGGAAACCACACGAAACGGTGCTGTGGGCCGTGTCCGGGCCGCAGGCAGAGAATCCTTGCCCTATAAGAACCGAACATGATTTTGTCAGATGCCGTCAGATCGGTTTAGAAGTAGAAGTAAGTATTTGGAAGAGTAGCAGAAAGAAACGTATTTTACTGGTGTGGTGGTTCTAGTGGTTAAGAGGTTGACTGGGAGACAGAAGGTCAGCAGTTCAAAACCCGAGTACCACACGAAGGAGTGACCACCCGTCTCTGCCCCAACCTAGTCGTCTGAGAGCACCAAATTGCAAGTAGATAAATAGGGACCACTTCAGTGGGGAAGGTAACAGCGTTCCATGCACGCCAGTATCTAGTCATGCCTACCACGTGTTCACAGAAACGTCTCCAGATGCAGATAGTGCTGGCTTTTCAGCTATAAACAGAGATGAGCACCAAACCCTAGAGTTGGATACGACTGGCTTTTGAGCAAGGGCAACCTTTATCTTTATGCACCCGGTTTGGAATAAAATCGATTAAACCCACCTTGTCCTATTGTCTTAAGGTCTAGCCCAGGGGTTCCAAACCTAAGGCCTGTGGGCCACATCCGGCCCACAGCACCATTTCATGTGTCCCTCCACCCTTCCAAGGGCATTTGAGAAACAAAATGGCCTCACCTTTGAAGCTGTTGAGACAAAATGGCTACCCCCCCCAATGGCCGTCCGGCCCCCGAAGCTGACTGAGAGAGTGAGACCCCCCCCCCCCGGCTTGGAAAGGTTTGGGACCCCTGGTCTAGCCCCATTTCCGAAGGTTTCTAAAAGTTTAAATTTGCCATCCTAGGCCTTATTTAGATATTGAATGCAGCGGGACTTCCTTCTAGGTAAACAACATTTCAGGTTGTGCTTCGCATCCCAGATGATGTTTATGGCTGCCCGGAAACCTGGCCTGCTCCTGGTGGCGCATGCGGCTTGGGCTTTATTTTCAAACTCCCACAAACACACGACTGTAGGTCAGCAGGACTGCACGAGTGTAGTTTTAATCCATGGTGCAAACACGGCGGCTGGATTTCAAATCAACGTCCCTGAGTCAACGGACGAGGCAGAGGGGAGGCAGGTCGAGGGGGTGGAAGCTCTAGAGCAGGGGTTCCCAACTGAAGGCCTGTGGGCTGGATCTGGCCCATGGCAACATTTCATGTGGGGGGCCCTGCCACTCCATGGGCATTTGAGAAACAAAATGGCCACCCCTTTGAAGCTGTTGGGACAAAATGGCCACACCCATTGTGCAGGCAGGGCAAAATGGGTGTCTGGCCCTCAAAACTGACTGAGAGAGTGTGGTCCGGCCCCTGGGTTGAAAAAGTTGGGAACCCCTGGCTCCGAAGGAAGTCCACAAGAGCATCTATCTATCTATCTATCTATCTATCTATCTATCTATCTATCTATCTATCTATCTATCTATCTATCAATTCATGCATTCTATCTATCTATCTTGATCGATTGATTGCTATTCTTTTCCCATCCATCCATCCATCCATCTGCCTGTCTGTCTCTCTGTCCATCTGTGCCTGCCCATCTGCCTCCCCATCCATCCATCCAGCCTGGAAAAGCCACAGAGTAACTCAGCACACAGACTGCTTCTTTGCCACCTTCCTGCCACCTCCCAGTTTCTGCCACCTGAGGCATCCGCCTCCCTCAGCCCAGCGGCAAGGCCAGCCCTGACAACTAAAGAACTTGTTCTTTTGGAACCGAGATCACCAAATGGGTTTGAAGCTTTCCCACTGTGTACTAGCGATGGGATACGGCCCCCTGAGAAAAGATCTGAACCCCCCTCGTGCCCAAAAGCTTGTGGGGCAGAAGGAAGAATGCCATCACAACCCTCTACAACAGGAATTTCCAACCTTTTCAAGCCGGGGGCCGGATCACGCTCTCTCAGTCAGCTTCGAGGGCCAGATGGCCATTTTGCTCTGCCTGCACAATGGGGTGGACATTTTGTCCCAACAGCTTCAAAGAGGTAGCCATTTTGTTTCTCAAATGCCCATGTAGGGGTGAGGGCCCAACATCAAATGGTGCTGTGGGCCAAATCCGGCCCATGGGCCTTAGGTTGGAAACCCCTGCTCTACAGTGTGGTTGTGCGCCTGATCTTGTGCTTTCTGAACGTTCCCGTCCTTGGCAAGGAACTTTTCTTGGGAGAGAAGGTGGTGATTGATTATTTAATCACCTGCAACGCAGGGATAGAAAGAGCTGTATAAATGCATATTATTATTGCGTAATTAGCAGCACCCATTGTGGTGCGGCCCTTGACTCCCATGCGCCGCCGTTGCCACTTGTGGACACGAAACCCTAGAGAAAAAAAGATCTACAGGAAAATTGGATCATTTCTCTCTCTCTCATCATTTCGTTTTGCTTCCCCCCCCCCTCCTGCTATGCCGGGGTCAAGACGCTGAACTTGACAACTGGCAGGCCAGCTGTTTGAGACCCGAGCGTTGCACAATGCAGTGAGCACCTGCTGTCTGTCCCAGCTCCTGCCAACCCAGTGACATAGCGTGGGTTTCGGACGCCTGGGGCGTCAGCCAGATTCACCGCCCCCCTGCGTCCCAACACCCTTCCCCACAGCGGCTTCTTCGCCCTGGCTGCTAGGAAGTCCTATTTATTGTGAAATTTTGCCGCCCCCAAAAAGTGCCGCCCAGGGCAGGCCGCCTACACTCTACGCCACTGTGCCATCCTAGCCGTTTGAAAGCATGAAATTGCAAGTAGAGGATGTGGCAAGATGAAGCAAATGTCTACCCCTTTTATAGTGGAATTACAAAGTGGCCCGCCTTTCAGAACAGTCGTACAAATAATCAAAACATTACAGTATATACTTCATACGTCGTCGAGGATGAATGGAGTTCGAGCTTCCTCGACGGGGACCGGTCCGCTTCACCCGGTCGTTGTGAAAACTGCAAATCCTTAAATTTTATCACACATTTTTTTCCACCTGAGTCTTTATACAGGGGTCCGTCTGAAATCCTTTCTCTTCCAAGGGCCGCTTGGAAACCATTTTCCCCTCCCAGTCTGAGACCAGCGGGGTGTTAATGTCACTATCTATATTCAGTTGGATGTTTCTATTCTTCCCGTGGATAACTTTGGCAATGTCCGTAAATGATTTTTGTACCTGCAATTAGAGTAAACCACACAGCTTTGGAGAGTGATCTAATGACGTAACGGTGTCGGTTGTGACAATGTGGGCGGCTACACCGTAAAAAGGACCGCGGTGGCTCGAGGGGTTAAGACGCTGGACTCGACGGCTGGAAGGTCGGCAGGTCGAGCGCGCACCACGGAGTGGCTCCCGCCATCTGCCCTAACTCCTGCTGGCCTAGCAGTTCGGAAGCGAGACATTGCAAGCAGATAAATAGGCACCACGTCGTCGGAAAAGGTAACGGTGTTCCATGGGTGTCTAATCCTGCCTGCCAAATGTCCATGGAAATGTCCGCGGATGCAGACAGCGCTGGAAGAAAGGGAGGGAAAGAAAGAAAGAAAAGGAAGGAAGAAAATGTGAAAAAAAAACCAAAACAAAGGAAGAAAGTGTGGGGGAAAAGGAAGGAAATAAATGTTTAAAATGAAGGAAGGAAGGAAATAAATGTTAAAAAAACGACTGAAGGGAGAAAATGTGAAAAAATAAAAGAAGAAAGGAAAAATTTGAGAAATGGAAGGAAGCTTTTCTAAAATAACCTTTCACCAGTATATTTAAGGCGGGCGTTCTCAACTTTTTTAAGCCGGTGGGCCGGGCCATGCTCCCTTAGACATCTTCGGGGGGCCGGATGGCCATTTTGCCCTTCCTCTGCCCCATGCCACTTCCTGGTGTGGTTGAGGCGATGGGCCCCCCACATAAAATGGCTCCACAGGCTGCATTCAACACGGGCCGCATCCGGCCCATGGGTTGAGAATCCCTGGTTTAAAGGGACCCCCACCATCTTTTTAACAAGCATGAGCTCATGAACTCTTTGGAAATCTGGGGGGGCGGGAGATAGATGGGGGGATCCCTCAGCCCATCTTTTGAACAAGCAGAGAAAGGCAATTAGGTTTTATTTTGGGGTTTCCTGGCAGCAAGAGAGAGAGAAAAGTGTGTGTGTGGGGGGGGGGGGGAGGAAGGTATCCCTAAAACATGAGTTCTCAACCTTTTAAAGCCAGGGGCCGGGCCACGCCCCCTCGGACAGCTTCAGGGGCCGGACGGCCATTTCGCCCTTCCTCCACCCCGTGGCACTTCTTGGTGTGGTGGTGGAGCCCCCTACATGAAATGTGTTCAGTGGGCCACATCTGGCCCACGAGTCACAGGTTGAGAATCCCTGCCCTAAAAGACATCCCCCCAAATTTTTAAAGGAAGACCTTCCATCTTTTTTTTTAACAAGGAGGGGGGAGTATCCTCATGGCCCCCCTAAAAAAGATCAGAAGAAAGGGAAGTGGGTCTAGTTTTATTTTATTTATTTATTTATTTATTAGTTCAAATTTATATTGTCGCCCACTTGTCGTTTTGTAAAGATTGTGGGGGAGTGTCTTAGGGGCCCCTTCTTCCTCTTCCTCCTGCTCTTTGCTTTTTTTTTAGGGGGGGGGGAACACGACCAAATCTCCCCTCCCCAATCCCTCTTTCTTCTCTTTTGCAATAGATATGAAATTGCCTATATAGTATTAGATCTACAGTGCTCCAGATTTCAGGCGTTCTCAACCTTTTCAAGCCAGGGTGGGCCAGATCATGCTCCCTCAGACAGCTTCTGGGTCCCCCAGGGAGGGCTGTTTCGCTCTTCCTCCACCCCACGGCACTTCCTAGGCGCGGCGGCGCGGCAGGGCGCCGTGGGCCAGATTCGGCCCGCAGGTTGAGCATCCTCCGCTTCGGGAAGAAGGGAAGCGAGGGGTGGGTTTAGAAATCCAAGCCACACAGTGGAAGGTGGGGCCAATTCTTCCCTGGCCAACCAACCTTGAGGTGAAAGGAGGGGAGGGGGGGAGGATGATGGTGATGGATGATGATTAGTTGTTGGGAACCGGGGGGGGGGGGGGAGCGTTTGCAAGAGACTCGGACCAGCCAACGGGGGTAACAATGTGTCTGTTTCAACAGTAAGAAAGGAAGCCGGGCTGTATTTTATTATTTATTTATTACCCATTCAGAGGGAAAAGGAGGGAGGGAAGAGGAATAAATCAGAATTTTTTTTTTAAAGAGAGAAAAGGCTTTTCCAAGGAGGTTGAGCTGCAAGAAAGGGCTGGGAGGGGAAAATAATTGGCAAGGAGAAATATATATATATATATATTATATTTTAAGGTTTTCCTCTCCTCTTTTGCCTTTTTAAAATTCTTGATAGTTTGTGGCGAATCAAAACACAAACAAGATTTAACTGCCCCGCAAACCCTCAAGGTGTGTGTGTGGGTTTTAGGTTTTGGTGCATGCATTGGGCGAAGGAAGAAACCCATTAAATTGGAGGGAGGGAGAGGAGCCGGGGGGGGGCGTAATCTAGACTGTGTGCATGGGTGTATTTTATTTTGGGGAGGGGGCGGTGGTCTGTGTGTCTTTATCCCTCCCCTTTTACCCCCCCTCCTCCTTTCCAGTTGTGATATTCCTCCTCTTTTCTTCCTTTTTCTTCCCCACTTGTAAAGAGTGCTTTTCTTCTTCTTGGCTTTGCCAAAATAATAAAATAAATACAGAGGAGGGGGAAAAGAAAAAGAAGTGGATTTTAAACCTTCCGTTCTTTCTTCGCACCAGGAAAGAAACCTGTTGTGGAAAAAATTGAATTAAAAATTAAATCAATTTTTTTTAAATCCCGGCCATTGCAGGGCGAAGGGAAAAAAAATTAAATTAAAATTTAAAAAACAAATTAATTTTAAAAATCCAGATTTTAAAAAAACTTACCTTGCACTTCTTAGTTATTTATTTTGCTATTTGTCTTTTATTTTTATTTATTTTAATTTTTAGGGAGGAAAAAAGACGCTTCTAAGCTGAGGTCGAGAAGAGAAAGGAACAAACCAGACTCAACGTAACCTCTTTGAGCTGAAAACCGAAAACCCCCCCAAAAAACTCAAACCAAGTTCTGTATGTATGTTTCGGAGTTCTTTTCTGCTTTTATGGTGGTTTTTGGAAGTACATTTTAAAGGGGGGGGGGGACCTGATCTTGTTGGAAAAATCCAGATTCTGCGTTTTGCAGAAAGGGTCGATTTCATGGTCTTTTCCCCCTTGTTTTTTTGGGAAATTGGGAATTGTTTTTCAATGGATTCTCCCCCTCCTCTGACCTTAATGATACACCAGGAATGAGAGAAGCGTCAAACTGTCCTTCTTGACTGTACAATTTTGCCTTCTTCCACAAGGGAAACAAAAAAAAGTTTGTGGATTAGTTGTGGCAGACTGTCCAAAATGTTGAAGTTTCCGTTTGAGTTTCCCTCGCCTGTGGCGTTTCATCTCTCGTTCCTGAGCATCTTTGATCCAAAAAGACTGAAGATTTTTTGGCCTTCCCGGAGATGAATCTGCCGTCTTAAGAGAGTTGGCCGAGAGTTGAAGACTTTGCCAGAAGAAGTTTGGTGGAATGTCTTCTCTTTAAAGGAATTGATTTTTTTTTGTTTTTAAAAGAAACCTTCCACACTAATTTGTTCTGAGATTAAATCCCCCACGGCCGGGTCACGGAATCGAATCTTGCTCGGCCCTGGACAACGCCGGCGTTGGTTCGTAATAGCCTTGTGCCGCCGAGATGCTGGCTAATGAGGTTCGAGGATTTGCTGGGAAGATGGGGTCGTTCCTAAGCAAAATGGATTAAGGAGCAGATACTTTTTGGGTGTATGCTGGCGTTGAAGGGGATTGTGAAGAGAGAGAAAAGGGGGTGGGGGACCTTGTCTGGTTTAAGCGGAGACCCCCTACAGTTGACCCGGAGGAAAGAAAGAAATCTTTCGGAGAAAGAAAGAAATCTTTCGGAGAAAGAAAGAAACCTTTTGGAGAAAGAAACCTTTCGGAGAAAGAAAGAAAGAAAGAAATCTTTCGGAGAAAGAAAGAAACCTTTTGGAGAAAGAAAGTAAGAAACCTTTTGGAGAAAGAAAGAAATCTTTCTCCGAGCGTCGTAGAATGGCCTGGTTACGTTATTCCCCAAAGCCAACCTTTTTCCAGTAAGAATTAGAAAGAGAAGAAGCCAGAGTTGGGGGCAGCGTTTAAGAGGCGCAACGAAAAGGGGTTTTTACAAAAGCTTGCTGGAATCGAGTATGATGGTGCCACTGGAAGTAGCCGCTTTCCTCCTCGCTCTGGTCGGAGTCTGCGTCTGGACGGACGACAGCAGCAAAATCATCTCGGACCGCTATGCCGTCTACTGGAACAAGACCAACCCCAGGTAAGGAAGGCCACCGGGGTCAAAAGCTTAACGGTAATTGTTTGGGGCTTGCTGGTGCAGCTGGGAACCTGGGCGACCGTTGTGTGTCAACATTTCATGGGGTTGGTGACCTCTTGGGGTTGGTCCAGGACCAGACGGCTTGGGTGACTCCAGTGTTTGTCTATCGTCATCCACCTGGCTAACCATGGACCACGTTATACAGTATTTAGGGTGCCCTTTATGTGCATTTGGGGGCAACACTGGAGGACACACATAGTGCCACCTTCCATGGCTTTCACACCTTAGATGTGGAAAACTCTAGCTAGGAACATGAGACGGACCTAGGGTTGCCATACGTCCCGGAAAACCAGGACGGTCCCGGATTCCATATTGTCCCAGCTAATTAAAAAAAATCATGTCGAATTCCCATAGTTTTACAACTTACTGATTGTGAAAGTGTTTTATAGCTGTCATTACATTATCTTTGTTTAAAAAAGGGGGCTATTTTGTAGAGAACCCCACCCATTTTGTCACATCTATTTCTGTCTCGGTTTCGTGGGAGAGAATTATGGCAACCCTAGATGGACCATTTGTGATTACTGCATATATCGACGTCAATGTAGATGACCGAAGCTCATCGTACGACAAATAAATAAACAAATTAGCTGGGTGGACAATTAAGGGATGAAAAATATAACTTTTGAGTCCAGTTGCAAAGCTTTTCTGTTGACACCTTGAACCAAGATTCAAACAGTGACCCAATCATAAATTCACATCATGCTGAAATATGATTTCTTGGGCTATATCAGGAAGGTTTCAAAGCACTGCTGTGTCGGTGTGTGACTTTTGTAAAAAAAAAGGATGAGAAATCTCCAAGTTTTGAAGAAAGTTCCTTGCTAGTGTTTTTTTTTAAACAAATAATCCCAAACCAGGGAATATTGGGTGATAAAGATGCATACGGAAGATCTCTGTCTCGATCTGTCTTTTTAAACTTTTACATCCTTCTAAAAGGAATCTTATTCCAGATCTTCTTTCACATTCCTTGTATGGTACAACTGGGGAGGCCCCGACCCCAGAATGCACACAAATGCTGATATTGTGATGACTAAAATTGTGTTGTTGGGTTTTTTTTTTGTTTTTTTTTTGCAAATTGGTTTTAGGAGCATTCAGTGCCATTGATTGATGCGACGTTGGGGCAAAGTTGGAGTTTCTTTCTTGACTGATTTGTTTTAACAGCAAGTCAGGTTTTCAAGACTCCTGTCTTTCTTTAAATCTATAGTGAAAGATGGATAGATGGATAGATGGATGGATGGATGGATGGATAGATAGATAGATAGATAGATAGATAGATAGATAGATAGATAGATGGGTGGGTATGTAGGTAGATAAAGGTCACCCTTGCTCAAAAGCCAGTCACATCCAATTCTACGGTTCAGTGCTCTATCTCCTGCCAACCTAGCAGTTCGAAAGCAAGACGTTGCAAGCAGATAAATAGGTACCACTTTGGTGGGAAGGTAAACAGCGTCCCGTGCACTCAGGCATGCCTGCCACATGTCCATGGAAACATCTGCAGAGGCTGACAGTGCTGGCTCTTTGGCTATAAACAGAGATGAGCACTGAACCCTAGAGTCAGATATGACTAGCTGTCAAACAAGGACGACCTTTACTCATCAATCTACCTACCTACCTACCTACCTACCTACCTATCCATCCACTCATCCATCCATCCATCCATCCATCCATCCATCCATCCATTCATCCGTCCGTCCATCTATCTAATGATCTGAGCTGTTTTGCATCAGATCTACAAGATGAAATAAATAAATAACATTAAAATGCATCTGTCCAGAAATCCGTTCAACGCAGTGGTACGTGTTGTGCAGCCAAGGAGAACAAAATGGTAGCACATTTCCAAAGCATCACAAGAGTGTAAAATCAATTACACACCACTGAAGGTCTCGTATCTTGTCCAATTACCCCCCCCCCCGATTCCTCCCTGAATTTGCCTTCCTTTGGTTGATGTGTTTTCACATTGGTTTCTCTTGATGGACCCCCATAAAATTTTCCAGCATCATATCTAATTAGGTGTCCTAGTTCTTTGGTGTGGCTTCATGTTAGGACAGAAAAACTGTATATATATATATATTGTATACTGTATATATTTTCCCTCCCCAACCTGGCTGGGGAAATTTAGTTGAAGCAAAAGGTGGGTCTAATAATGCCTTAAGATCAATTTTGATATCTAGAGGTTCTCCATGGCTCTGCCAAAACTGGTACGGCGGTGCCTTCCGGAGTTCTTCTTCTTCTTCTTCTTCTTCTGAATATAAGATGATCCTCATGGTGATCGGCCACGAAGACTGTGGATCTCTCGTTCCACTCCCCCCCCCCCCAGTGATGTTAAGGTTGTCTGTGCTGACCACCCGAACAAAGATGTTGGTTATGAAGTTCTCGCAGGTTTGCCTTTGGGTTTTTATACGCCATCTTGTTCCAAAATGGGCTGAACTCGATTCTCAGCAAAACCCCCCCCCCCCCAGAAGAAGGTGATAAATCTCGGACGTCAATGTGAAATAGATTAATTTGATGGGACTTTGGTTTAAATCGTGTGTCTTTCTGGTTCTCTCTCTGGCTCTCCTTCTCTTTCCAACCAGTCTAATGAAAGCCTCTCTGCAAATGGGCTTCCTTCCTTCCCATAATCCATTCATCTCTATATTGTCCAACTCTCCTTCCTTCCTCTTATGTATCCATCTCTTTCTTTCTCCCCTCCCTTTCCTTCCTTCCTTCCCATAATACATCCATCTCTCTTTCTCCATCTCTCCTTCTTCCCTCTTATCCATCCATCTCTTCCTTCCTTCCTCTTAGCCATCCATCTCTTTTCCCCTCTTCCTTCCTTCCTTCCTTCCCTCCTATAATCCATCCATCTCTTTCTTTCTCTTTCTCCATCTCTCCTTCCTTCCTCTTATCCATCCAACTCTTCCTTCCCTCCCATAATCCATCCATCTCTCTTGTTCTCTTTCTTTCTCCATCTCTTCTTCCTTCCTCTTATTCATTCATCTCTTTATTTTCCCTCTCTTCCTTCCTTCCTTCCCATAATCCATTCATCTCGCTCCTTCTTTCTCCATCTCTCCTTCCTCTTATGCATCCATGTCTTCCTTCCTTCCTCTTATCCATCCATTTCTTTCTTTCTCCCCTCCACCTTCCTTCTTTCCTTCCCGTAATTCATCCATCTCTCTTTCTCTTTCTCCATCTCTCCTTACTCCCTCTTATCCATCCATCTCTTCCTTCGTTCCTCTTATCCATCCATCTCTTTCCCTCCTCTTCCTTTCTTCCTTCCCTCCCATAATCCATTCATCTCTCTCTCTCTTTCTTTCTCCATCTCTTCTTCCTTCATCTTATCCGTCCATCTCTTTCTTTCCTCCCTCTTCCTTCCTTCCTTCTTTCCTTCCTTCCTTCCCTCCTTCCTTCCATTGAAGAGCTCAGAACAGCTTTCTGCAGGAGGAAGCAATGAAAACCAGCTGTTGGAGAGAGTCCAAAAAAAGTTGATTGCTCATGATAGACGGGGACCTTCGCCCCCACAAAAACAGACTTAACTGTTACAGAAAAGATTCATTTTTGAGGTGGCGGGGAATCAAATGGGAAAAAAATCCCATTCTTCTCTCTCCTTACACATATATATATATATATGTTTAAAGTAATGGAGCTTAGAAAAAGATGCAAACATTTCGATAAATTTCATCGCACTCGAAGGGGATATTTTTTTGAGAGGAATATTTTGCTTTATTTTAACGTGGCCACATTTTGTATTTCACCCCCATGTCTAAAGTTCTGTTGAGTTTCTTCCTGTGCTTGTCGTCGGGCACTGCGGTGGCTCAGCGGTTAAGAAGCTCACCTTGCAAACTGGAAGGCCAGCCGAGTCGGCAGTTCGAGACCCAAGTGCCGCCCGGCGGATCGAGCGCCAGTCCTCCGGCCCGGCTCCGGCCGACCTAGCAGTTTGGAAGCAAGACATTGCAAGTAGATAAATAGGTCCCACTTCGGTGGTTGATTTGAATATGGTGTAGAGGTGTGTATCCATGTTGTGAATCGCCCTGGGTCCCTTTGGGGAGGAGGGCGATAAACAAATTTAAATAAATAAATAAATGTGTGGTTTGTGTGTTTTTACACCCATACACACCCACACGCACCATGCCCCCATACGTGCATATATGAAAAGTTTCAGCCAATGTCCCCATGGGGTAAAAATACCAATTTATTTATGGGTGCGAGCCATTGGGTAAATTTGGTGTAACCCAATTCTTTGCTATTAAGGCTGACCTAGTTAAAGGTAAAGGTGCACCCTTGCTCGAAAGTCAGCCGTATCCGACTCTAGGGCTCAGTGCTCATCCCAGCTGAAGAGCCAGCGCCGCCCGCGTTTTTGCAGACCTTTCCGTGGTCGTGCGGCGGACAGGCGGACCCGGAGTGCTGTTTTGAAGCGATACTTTCTTGATCGACTTGCAATTCCAAATGCCTAGGTTGGGATGGACGACGGGCGCTCAAACCGTCATGGGGTCCCCGGGTCTTGAACCACCAACCTGGCGGTCTGGCGCCTTAACCACTTTGAGCCCCCCCCCCCGAGGTGTTTATTTTATTTTTTATTTTAGTCTTTTCTTTTAGTCTTTATTGATGGCGCCGCGATGTGGGATTTGGATTTGCAAAAACGGAACATTGCGGCCTGCGGCCTTACAAAGGCCGTCGCAAGACGGGGAAACGATGAAAGAAAAAGCTTTTTGTTTAACATAAAAGCCATAGATCTCTTATATATATATATATATATAGATATCAGTGGAAAATATAATTTCCCTGAATTATATTGCAACGAGGCAGCTCAGAGGGGAACCTTTGATAGAGAAAACGGATTCTCTCTCCAGCCGGTTTCCTGTCATCATGAATGACCGGCCTCATTCTCAATGAGGCCCGGCATGTTAGATGAGAAGCAAAGCCATGACGTTCATTCGATGAAGGCTCCTCTGTCTTGGCAGAAACAGAGCTGAAGGGCGGGGGTAGGGGAGTTCACATGTCGGTGGACCCGTGGGCCACGTCCGGCCCGGCAGCCCACAAGTTGAGCATCCCTAGTCGGCTTTGAGAAGTTGACTGGTTCCTCTTAAGGTTCACGGCCGGCTTTACGAAAAACCTGCGGAGATGGATTTCGGCCGATGGTGCCGAGATGCCTCCTCTTGGGCCATTGAACGCCGTCCTAAAAATAGATAGAGGCCGCCCTTGCTCGGAAGCCAGTCATATCCGACTCTAGGGCCCGGTGCTCGTCTCCGTTTGCAGCCAAAAGAAATGTGCCTTTCTAGATTAACTTTGCTTAATTTTTCAACAATGGTGACCAAGTCACCAAAATCAGTCAGAATGGTAAGACATATAAGGCATATAAGTCGATCATCATCATCCTCGTTGTCGTTGTCATTGTAGTCGTCGTTGTCGTAGTGTCGTAGCAGTAATAATAATAATAATAATAATAATAATAATAATAATAATAATAATAATAATAATAATAATAATAATAATAATAATACCATTTGTTTTTCTTTAGGGTAAAGGTTGCCTTTGCCCAAAAGCCAGTCGTATCTGACTCTAGGGTCTGGTGCTCATCTCTGTTTATAGCGAAAGAGCCAGCGCTGTCTGTGTCTGCAGATGTTTCTGAAGACACGTGGCAGGCAGGACGGAACACTGTTTACCTTTCCAGCCGAAGTGGTACCTCTATCTGCTTGCAATTTCTTGCTTTCGAACAGCTACGCTGGCAGGAGCCGGGTGGCTTAGTTGTTAAGATGCTGAACTTGACGACTGGAAGGTCAGCTGCTCAGCAGTCCGAGCCCCGAGCGCTGCACGATGGAGTGATAATAATTTAGTGTCAGAAATAATTCTGGGTCGGAAGGATTTTTGCTGGAGAAACTCCGCTCAGGGAAGACCCCCAAATGAGGCTCCTTTCAGGTCCCAAAGATTTTTTCCCCACCAAAGTGGTCCCTATTTATCTACTTGCAATGTCTTGCTTTCGTACTGCTAGGTTGGCAGGAGCTGGGACAGAGACAGCTGCTCACTCCGTCAAGCAGCACCCAGGTCGTGAACTTCCAACTTGCTGGCCTTCCAGCTAACAAGGCGAGCTTCTTAACCACTGTGGAATTAATCCCGGGAAACCTTCAGCTTCGATGTGGCCTTTATCCAGCGCCCAAGACGGAGCATATTTGGGGGCGCCCGTTTTAGCAATCCGGCCCCTCTAAACCAGAAGTTTTCAACCTTTTAAAGCCGGGGGGCCATTGGGTCATGCTCCCTCAGGCAGCTTCGGGGGTCCGGACGGCTGTTTTGCCCTACCTCCACCAAATGGCACTTCCACGTGTTGTGCCCCCCCCATGAAATGGTGCTGTGGGCCGCATCCAGCCCACAGGCCTCAGGTTGAGAATCCCTGCTCTAAACTACCGTATATACTGGAGTATAAGTTTGTTTTTTTAGCCCCCCCAAATGAGGTCCAAAAATGAGTGTCGACTTATACTCAAGTCAACGTAAACACCCAAACGAACCCACACAAATGTCTAAATTAATTAATTTTACTGTATTTGCATGTATTTTAGTTACTGAAACTCACTAGCAGCTGCTGCACTTTCCACTCCCGACTTATACTTGCGTCAATCTATTTCCCTAGTTTTAAGGTAAAGGTCTCCGTTGCTTGAAAGCCAGTCGTATCCAACTCTAGGGTCCAGTGCTCATCTCTGTTTCACAGCTGAAGAGCCAGCGCTGCCTGCTCCTTCAGATGTTTCCCGTGGTCACATGGCAGGCATGACTAGACATTTGAATGCTGTTACCTTCCCACCAAAACGGTCCCTATTTATCTACTTGCAATTTCTTGCTTTCGAATTCCTAGGTTGGCGGGAGCTGGGACAGAGACGGGAGCTTGCTCCGTCCTGCTTATTAGCCCCCCAAATGAGGTCCAAAAATGAGACTTGACTTGTACTCGGGTCAACGTAAACACTCCAACCGTACCCATACAAATGTCTACATTAATCAATTTTACCGTCTTTGCATGTATTTTAACGCCGGCGTGTTTAGCCTGGAAGGCTGGCAAGTTGCCAGTTCGATACCCGAGGGCTGCATGGTGATTTGAGCGTCCATCTCTATCCCAGCTCCGCAGCGGGTCGAAAGCAAGATATTGCAAGTATATCAATAGGGACTGCTTCGGGTGGGGAAAAAGATCTTGGGGGACTTGAAAGGAGCCTCGTTCGGAGGCTGAGCAGAGTTTCTCCAGCAAAAATCTTTCAACCCAGAATAATTTCTGATACGAAATTATTCTTATCCTTATCCCTATCCTTATTCCTATTCCTATTGGGAATGATCCATCTATGAATTATTGAAACATTCGCTTTGGAAGTGTTATTTTGACGTCCAACCTGTGATGGCTGTTGACCAAAACACGATTAAGCACAATTAGCTTGTAATTTCTGCTCTCGCCTTTCTAACTCCTGGAAAGGTTTCGCCGTTTTAGCGTTTTTCCCAAGATGTATGGCAGGCATGGACCAGGAGTCCCCAGTCAAACCGGGTGCAGGTTGACAGCCAGGCAGCTATGCTGTGGTTGGGTGTGTGTGTGTGTGTGTATGTGTCTTACGACTGTGTGTAAGTCCATTTTGAACCACAAATGCATATCCTATGTTCAGAAAGCGGCATTACCCCGCTTTAATGCACACTTTTGTCCCCTTGGAGGAGATCTTGAACTCTTGGCGATCAAGATTTAAACTAGGGATTCTCGACCTCCGGCCTGTGGGTCGGATGCGGCCCACGCTGCCATTTCATGCACCCCACCAGGAAGTTCCGTGGGGTGGTGGAAGGGCAAAACGGCCGCCTGGCCCCCGAAGCTGCCTGAGGGAGCGTGACCCAATGCCCCCCCCGGCTTAAAAAGGTTGAGAACTCCTGATTTAAACCAATGAATATATACAGGATGGTCCGTAGGTTCCCTACCCATCCATATATTTTATGTCTCCAGTGTGTCTGTGTGCTGGGTGGGTAGGGGTGGGGTGGCGGCGGCGGCGGCAGCTGTTTTGTCTCAACAGCTTCAAAGGGGTGACCATTTTGTTTCTTGAATGCCCTTGGAAGGGTGAGGGGACACATGAAATTGTGCTGCAGGCCGTATCTGGCCCATGGGCCTTAGTTAGGGAACTCCTGGTTTCGGTATCTGTCTGTCTATCTATCTGTCTGTCTGTCTATTCCTCTCTCTCTTTTTTCCCCCTTTTCTGTTTTATTCCCCCTTCTGGTTATGAAAACTCCTCATTATGCTTGGGTGGGGAACGGCGGAAAAGAGGCCAGAAATCAGGATAGGAGGCCGTTTTGGATAATTGAGTCTAAATTAAAAACCCATCGCAAACGAAGGGGAAGCAGTCTTCGCCTCTCCACAAATTGTCATTTTGGATCCCCCGCAGGCGTCCCTGCGATATCTTTCTGGCCTGTCGTCGACATCGCATGAGGTACCCGTAGATCTGGGGGTAAAAAAATGTTGAAAGGTGTTTATTAAATACGTCTTCCACGGAGGCGCTTGATCAGAAATATCTGCAGGAGGGATAGGCAGAGAGCGGCCAAGGGCGGAGGTTCTCTAGTGCGCGTTCCAACGGGGTGGAAATTCACATTGACAACAAGCCAACTCGGAATTTTATCCCCAAATTTCCGCGCATAATTCTGGCCATCAAAGGAGAGGTTGTGCTTCTCGTAGACCCGTCGTTGCGAGATTGGCTGCCGTATGTTCTATCCCATGTGCCAAGCATCGAATAGAAGGTGAAAAAACAAAATGGTGTCATTAAGACCCAGATCGGTTTACACTTTTATGGTTTTGTTCGGCTTTATTTTTTTAACATTGCCAGCCACCCAGAGTGGGAGTTTATCCCAGATGGGCAGGGTATAAGTGGAATTATTCTTATTCTTATTCTTATTCTTATTCTTATTCTTATTCTTATTCTTATTCTTATTCTTATTCTTATTCTTATTCTTATTCTTATTCTTATTCTTATTCGCGTCGTCGTTGTCGTCAATAATAATAATAATAATAATAAGAAGAAGAAGAATAAGAAGAATAAGAATAAGAATAAGAATAAGAAGAAGAAGAAGAAGAAGAAGAAGAAGAAGAAGAAGAGGAGGAGCAAGTTTTTATGCCGCCATCCTCAAAAAAGACCCAGGGCGGCTAACACAACTCTCATCATCATCATCATCATCATCATCATCATCATCATCATCATAATCATCATCCCCCCTAACTACCTAAAGGACTCCTTAGATATTTGGAAATTTTGGACTTGAACGTCCAAACTCTCCAATAGACAACTCTACTAGGAAATGCATATCTACCCTGACGTTACTTTCTAGTCCATCTTTTGGACTGCCGATCACTACCGGAAACCAGACGCGAGTCTCCGACTCGCCTCCCTGCATTACTCTTCGCGTTCAACAATTGATTGTGTCAACAATCATCCTTAAAATCATTGGCGTTTCGGGGAGGGATGACAAGGGACAGGAAATCGAATCGCGGCCAACGTGAGCCGGCCACCGGTGGGGCGTGATGATGGGGTCAATTATGTGATCCCTTGAGAGTCACAGGGATATGAATTTGGAGACGTAAAAAGAAAAACAAAAAATCGAATCGGGACGGGGCCCATGAATTGGTTTATCACCAGACATTTTAGATAAAATTTAACTTGTATTACCTGTTTTAAATTTTTTATTAGTTAGTAATTAACAAATTTAGGCTGTTATATTTTTAGATGACGTAACTTATCAAATCGTAGGCCTTTTGACTCGTGTTTTTGACTTAATTCTCTTATGTAATTATTTTGCACTGGGCTTTGATTGTAATAAAGATGGAAAGATAGATAGAAAGATAGAAAGGAAAAAGAAAGAAAGAAAGAAAAGAGTATAAAATAATAGATAGATGGATAGATGGATGGATTGAAAAGAATATAAAATAATAGATAGATTGATTGATAGATGGATGGATTAAAAAGAGTATAAAATGATAGATAGATAGATTAGATGGATTGAAAAGAGTATAAAATGATAGATAGCTAGATTGAAGAATATAAAATTATAGATAGATTGAAAAAAGTATAAATGATAGATAGATAGATACAGTAGATAGATAGATAGATAGATAGATAGATAGATAGATAGATAGATAGATGGTCCATCACCAGCTTTTGCAAGCAGGGGAGATAAAAAAAGGAAAATATTTATGGGCCAAAGATACAGGAATGGATCTGTTTTTGCAGCAAATCTGTGATCTTCTTTGCTGCAAAAACGGTTCCATTCCTATATCTTTGGTCCACAGATATTTTCCGAAGACATAAGAAATCGAGAAAATCCCGGCTCTTGATGCCGGCATGATTGGCCGAATCATTTCTCAAATAACTGAGGGGGAAAATATGTGTTTTCTTTACACTGCCTGCCACGGTGTAATGGGCAGTTTTTAAAGTAATTCAGGGAATAATAGTTCCCCCCCCCTTCCCAGTTCAATTCCCGAAGAGGCTTCCATCAGCGGAAAGGAAAAGAACGATGAGCAAAATCATCCTCTATTTTCTCTCCCATTTGGCAACATAGACATCATCCTATTATTTTATTTCCTTCTGCCTTCCTGGCTTGGATTTAGCCGCATGAACTAAATGGGTTAGCAGCTTCGGCTTGCTGCCGGCCCACCCGGAAAAAAACACAGAGATGAATCTAGAAATCTTAGTACAGTAAAACCTCGGATAACGTTAAAACCTGGTTCCACAAGTCTTGGTGTTATCCGATTTTTAGTGTTATCCGATCCATGTTAAAATCCTATGGGATCAATAGAGATACATTGTAACCACACAGGCTTTAGCGGTTGTTATCCGATGCATCCCATAGGATCTTAATGTTATCCGATTCAATTCTCCCCCCCAGATTGCTTAATGTTATGCGATTTTAGTGTTATCCGATACTAATGTTATTCGAGGTATTACTGTACAGCCAAACCTCGAGATAAGAAAGGTTCAACTTAAGAAAAACTCGAGATACATCTGAAAATCTCGGGGGGGGGGGGGATCAGGTTCGAGAGACAAATTTTTAATAGGATCCCCCCCCTTCCCGGGATACAAAATTGCATTCAGTGCATTCTTACGGGAAATTTGAGATAAGGATTTTTCGAGATACAACCAACCTTGAGGAATGAATTAAATTCATATGTAGAGGTTAGACCAGTGGCGTCCAAACTTTCAGGCTGTGGGCCGGTCACGTGGTTCAGGGAGCTGGTCACTATGGCCTGGGGGCCGGATGTGGCCCCTGATGCCCATTCATCCGGCCCACGAAGCCCTCGTTGCTCCTGGAAGCTGAAGTAAAAGGGCCCGTATGGGTGCATTTTACTGCTGCTTCCAGGAGCAATGAGGGCTTTGTGGGCCGGATGGATTGTCATCGGGGGCTACATCCGGCCCCCAGGCCATAGTTAGGGCACCTCTGGGGTAGGCTGCATTTTATTTTATTTTATTACCAGCTTGGTACCTTGGAAAGGGAGTACACAGAAAGAGCTCTCTTGAAGGTTGTGGTATTTTTGAACCACCATCAGGTGTAACACCTGGCAAAGGCAATCTTGCTTTGCCGGCTAATCTTTCTCACATTAGGTCAGGCGAAAGGAACGGCAGAATGAACTCACCCAAAAGGGTGCCTTCATTTTAACAGGTTTCACGTCCAAACCATTCATGTCCCCAAGATCTTTCCCCACCAAAGCAGTCCCTATTTATCGGCTTGCAATTTCTTGCTTTAGGACTGCTCGGTTGGCAGGAGCTGGGACAGAGACAGGCACTCACTCCGTCATGCAGTACCTGCGTCTCGAACTGCCGACTTGCCGGCCTTTACACATGGGACTAAGTTACGACAATACTGGGAAATTGGGTGACTCGTGGCCAGATAGCAAGCAAACCATTCAAACAACCGACGGTTTGCCGTTAATTCCTTTCTTTCCAGACACCGACGTCATAACTGAATTTTCAAGATTGTGGAAATTGTAACAGGGGAGGGTGGTGGAACTGACACAGTTTTTGTGGTTGTTTTCATAAATGCAGGGAGGTGTGTCGCCTCTGTGCCAGTGGGTAATTAACTAATTAAGGCCAAAATTCATTTGAGTTCCTCCTCCTTCGTACAAGTGTTCGTGCATCCAATCCATAATTGGTACATACCTTGTGTGCAAAAGATTGTTCAATGGAGGACGAGAGATGTTTACTTCAGCCAATCGGATTCTTGCTTAAGTAATTAAATTACTTTTGAATAGGGAGACATCAAAGGCTTGCCTTTTCAGAAACAGAGGCGACATCTTTTCCCCGAGTACCAACCAACCAACTACTCATTCACTTACCAAATCAACCAACCAATCACTCATTCACTTACCCAACCAACCAACCAACCACTCATTCACTTACAAAATCAACCAACCAACCACTCATTTATTTACCCAACCAACCAACCAACCAACCAACCAACCAACCAACCAACCAACCAACCAACCAACCAACCAACCAACCAACCAACCAACCACTCATTCACTTACCCAACCAACCAACCAACCAACCAACCAACCAACCAACCAACCAACCAACCACTCATTCACTTACCCAACCAACCAACCAACCACTCATTCACTTACCAAATCAACCAACCAAGCATTCATTCACTTACCCAATGAACCAACCAACCACTCATTCACTTACAAAATCAACCAACCAACCACTCATTTATTTACCCAACCAACCAACCAACCAACCAACCAACCAACCAACCAACCAACCAACCAACCAACCAACCAACCAACCAACCAACCACTCATTCACTTACCCAACCAACCAACCAACCAACCAACCACTCATTCACTTACCAAATCAACCAACCAAGCATACATTCACTTACCCAATGAACCAACCAACCACTCATTCACTTACCAAGCCACCCACCCACCCACTCATTCACTTACCCACCCACCCACCCACCCAACCACTCATTCACTTACCAAACCACCCACCCACCCACTAATTCACTTACCCAACCAACTAACCAACCAACCAACCAACCAACCAACCAACCAACCAACCAACCAACCACTCATTCACTTACCAAATCAACCAACCAATCACTCATTCACTTACCCAACCAACCAACCAACCAACCAACCAACCAACCACTCATTCACTTACCCAACCAACCAACCAACCAACCTACCTACCTACCTACCTACCTACCTACCTACCTACCTACCTACCTACCTACCGTACGGTCCAAAACCAGCATAGTACAGCAAAGTACCTTTAAAAGTACTGAGTACCTTAAAAAAATACCAGAGGACTAGAAAATCCTTCTGAACTGGTCCCCCCCCCCTCACGTCCCATGGTCACTAATGCTTTCAAGTTGATTTTTTCCCCAAGGCCTTGCGACTGGAATAAATCAATTTTCAAAGGCATATTTCCAAAACTCAGACACCAGTCTTTTGGTCTGGAGAGGTCTGGGGATGACAGTGGGAATGCTGTGTTGTACGCCACCCAGAGTTGCTTGCGGAGTGGGCGGCGATACAAAGGTGACAAACAAACAAACAAGCAAACCAACCAACCAACCAACCAACGAACCAACCAACCAAGAGTTCAAGACTGGCCATGTGCCCTTGGGGGCCAGCTTTCCCTGGATGAATTTTGGTTTTAAAATCAGGATGTTTACTGAGTTCTTCTTGAGCTTCAGTGTTTTCCCTTCCATTATTTTGGCCGGGGAGATTCTCACTCTCGAAGTCCTCCACACTTGGAGAAATGGTTGGCTCTTACCATAGTCTCCAACTTTCTTCTCTTCCTTTTTGTAATGTACAATCAGCTCTTCTTCTCATTTCGTGTCCCAATCAAACCCTGGACTGTCCAAATGAAGCCGCTTTCTTGGCTTGGGCGTTGGCCAAACTCAAGTCCACATCGGTGACTGTTTCTGGTGGCTCTTCTTTCATGTCCTGATCAAAACCTGGACTGACCAAATGAAGTCACTTTCTTGGCCTTGGTGTTGGCCAAGCTTAAGTCCCATGTCTGAGGAAGTGGATCTGATCCATGAAAACTTCTTACTCTTCTTTCATGTCCTGATCAAACTCTGGACTGCCGGGGCTGCGGTGGCTTAGTGATTAAGCAGCTCACCTTGTTAGCTGGAAGTTTGGCAAATCGGCAGTTCGAGACCCGGGTACTGCATGATGGATTGAGTGCCCGTCGTCTGTCCTGCCAACCTAGCAGTTCGAAAGCAAGACATTGCAAGTAGATAAATAGGGACCACTTTGGTGGGAAAGTAAACAGCATTTCGTGCACTTTTTTTTTCCAGGCATGCCTGCCACATGTCCACGGAAACGTCTGCACAACGCAGACAGCGCTGGCTCTTCGGCTCTAAACAGAGATGAGCACTGAACCCTAGAGTCAGATATGACTGGCTTTCAAGAAACGGTGACCGTTACTTTCAAAGGAGGGCCAATTTCTTACAGTTTGGCTTCCCCCCTCTAGAGGAAGCATTGCATTCCCCAAGGGTTGCACATTTGACACCCAAATCCCTGTCGGCGCATGAAATCCATAATGAAAAGGATGGGGAGATGTCGGGAAGAAATGGATCCTCTTGGGTAGCTGATCGCCACCTACTTTCTTGTAGACCCCCTAAACCTTCCTTTGGAAGAGGCGGTGGGCGATCCAGACAAAAGGCGCGGGCCAGCTTTGGCCAACGTGCCACATCATGTTGCGTACGGATTTTACGTTTGGCAAGACTTTAGTGTCTCACCTACCAGGGCAATTTTTTTAAAAAAATGAGTCACTGATTTTTCTGCTGTAAACAGAATACTAGTGGCTAAGATGCTGACTGGGAGGCGGAAGGTCAGCAGTTCGATTCCCAAGTACTGCCGGACGGAATGATCTCCCATCTCTGTCCCAGCTTCTGCCAACCTAGCCGTTCGAAAGCAAGGCATTGCAAGTAGATAAATAAGGACCACTTCGGTGGGAAGGTAACAGCGCTCTGTACGTTCCGGTGTTTAGCCATGCCTGCAGTGTGACCACGGAAACGTCTGCAGACAGCAGACGGCGCTGGCTCTTTGGCTGTGAAACAGAGATGAGCACTGAACCCTAGAGTTGGATACTACTGGCTTTCGAGCAAGGGAAATGTTTACCTTTAAACTAGAAACCAGTGGTTTCTACAGCTTATTCTACATGTGCGGGAATCTTATGACACTGATCTGTGCAGGGGAAATGAATACAGCTTATCTTATCTCACTTCTATCACGGTTCTGTCATAATCCAAACATCCAATACAGTACAAGTAAAACCTCATATAACACTAAAACCTGGTTCCACAAGTCTTGGTGTTATATGATTTTTAGTGTTATCTGATCCTCTATGGGATCCATAGAGATACATTGTAACCACACAGGCTTTAGCGGTTGTTATCTGAAGCATCCCATAGGATCTTAATGTTATCTGATGCAATTCTTCCCCCCAGATTCCTTAATGTTATGCGATTTTAGTGTTATTCGATACTAATGTTATATGAGGTATTACTTGTATAATCTATGTTCTCTGACAAACGCATCCTTTCCCAGTGCCTGGAAATAGGTGTTCCTAGACCCCCATCCGTCTGTCTCTAACGCATGCAAAGATGCTCATGTATATTCCATGCACCCATACAAAAGTGTGTGAGTTTATCACGCATAAACACAGTATAGTAGTGGGGTGTGCCGCAGTGGCTCAGTGGTTAAGAAGCTCACCTTGTTAGCTGGATGGCCGGCCAGTTGGCAGTTCAAGACCCGGGTACTGCATGACGGAGCGAGCATCTGTCTCTGTCCCAGCTCCTGCCAACCTAGCAGATTGAAAGCAGGAAATTGCAAGTAGATCAATAGGTACTACTTCGGTGGGGGAAAGATCTTGGGGACATGAAAGTTGCCTCGTTCGGGTGTCTCCTGAGCGGAGTTTCTCCAGCAAAAATCCTTTCGACCCAGAATAAATTATGACACAAAATTGTTGCATTATTAGTAGTGGGGTTCTTGGCAATCATTTTGAATATGTCCTAGAAATATGGGTGTAAATCAGGTTGCCCAGACTTTTGGGGCCGTGGGCTGGTCACTTGGTTCAGGGGGCTGGTCAGTATGGTCTGGGGGCCGGATCCAGGCCCTGCTATGCCAATTCATCCAGCCCGTGAAGCCCGTACACATTTTACTTCAGCTTCCAGGAGCGACGGGGGGGCTTTGCTGGCCGGGTGAATTGGCATCAGGGGCTGGATCCGGGCCCCAGGCCATAGTTTGGGCACCCCTGGTGTAAATCCTAAATAGACACTGTTTATTTCTTTTTGCGCAAAATAGCTACAGATAGATTGCGCGCCAGCCCCACTCTAATCATAAGCTTTTAAATATTTTAATCTGTTTTAAAAAAGACTATGCCTGCCATCAATATGTGTTTTGTTAGGTTTTAATATCATTGGTTACGATTCGGTAACCGGTAATATTAAAACCCTGTGAAACATATACTGATTAGGTTCCAGTCCTGTTTTGAAATATCATATGCTTAAAAGAAATTGCATCAGGATAAGTATTTATGCAAGATCACACTGTGTTAATGTGGAGAGACGCAGAATCCATTGACTCGTCTGCCGATTGCTACCAGAAACCTGCACCGATGAGGACTTGAGTTTGGCCAACGCCCAAGCCAAGAAAGTGGCTTCATTTGGGCTGTCCAGGGTTTGGTCGGGACACAAAAGACAGAGATAATTTATTTTTTGTAGATTTGGCTGGCTTCATGTGGGCAGTCCAGGGTTTGATCAGGACATGAAAGAAGAAAAACCAGAAACAGGCACCGATGAGAACTTGAGCTTGGCCAACACCCAAGCCAAGAAAGTGGCTTCATTTGACCGATCCAGAGGTTGATCGGGACACGGAAGAAGAAGAACCAGAAACAGGCACTGATGAGGACTTGAGCTTGGCTAATGCCCAAGCCAAGAAGGTGGCTTCATTTGGGCAGCCCAGGGTTTAATCGGGACATGGAAGAAGAAGAACCAGAAACAGGCGCGGATGAGGACTTCAGCTTGGCCAACACCCAAGCCAAGAAAGTGGCTTCATTTGGGCAGTCCAGGGTTTGGTTGGGACACAAAAGACAGAGATAATTTATTTTTTGTAGATTTGGCTGGCTTGTTGTGGGAATTGAACTTGTGGCTCGGCGTACCTCTGAGACGAATTCTGACCACCATGGTTTTCGATCCTTTGGCAAGCTGCCCCAGACCCACGCAGTAGGGCGGAGACACAAAGAGAAAGAAAATAATGAAATAAACCAATAAGCAAATTACGTCCCTATGTTTATTCGTCCCAGTTGGCCAACGGAAATGGAATTTCCCATTGTTCATACACCGCACGGAGAGAGGAAATATCCCAGATGGGTGCTATAAAAATGCAATAACTTAATAAACATGATCACCTTCTGCGTGTTAGTAAGTCTTTTGGGAGTACGGAAAAACTCAAACAATACATAAAACCGTGTGCAGCTATGTAGTTCATCTGTGGGACAAAAATGTTTTATCAATTGATTAGTCTTGTGACCTTATCAATAACTTAGCAAAATAATTCCCGTATATACTTGACTATAAGTCGTCCCAAATATAAGTTGAAGTACCTAATTTGGACCTCTAAAATAGGAAAATAGATTGACCCGAGTATAAGTGTGGGGTGGAAAATGCAGCAGCTGCTAGTGAGTTTCAGTAATTAAAAATACATGAAAATATGGTAAAATTAATTAATTTAGACATTTGTGTGGGTATGTTTTTGAGTGTTTACGTTGACCTGAATGTAACTCGAGTCCCATTTTTGGACCTCATTTTGGGGGCTAAAAAACCCGACTTATACTTGAGTATATAGGATATCTGTCTGTCTGTCTGTCTGTCTGTCTGTCTATCTATCTATCTATCTATCTATCTATCTATCTATCTAGATTTGTATAGCCACCCAATCACCAAAGCGACTCACAATCCAATTGCATGCGACCCTGTATAACAAGACCCAACGTCATTAAAAACCTTATATGAAACACATTGTTAAAATCTTTGTAACAAATAAACTAAACAAAAAGACTAAAAACCCGGATGGCGATTAGCCACACTATATGAAATTGAGGTGGATCCTCTCGCAGATCTGTAAATCCGTCGATTCGTCAGTCTGTTTCTCTGGGATAATGACCGTAGAAAGTCGCGGTGGCCATAATACGGAGAATTATGTCCGGAAGGATGCAGGTTGGTTCCAAAAATACTTGTGGTCTACATTTCAAAGAACGGGGGAAGATGTAGATAAATAGGAAGAGGCGATGAAATCTTAAAGAGAGGGTGGCGTTGAGATCAAAACGGGACCCATGATTGTGTACGTGTGCAAATTTGCACACTCAGACTCTTTGCAGAATGGGGTAAAGAGGGAGAAGGAAACCCCCCTGTGGTGTCAAAAGATGGAAGAAAATATAAACACAATTAAATCTGCATAAAACTTCCTTTCGGCAAGGACAATATGGCTGAGCTGAGCATCTGAATATTCCCAGGAGCTGGAATAAAGAGCCTTCACAATCTGCATTAGCCAGCCAAAAATCATGCGTGTCTCGGTCGCGTCTATTATAACTGGATTGTCTCCAAAATGGGTCTCTCTCTCTCTTCCTGGCTTGTCCAAATTTCTCCCTAATTTTATTTGGTTCCTAAATTCGGGGGGAAACCTTCCTAATGATCCTGAAATTGCTGGCTTTTGGAATCTCTCTCTCTCTCTGTGAATGTGTGTTTTATATCCCTCTGTGTGTGTTTCAAGTCACTGATACCATTTTACTTATTTATTCATTCATTCATTCTTTTATTTAGTAAAGTAAAGGTTTCCCTTGCTCGAAAGCCAGCCGTATCTGACTCTAGGCTTCAGTGCTCATCTCTGTTTCAAAGCCGAAGAGCCAGCGGTGTCTGCTTTCTGCAGACGTTTCCGTGGACATTTGGCAGGCATGACTAGGCACCGGAGCGCACGGAACACTTTTGACCTTCCCACTGAAGCGGTCCCTGTTTATCTTCTTGCAATGTCTTGCTTTCGAACTGCTAGGTTGGCAGGAGTTGGGACGGAGATGGGCACTCAAACCGTCAGGCAGTATTCGGGAATCGAACTGCTGACTTCCTGCTTTCCAGTCAGCGTCTTAGCCACTTGTGATGGATGGATGGATTGCACTTCTATAATGCCCATTTGGGTGGTATCCTACTTTGGGCGGTGAACAGACAGATAGCAACACACAGCAAATCAACCAAACAACTGACAAATTCATCACAAACTGAACTAAACTAAACTAACATAATTGGCGTCTGAGGGCATCGAAACTCAACCTGACTGACAATTGTTTGCCTTCATCTATTCCTTCGTTAGGGATTGATCAGGTGGTTAAGACGCTGAACTTGACAACTGAAAGGTCGGCAGGTCCAGACCCGGGTGCTGCACGACGGAGTGAGCTCCCATCTCTGTCCCAGCTCCTGCCTAAACCTAGCAGTTGGAAAGCAAGAAATTGGAAGTAGATAAACATTTACAACTTCGGTGGGAAGGTAAACAGCTCTCCGTGCGCTCCAGTGTCTAGTCATGCCTGCCACATGTCCACGGAAACGTCTGAAGACAGTGCTGGCTCTTTGGCTATAAATGTAGATGAGCACTGAACCCTAGAGTTGGATACGACTGGCTTTCGAGCAAGGGCGACCTTTACTTTTCTTATTTTTTTTCGTTGGGAATCCTCAACCACCTACTTTATCTATCTAGATTTGTCAGTAGCGTACACGGTTTGTTTTGGGTGGTATAATCCACAGCTAAATTTCCTTTCCGTTGACTCTCCTACGCTTCTTACATTTCCCTCCTGAAAAAACCAAAATATTTCTTTTAATGAGGTAGCTGTTTAATTTTTAACTCCAATCCAGCTGCTGGGCTTCAGGGCACGGAAGTACAGACTCATTACCTGTACGGAATAGTTTATTGACTAGGGGGGTTATTTGGGTTTTATCTAACCCTGCCTTTTGCAGAATGAGAGTGAAATTAACTCTCTTTCTGTTTTCCATCCTGATGTCTCCTTTCTGGGTCTCTGCGGTCCTATGAGACAAGTGTTTCTGTCTTTCTCTGCCTCGCAGTTTTCATATTATTCTCAAGCCTGTTCCGGAGCACTTATGTATCTGTCAGGCTGGGAAGGTGGAGACATCTGAACATGTACTTCTAGAATGCCAGTTTTATGATAACAGATGTGACCTTATTGCTGTCTTCCCCCAAATTGAGCTGAATAATCATATGTTTAAAACCATGCTCTCCAATAGAAGCACTGACCTGATGGCTGCTGTTGCCAGGTTTGCCTGGAGGGCTACCAGGGTTACGAAGCATTAGAAAGAACCAGCTACAGTGGGGACAGGTTAAAAACCAACTACTGTACAGTAATACCTCAGATAATGTTTGCATCGGATGAAGCTAAAACCGCATAATGTTAAGCAATATGGGAGGAAAATTGCATTGAATAACGTTAAATCCTATGGGATGCACTGGATATCGTTCACTAAACCCTGTGCAGTTACAATGTATCTCTATGGAGTTTTAACGTTATCCAATACATCCCATAGAATTTTAACATGCATCGGATAACACTAAAAATCGGATAACACTAAGACTTGTGGAACCAAATTTTAACATTATCCGAGGTATTACTATATAATGATTTTAATTTTGCACTTGTGATCTTGTTTTATATTCTGCTGATGTGTACTGTGCCCATTTTGTGCATCTGTGTGCGGACATTTTTATCCTTATTTATGACTGTGACTGTAACTTTTAAACTTTTATACTGTTTTATGTGCTGTTTGATTCCTTTTAAATCAGATACCTGTCCCAAATGTACCGTATATGCTCGAGTATAAGTCGGAACTTTTTTATCCCCCAAAATAAGGTACAAAAATGAGACCTGACTTATACTCTGGTCCATTTAAACACTCAAAAACATACCCACACAAAGGTCTAAAGTAATTAATTTTACTAGCAGCTGCTGCATTTTCCACCCCCGACTTATACTCAGGTCAATCTATTTTCCTAGTTTTAGAGGTCCAAGTTAGGTACCTCGACTTATATTCGGGATGACTTATAGTCGAGTATATATGGGTAGCAGACGCAGACAGCGGAGGCTCTTCGGCTATAAACGGCAGACAGCGGAGGCTCTTCAGCTATAAACGGAGATGAACACTGAACTCTAGAGTCGAATATGACTGGCTTTTGAGTAAGGGCGACCTTTATCTTTTTACTTTATTATTTCGCATTGCCAATGGCGAACGCGAATACCAAAATTGCATATACTGTATCCTGTGTAGAAAAACATTGTACATGTTTTAAATTGCGTGTGGAATGTTGCTTAAATTCTGCTTTGTGCAGGGTGAAAAAAAGTGCATTTTATGTAGAGAACGCATCTTTAAGTGCACTTTAGCCAGCATGGCGATGCGTTCTGACTAAGTGTTGACTTTTTAAGATGTGCATATATTATTATTATTATTATTATTATTATTATTATTATTATTATTATTATTATTATTATTATTATTATTATTATTATTATTATTATTATTGTGTGTGGGGGGGAAATTACGCATATCAAACCCAATAACAAATTTGGCCATCGTAGTTCTATTTAGGGTTGATGTCTTGATTCAGTCAGATTTTGTAAGTCAATCTGGGAACCTGCTGCTGTTGAACTGTGAGCTAGTGCGGAATAGGATCAGAGCCGTCCCCCCGACACACTGCTGCCTGAGGCTGCGTCCACGGCCGTCCCCATCCACTGCCTGAAGCCAGCCCTCGGTCTGCCCTATGTCAGAGCGAGCCCTCGGCATAGGGAAAGCACATTTCTCAAAACACCAGTATGTTTGTGTTTTACGCAGGTTTTAAATGGTGGAGACAGCAGTGGCTTAGTGGTTAAGACGTGGAACATGACGACTGGAAGGTCGGCAAGTCAGCAGTTCGAGACCCGAGCGCTACACGATGGAGTGAGCGTCTGTCTCTGTCCCGGCTCCTGCCAACCTAACCGTCTGAAAGCAAGAAATTGCGAGTCGATAAATAGGGACCACTTTGGTGGGAAGATAAAGAGCGTTGCATGTTTAGTCATGCCTGCCAGATGTCACGTCTGCCGACACAGACAGCACTGGCTCTTTGGCTGTAAACAGAGATGAGCACCAAACCCTAGAGTCAGATATGACTGGCTTTTGAGCAAGGGTGACCTTGACCATTTTGCCCTTTCTCCACCTTCCTGGTGTGGTGGAGGCCGGGGGGGGGGGACACACACACATGAAGTGGTGCCATGGGCCTCATCCGGCCCACAGGCTGAGAATCTCTGACCTAAATGGAGGCGATACCGGTTGAAACAATGGAAAGATTGCTTCCAAAGTTAGTTTTATATATTAGTATTGACGTGATGACCCCATGTGGTCTTGTTCTTGCTCCAGAATATAGCAAAGGTTATGCACTCAAGACCCTGGTCTGCCTTCCTGGACATCTTCAAGAGGGGCCAGAAATGGCCCTTTTAACCTTATTTTCCCAACCAAGGAACTCTACATCAAAACTATATAGGCAGCAGACTTCTGTTAATACGGTTAATTGATCTAGCCAAGACTGGACGCCGCTCTCTCCGGGCTCTGGCTGGGCAATGACTCCCACTTATCCTTTCAGATGTCAAAGGCAGGAACCAATGACCTCCTGACCTTTAAAAAAAACTCTAACATTTCCAGCTCTTGTGGTCCGAAATAAAAGGCAGCAATTGAATGTGGCATCAGTTTGCCCAGATTAGAGAGTAGATCCACCTAGAGTAATGCACTAGTGTCTCAGAATGTCGATTTAGCAGTTGCAATGATCTGCTCCGGGTTTCAGCCCAAACTTTAAAGGCAGAAAATGGTCTATGTTGGAGGGTGGGGGTAGGATTAAGCACCGTTGGGGGACCCCAATAAAGGCTGGAGGTAAACCCCAGCCTCCGCTGCTTCTCCGGGGACAGGGGAATGTTACTTCGAAGAATTGGGTTTCGTGATAGTAACTTGCACCCTGTTGGTTAAACTGATGCCATCTGATATATTGTAAATTTTCCCCTCCCCAGACTGGTCAAGCGAACTAGTTTTAAGATAGCTTGGGGGAAATCCAACCCTCGGGACGGCTCCAGTCAAAGGACTTGCACCGAAACCCAAAGAAGAATTCCTGATAAATTTTATTACCCACGGGGCTTCGGTGGCTCAGTGGTTACGAAGCTTGCCTTGTTATCTGGAAGGTTGGCAGGTCGGCAGTTCGATACCCGGGACCTTCATGATGGATTGGCCGCCCGTCTCTGTCCCAGCGGCTGCCAACCTAGCAGATCGAAAGCAAGAATTTGCAAGTAGATAAATAGGTGGGGGAAAGATCTTGGGGACGTGAAAGGAGCCTCGTTCAGGCGTCCCCTGAGCAGAGTTTCTCCAGCAAAAATTCCTTTCAATCCAG
Organism: Furcifer pardalis; assembly: GCA_030440675.1. NCBI lineage: Eukaryota > Metazoa > Chordata > Lepidosauria > Squamata > Chamaeleonidae > Furcifer > Furcifer pardalis. The sequence goes on from CP126898.1 coordinate 47,844,989, forward strand.
AATAATTTCTGACACAAAACTATTATTATTTGTTACCCAACTTTTAGATTTTATTTGTGGACAATATGTTCAACTATCTTTTAATGGCTCTGTTTATTTAAAACTGTGCTGGTTGTGGACTGTAATAAAGTGATCTGTCTGTGTCTGTCTGTCTGTCTGTCTGTCTATCTATCTATCTATCTATCTATCTATCAATCTATCTATCTATCTATCTATCTATCTATCTATCTATCTATCTATCTATCTATCTATCCCTTTCCATCTCTTATCTATCCATCTATCTGTCTGTCTGTCTATCTATCTTATCTATCCCTTTCCATATCTATCTATCTATCTATCTATCTATCTATCTATCTATCTATCTATCTATCTATCTATCTATCTATCTATCAATCTCTTGATATTTTCTCTCTCTACATCTATCTATCTGTCTGTCTGTCTGTCTGTCTATCTATCTATCTATCTATCTATCTATCTATCTATCTATCTATCTATCTATCTATCTATCTATCTATCTATCTATCTATCCCTTTCCATTATCTATCTATCTATCTATCTATCTATCTATCTATCTATCTATCTATCTATCTATCTATCTATCTATCTATCTATCTATCTATCTATCTATCTATCTATATCTCTTGATATTTTCTCTCTCTACATCTATCTATCTGTGTCTGTCTGTCTGTCTGTCTATCTATCTATCTATCTATCCATCTATCCATCTATCTATCTATCTATCTATCTATCTATCTATCTATCTATCTATCTATCTATCTATCTATCTATCTATCTATCTATCTATCTATCTATCTATCTATCTAGCGGTTGATTGGTTTCTTGCTAGCTTGCTTGATTAGGGACTGCAGTGTCTCAATGGTTAAGAAGATCACCTTGTTAGCTGGAAGGTTGGCAAGTCAGCAGTTTGAGATCTGAGTGCTGCATGATGGAGTGAGCTCCTGTCTCTGTCCCAGCTCCTGTCAATCTAGCCGTTTGAAAGCAAGACATTGCAAGTCGATCAATAGGGACCCCTTCGGTGGAAAGGTAAACTGTGTTCAATGTGCTCAGGTGTCTAGTCATGCCTGCCACATATCTGTGGAAATGTTTTCAGATGCAGACAGCGCTGGCTGTTTGGCTATAAACAGAGATGAGAACTGAACCCTAGAGTTGGATACGGCTGGATTTTGAGCAAGGCTGACCCTTGACCTTTCCTAGGTCCACTTGGGCCAGTTCAGAATCTAAATCTGAGTCCAAGTTGAGCATGAATCCAGCCAACGTGCAAAATCTATTTTAAACAGGGATTCTCAACCTGCGGCCTGTGGGCTGGATGCAGCAGGGCAAAATTGCCGTCCGGGAGCGTGACCCGGTCTCCGGCTTGAAAAGGTTGGTGACCCCTGGAATGGATTCTCAGAGATGCTGGGATTCTGGGAATTGTAGTCCAGGGACACCTGGAGTGCCAAGGTTGGCCCTCACTGAACCAGACGGCCCGATGCTTGTACCGCTGAATTTAAAAAAATAAACCCCTCGGATCCTGAAGATGACGAATCCTGGGAATATACTTGCAAAACTAACACAGCAAAATTTATTTTAATCATCCTTTGAGCCTCCCTGTGCGGTTCTGCAATTTATGGGACGTTTGGAAAGAAAATAAGCTTGTGGTGATTGTAGTCATAAAATATCTCTTTTTTTGTTCAATAATGCAAAATTTCTCAGGGGCGTTTTGGGAAAGCCGTTTCTTTTAATGAACGGCTGGCCAGGACCGGAGAAGGAAGGAAGCGGAGGGGGCCGAGGGGGACTGTGTTTTCCTCCTTGGACGGCGGTGTTAATTAGGTTTGTTAATTAGCCCTGCTTAATTTGTGAAAGGGAAACGATCGGTGGCGCCGCCAGGCCACTTGTTTGGTTAATATTGTGGGTCACTTAAACAAGGTCGCCGCGCCTCTGAATGGGCCTGGTGTGGGAGGGAAACCATGGGCAGTAACACACTCCGCTTGCTCTAAGTCAGGGATTCTCAACCTGCTCCCCGTGGGCCACATGCGGCCCGTGGGCGGCAGGTCAAGAATCCCTGATTTAGAGCCAGCGGAGTGTCTTGCTGCCTATGGTCGTGGCTTGTGGCCCCATTTCATGTGCCCCACCACCGCCTCCACCACACCCGGAAGTGCCATGGGGTGGAGGAAGGGCAAAATGGCCGGCCGGCCCACGACGCTGTCCGAGGGAGCCTGACCTGGCCCACTGGCTTTAAAAGGTTGAGATGAGAAGGAAACGAACAAGCCAAATGGATGCTGTTTTGTCAACTCCATGGTGTGTCGCCAGAACTTCCCCATGTGGCTCAATTGAGGGTCCTGGGAGTACAGTCTCCATCGTCCCAACCAGGCACCGAGGATACTTGGGGGACGCTGGCAGCTGGAGTCCGAAACCCCTAGAAAGGCGATGACTTCCATTAGGGCAAACTTGACAGAGATATGGAAGCTTTTTGATTGTTATCTGATACTGATGCTTATTGAATCTTTTTGATACTGTAATGATCAGAGGCGTAGCTACCGCCGTATCTGCCGTATCAATTATACGGGGCCCCCAGGCCACGGGGGCCCCCAACGTGCGTAAGCAAAACAAATCTTTACCCTTCCTAAGGGCCCCCAAACAAATTTTTATACGGGGGCCCGCCAAGGCACGCTACTCTTCTGGTAATGATATTGTGATACTTTGATGTTTTGTGGTACTGATAACAGATGATTTATGATGTTTATGTGTTATGTTATGAACTTGTAACTTTATATGTGTTTGTGGATGATGATGATGACGATGACGATGATGATTTGAATTGTGAACCGCCCTGGGTCACCTCGGTGAGGAGGGCAGTTGATAAGTATGAATAATAAATAAATAAAATAGATGATGATGATGATGATGATGATGATGATGATGATGATGATGATGATGATGATGATGATGATGATGATGATCTGAATTGTGAGCCACCCTGGGTTACCTCAGTGAGGAGAGCAGTAGATAAGTATGAATAATAAATAAATAAAATTGATGATGATGATGATGATTTGAATTGTGAGCCACCGTGGGTCACCTCAGTGAGGAGGGCGGTTGATAAGTATGAATGATAAATAAATAAAATAAATGATGATGATAATGATAATTCAGTGTCAGAAATTATTCCAGTGTCTAGTCATGCCTGCCACGTGTCCACGGAAACGTCTGCAGACGCAGACAGCGCTGGCTCTTCGGCTTTGAAACGGAGATGAGCACTGAACCCTAGAGTCGGATACAACTGGCTTTCGAGCAAGGGCGACCCTTGACCTGACATTGCACTGGTCACAGTGAAACTGACTCCTTGGGAATCAAACAAATTTTGGTTTTCAATGCAATTCATGCGAGGAAATTGCATCCAACGGCTTCCTATGGAAAATTTGCTTTACAAACTTTTCATAGAACAAAAGGTCCCGGGGAAATGCATTTAATTTGTTGACCAATAATTATAATAATAATTCCACGCCAGGAATTATTCTGGGTCAAAAGGATTTTTGCTGGAGAAACACTGCTCAGCGGATGATGCCCAAATGAGGCTCCTTTCGTGCCCCCCCCCAGATGTTATCCCCGCCAAAGTGGCACCTATTGGTCTACTTGCAATTTCTTCCTTTCCGACTGCTCGGTTGGCAGGAGGAAGGGACGAGCGCTCAAACTGTCATGAAGTCCCCGGGTCTCGAACTGCTGACGTGCCGGCCTTCCAGCTCATGAGGCGAGCTTCTTAACCAACAATCGGCTGTCAATTGGCAGAACGGAGACTGGGGTGCAAATTTTGCTGCGGAGAAGAGAGAAAATTCCAGTCTTTCAGTGGTTTATGGGGCGCCATTCATTGTTAGGCTCATGTTCCCTGTTATGTTTCATCTCAGGGAGTTAGTTCCCCCTGTAACCAGTGCAATATTAGGTCAAGGCCGCCCTTGCTCGAAAGCCAGCCGTATCCAACTCTAGGGTGTGGTGCTCATCTCTGTTTACAGCCAAAGAACCAGCACCGTCTGCTGTCTGCAGACGTTTCCGTGGTCGCGTGGCAGGCAGGACTAGACGCCTAAGTGCACGGAACACTGTTGACCTTCCCACTGAAGTGGTCCCTATTTATCTACTTGCAATTCCTTGCTTTCGAACGGCTAGGTGGCAGGAGCCGGGAGCTCACTCCGTCGTGCAGTACTTGGGTCTTGAACAGCTGACTTGTCGGCCTTCCAGCTAACAAGGTGAGCTTCTTAACCACTGAGCCAAGCGTATTTGTTCTTATCATAAAGCGCCTCTTGGACCTGAGTCGGCTTCAGATTCATGACCTCCAGGCCACGAAAGTTGAGTTTCTTGGCAATTAAGAAAGACGCAACAAAGTTGAATCAAACGTGGCGTTGATTGGTAGATCAGCCCCCCCCCCCGAGATGCGCTGTTTGGGATGCCGAGAAATGGAAGAGATGAAGCAACCCAGGCGTTTGATCTTCCCTCAGTCTCGCCAACCGCATCTTAATGACGGTTTGCCCCGCTGGGGGTTTGGGGGCCGACCTCTTTGACATTCCCAACCCCATGAGCCCCAGTGGTAACGTGTCTTCGCCCTCCATCCCTCTTAATCTTTTCCTTTTGAAGCCCCCCTTGTGCCCCTTGTCGCGAGCGAACTGCAGTCGGCACCCGAGGCCACGCCGACGAGGAAAGGGGGACGGGTTGTTGATTTATCCTCTGCCAACCGCCTCCACCGCCTCCCTGACATCGTCTTTGCGGAAAGCAAAGTGGAATGGTGTTGACACTCGTGGCGGAGAAAACCAGACAGCCAGGGGCCACGGTGTGTTTGACGAGGTCTGCGGAGATGTTTCCATTTGCGTTGGCCATAGTCAACGTCAACAGGGCAAGGGCGGGTTGCATGGAACAAGACCAGAGGGTTGTATGTTGGAAATTGGACGTTGCTTTCCGGCACAAATCCACCCAAGGAAGGGCTCGTCCTTTAGAAGTGTTCACGGATGCCTCTTCCCTGTGGGCCATGCGGCTCATCAAAGATGGACTCCTCTCTTTTACAAAACAGACACCTGAAATTAGATTATAATAAATAATAGTGTTTTCCCGAGTGGATTTATCTTTAGCGGTACCCATTGACGCATCTCCCTTTTTCCTCCAGGCGGCCAAATGGGAGCCTTCCGCTCCAGGCTTCTTTCTTTCCTCGTTAAAATTGATATTTACCAAATCAATCTTTATTGCAGCCCAATAGGTTTTTCTTTTAGGGTTTCGTTTCTGGTGTGTATATATATGTCATAGTTAAAACTAGTTTTCAGTTAAAAAACTAGTTTTCCCTATTTAAAACCAGTTTTTTAAAAAAATAATAAATTTTTATTGAACACAATTATCACACGCTCATAATTTCAACATTCAAAAAGAGGAGGAAAAAAGAAAAAAAGAAAGAAATAGACAAATTACAAAACTTAAAACAGACTACAATATTTCTGTAGACCATTATTATTGTAGTTATCGTCATCGTCGTCCTTCTTCATCTTCATTCATTCATTCATCTTCATCTTGTCGTCGTCATTGTTGTTGTTGTCGTCGTCATTGTTGTTGTTGTTGTTGTTGTTGTTGTTGTTGTTGTTGTTGTTGTTGTTATTATTATTATTACACAAAACATGAACGATTAACTTGAAAGATCACCTGTGCTGTACTTTGGGATTTGTAAAATTCATCTTTCAAAATTAAAAAAAAAACCCTCTAACTTTCCAAAATTTTTTTTACACATTTTCGGGTCTGGCTTGACTCCGTCCTCCTTTAAGTTTAAATCAGTTTTAATCAAACACCTTTGTCAGAACTAAAATAAACTTCCAATTAGGTAACAATGTCAGTTAAAACCAATTTTTAGTTCTAACAGAAGCGTTCAGTTAAAAATGGTTTTCACTAGGAAACACTAGTTTTAACTGAAAACTAGTTCTATCTATCGATCTATCAATCTATCGACCGACCGACCGACCGATCCATCGACCGACTGACAGATAGATAGATAGATAGATAGATAGATAGAGTAAAACCCCGGGTTATACTTGCCTTGGTTTACATTTGCTACAATTTTACAACGGCAAATTGTATGGAAATGCCGTCCCGGTTTGCAAGTTTTGAACGTATTATTTTTCCCTGGTTACAACGATCAATTCAGGACCATTTGTTAATTTTTCAATGCATCCCTATGGATGTTTTGGTTTACAATTTTTTTTGGGTTACAATGGTGGCTGTTGAAACAGACCTCTGTCGTAAACCGGGGTTTTACTGTATATGTAAAAAAAATTTCAAAATGTGTGTCTGTTTTGAAAGTGTGAGTTTGTGCTGTTAGCTGGCCAGAGTAGGAAAATGTCTTAGATGGGCAGGGTATAAGTATAATGGATGGATGGATGGATGGATAGATAGAGGAAGTGGTGGATAGATGGATGGATGGATAGAAAATAATATAAAATGATAGATAGATAAGATAGAGATAGAAGAAATAGACAGACATAGATAGATAGATGGATGGATGCATAGATGGATGGGTGGAAAAGAGTATAGATAGATAGCTAGATGGATGGATGGATAGATAGAGGGAATGGTGGATAGATGGATGGATGGATGGAAAAGAGTATAAAATGATAGATAGATTAGATAGATAGAAGAAATGACAGACGGACGGATGGAAAATATAAAATGATAGATAAGATAGAGATAGAAGAAATGATAGACAGATAGATGGGTGGGTGGAAAAGAGTATAGATAGATAGATAGATGGATGGATGGATGGATGGATGGATGGAAAAGAGTATAAAATGATAGATAGATAAGATAGATAGATAGAAGAAATGACAGACAGACAGATGAACGGACGGATGGATGGATGGAAAAGAGTATAAAATGATAGAAAAATAGATAAGATAGATAGAAGAAATGACAGACAGACGGACGGACAGATGAAAAAGAGTATAAAATGATAGATAAGATAGAGATAGAAGAAATGACAGACATAGATAGACAGATAGATAGATGGATGGATGGATGGATGGATAGATGGATGGATGGAGAAGAGTATAGATAGATAGATGGATGGATGGATGGATAGATGGATGGGTGGAAAAGAGTATAGATAGATAGAGGGATGGAGGGATGGATGGAAAAGAGTATAAAATGATAGAAAGATAGACAAGATAGAGATAGAAGAAATGACACAGATAGATAGACAGATAAGACAGATAGGTGGATAGATGGATAGATGTAAAAGTGTATAAATAGATAGATAGATAGAACGATAGAACAAATGACAGAGACAAACAGACAGATAGACAGAATGAAAAGAGTATAAAATGATAGATAGATAGATAGATAGATAGATAGATAGATAGATAAAGTGATTTTTAAAACATAATGAAGACTGTGTAACGCTAGAAATTGCAAGTAGATAAATAAGTAGTACCTCTTCAGTGGGATGGTAAATAGTCATTTCATGTGCTCCAGTGTCCGGTCATGCCTGCCAGATAACCACAGAAATGTCTGCAGACACAGACAGTGCTGGCTCTTTGGGTGTAAACAGAGATGAGCACTGAACCGTGGGGTCGAATATGACTGGCTTTCGAGCAAGCAACGATCTTTACCTTTACGTGAATAGTTCACTTTTTGAATAATGAAAATTACCCTATTTGCTGGCCTACTTTAGTAATAGTGGTTGTATCTTATACGCCAGCAAATTTGGTATCTGTCATGGGGGGGGGCATCGGGATTTTAGACCTGCTTCGGTGGAGCAGGGCCAGAAAAGGTTGGTTGCCCCCGGTGGAGGGCTTTGTGGGTATCCCGCGGGGTGGGGTGGGGTGGGGTGGGATCTTTTTTGATCTTACGTCTTCCATTCCCGGAAGGTTTGGTCCGTACCAGTGCGCCTGGATACACAAAGGGTCTGTGGGTCTCAAAAAGAGTCGATTGGAACCATCTCATATCCATATCAAATGCTCAGCGCACCACAGCGGGAGCGGCACAATGCGGGCAAGGCAGTGAAAACGGCACAGCCGTGGAATTGTTTGTGTAAAGCACCTTTTCAAGCCGGGGGCCGGGTTGTGCTCCCTCTGCCAGCGTCAAGGGCCGGACGGTCATTTTGCCCTGCCTGCATGATGGGGGTGGCCATTTTGTCCCCACGGCTTCCAAGGGGCAGACGTTTTGTTTCTTGAAATGATGCTATGATCCAGGCCCACAGGCCTTAGGTGTCAAGGAACGGCCGGATTTGTGGCAACCCAATTCTTGCCGACGCCGACAGGTGCCACAAAGGGACTGCGTCGCGAAGAAATTTGTCACGGGAAGCGGGAACAAAGCGCACTCGGCACGGGAATTTGGAACCAGGGGGCTGCGTTTTGGGCAATTTTCAGGGCCGGACTTGCTTCTTTTCCGTTCTGGTCTGCAAATGATTATCCGGCGAAACCAGACCAACCCCCCCCTCCCAAAAAAAAAAAAAAAAAACCAACCTTCTTATAACCACTACGGCTGTTGTGGGGTTTATCTTGCCCATGAAGTTGGCTTTAGCCGTCTCCAAACACCGGATAATCCTGACAATCCTAATGAACTCCATACTGCGTTGGGGAGGAAGCAGTCTATTCCTCTCATGCGCCTCCCATCTCCCCCACTTCCCAAAATAACCTGTTTCACAATCCAGCTTATTGTCTGGTCTCTACTTCAAGGTTTGCCTAATGTGCTAAATTTGGTTGTTCTTGGCTTCACGATTTGGCAAAGGACCCAAGATGGATCTATCTACCCTCTTGTCCGATAGGAAATTGAGTGTACATATTTGTACAAGGGAGGAGAGACGGGTATCCCAATGGGATTCTTGCTGCGGCGATGGCGCACGGTGCAACGCAACTGTTGGGTTTGGAAGGGTTTGCACACGAGTGCGTATGTTTGCAAGGGAGCGAGCAAGAAGAAGAAAACGAAGACATCTCCAGAAGGATCCCTTGAAGTGGCTTAAGGCTGAGCAAACCTGGATAGAAAAGAAATGCAAAGCAATTAGTCGACAATTTATTGATTTATGTAATTAGTAGGGATTTTTTTTTTTAAAAAAAATACACTCTGTATATTTAATGTTGTGAGCCGCCTAAGACTGGGGTAGCACCAATTGGGCAGGAGAGAAGTCAAGTCGTGGGTGGGTGGATGGATAGATGGATTGATGATGGAAGGAAGACAGAAGGAAGGAAGGGAGGGAGGAGCTAATGATGGATGGATCTAAGGAAGAGAGGGAGGGAGCTAATGATGGATGGATGGATGGACAGATGGATCTAAGGAAGGAAGGAAGGATGGAAGGAAGGAAAAAAGGAAAGGAGCTAATGATGGATGGATGGATGGATCGAAGGAAGGAAAGAAGGAAGCTAATGATGGATGGATGGATAGATGGATCTAAGGAAGGAAGGCAGGCAGCTAATGATGGATGGATGGATAGATGAATGGATGGATGGAAGGAAGGAAGGAAGGTAGGGAGCTAATGATGGATGGATGGATCGAAGGAAGGAAGGAAAGAAAGAAGGGAGCTAATGATGGATGGATGGATCGAAGGAAGGAAGGAAAGAAAGAAGGGAGCTAATGATGGATGGATGGATAGATGGATGGATTGAAGGGAGGGAGGGAGGGAGCTAATGATGGATGGATGGATAGATGGATCTAAGGATGGAAGGAAGGAAAGAAGGAAGGGAGCTAATGATGGATGGATGGATGGATTGAAGGAAGGAAAGAAGGAAGCTAATGATGGATGGATGGATAGATGGATCTAAGGAAGGAAGGAAGGCAGGCAGCTAATGATGGATGGATGGATAGATAGATAAATGGATGGATGGATGGAAGGAAGGTAGGTAGGGAGCTAATGATGGATGGATGGATTGATGGATGGATTGAAGGGAGGGAGGGAGGGAGCTAATGATGGATGGATGGATAGATAGATGAATGGATGGATCGAAGGAAGGAAGGAAGGAAGGGAGCTAATGATGGATGGATGGATAGATGGATGGATTGAAGGGTGGGAGGGAGGGAGCTAATGATGGATGGATGGATGGTTCAACGGAAGGAAGGAAAGAAGGGAGCTAATGATGGATGGATGGATAGATGGACTGAAGGAAGGGAGGAAGGGAGGGAGGAAGGAAGGAAGGTAAGGAGCTAATGATGGATGGATGAATAGGATCTAAGGAAGTAAGGTAGGAAAGAAGGGAGCTGATGGATGGATGGATCTAAGAGCTAATGATGGGTGGATGGATGGATGGATGAGAGAGGTAGGAAGGAAGGAAGGAAGATGGATGGTTATAGATAGATGGATGAAGTAAGGATTAGGGATTTTAATACTTATCCAACTCTAGGGTTCAATGCTCCTCTCTGTTTATAGCCAAAAAACCAGCGCTGTCTGCGTCTGCAGATGTTTCCCTGGTCATGTGGTAGGCATGAGTGGACGCTGGAACACATGGAACACTGTTTACCTTCCCACCGAAGTGGTCCCTATTTATCTACTTGCAATTTCTTGCTTTCGAAATCTCCTAATTCTGATTATGGTACAATTTAGTATTTTCCTAATCCTGATTATTTCCTAGTTCTGATTATCCGTCTAAGACGTAATGGATTCGCTTTTTCTCGGCCTTGATCTTGCCAAACCAGATCTGTTTCTTCCTTATTTTGTTCGAAAAGCAGTGCCCTCTCCAACCCTGAAGGAGAAGCAGTGGAAGCGCTTAATCTGCCAATGGATCTGGTTGTGCTCTTTCTAACATGGCCGCACTTGCGGCGCATTTCGCCAAGCCGACTCTTGGAGTGAGCAGTTACGCGGTGGCAGCGGACAAGAAACAGTCTATGTCTCTTACACTTTTCTTTGCACGCACATGTGATGTGTCTACGCCCGGGTCAAAGTCAAGATGGGGGGGGGGATTCATGTTTGCCAAATACACACACACGCATACGCATGAACGCATCCAATTCGTGGTCTTGATGCCTTTTAACAGGAGTGTGTTTCTTGGTTCCCAGTCGTTGGAAGGAAAACATGAGTGTTGGATTAGTTCTCTCTCTCTCTCCTCACCCCTTTCTTGATGTAAAATGCAAGCAAACTCTCATGCTGGTCAATCAAAAGGAACCCAAAAAGTGGAATGTGGAAGAGATCACTACAATGTTGTTGTCGTCGCCGCCGCCGCTGTCGCCGTCACCGTCCCCGTCCCCGTCCTTCTAATTCTTCTTCTCTCCTTCCTTCCTTCTCTCCTCCTTCCTTCCTAGTCCTCAAGGTGGTCAGGTTAGTTCACCACCGCTTGACACTCAGTGTTGAGTCGCTGGCAGTAGGGTCTACTCTGTGACCATGGCAGGATCACCTGGCCAGACCGTACAGTGTTAGGTAAAGTATATATCAAAGTTTGTACCCGTTTCCATGTGGACTGGAAAAAAGTCCTGCAATTTAAAAAGTACAATGTCTTTTCTCCCTCTGGGATGGTTGACTAAAATTGGCTTTTTTCAGGGTCCAATACAATACTGCAGTGGCTCAAGTGGCTAAGAGACGCTGACTGGGAGGCGGAAGGTCAGCAGTTCGATTCCTGAGTACTGCAGGATGGAGTGAGGCCCTGTCTCTGTCCTGGCTCATGCCGACCAAGCCGTTCGAAAGCAAGACATTGCAAGGAGATCAATAGGGAGCCCTTTGGTGGGGAAGGTAAACAGCATTCCGCGCGCTCTGGTGTCTAGTCCTGACTGCCACATGGCCACGGAAACGTCTGCAGAAGCAGACGACACCAGTTCTTCGGCTTTGAAGCAGAGATGAGCACTGAACCCTAGAGTCGGATACGGCCGGCTTTCGAGCAAGGGAAACCTTTGCCTTTTTACGAATACAAATGGAACTGAATGAACGTCACCAGTTGACTTGAGGACGCTCCGAACGAATTTTGCTTACTCCAAACGTTGTGCTGCACTTCTAAGCTCAACGTATGTTTTCAGACTAAAAATCGGAGTGGCCGCAGCATTATATTCTCAGAGCAGTCTTCATGGCCGATTGCCACGAGGATCGCCACTATTCGGATACGGCAGAAGAAGAAGAAGAAGTGTGGATTTTCAGAGTAAAGCAACTTCCGGTCCCATAACTTGTCCTGTTGGGTTCCTGCTGAATTATAGGGCTTTCTTCTCGAAAACCCCACCTCACGGGATGCTGTCGACCTTTCCCACCGATGTGGTACCTCTTTATCTACTTGCAATGTTTTGCTTTCGAACAGCTCGGTTGGCAGGAGCTGGGACAGAGACGGGCAATCATTCCGACCTTCTTACGCCAGGGGGCCAGGTCACGCTCCCTCAGACGGCTTCGGGGGCCAGGGGGGCATTTTGCCTTTCCTCCACCCCACGGCACTTCCGGGTGTGGTGGAGGCAGTGGGGAGCCACGTGAACTGGCGTGGCGGGTTGCACCCGGCCCGCTGGTAGAGACTCCTGGGTCTAATCAAAACATAGGGAAGAATTTTGCATTCAAGTCCTGTTGTTCTCCGATTGCGTCGGCCGCCCTAAGTTGCTTCGGCCAGAAGGGCGCAATATAAATATGATTAAATAAATAAATAAAATCCTTCTTTCAGCCTTTTTAGTTAAACTTTCCATGTTCCTAAAAAAATTTATGGAGCTTTTTTGGCTGTGTTCTTAGTTTATCTATCTATCTATCTATCTATCTATCTATCTATCTATCTATCTATCTATCTATCTATCTATCTATCTATCTATCTATCTATCTATCCCTCTCTCTCTCTCTCTAATCTATTTATTTATTTATTTAATCAAACTTTTATTCATTTCTTTCCTTCCCTGTTTGTTTAAAAACCTCCCTGACATTTTTTAAACGTGGCACTTTGGTGATTTGAGGGTCCTTTTATTTATTTTCTGTCGCTCCCGTCTCTTTATTTATTTATCCGATTTATGAATATTTAGTAACCGCAGCCATCTGGAGGCATCCGAGCGCTGCACCACTGCCGTACGACGTACAGTATCTACATTTGCGATGAAAGAGGGAACGGTGCGGTAGGGAAACCTTTGCCCAAAACCAGGAGTTGCCAACCTAAGTCCTGTGCGCCAAACCTGGCCCACGGCACCCATTTCGTGTGCCCCCCCCAGCCGCTCCCAGGGAATCCTAGGAACAAAATGGCCAGCCTTTGAAGCTGTTGGGACAAAATGGCCACCCACCTCGTGCAGGCAGGGCGAAATGGCCATTCGGCCCTCAAAGCTCATCGAGAGAGTGTGATCTGGAATAAGAGAAATTGGGAAATAGAGACATAAATTTTAAAAATAAAGAGATTTTTTTTGGACATTTTTGCTGACCACACAATGGACGAACCATGAGTACACCCAGAGTCACCACAACTCGGTAGTTTCTTTGGCTGCACAAGGTTTGTTTTACGTGTGTTGAATTTTATGCGCAATGTCCACGTGAGTAAAGGCCGCCCTTCCTCGAAAACCAGTTCTATCCTACTAGGGTTCGGTGCTCATCTCAGTTTACAGCCAAAGAGGCAGCGCTGTCTGGGTCTGCAGGCATCTCCATGGACATGTGGAAGGCACAACGAGGCACTGGAGTGTACAGAATGTTGTTACCTTCCCCACCGAAGTGGTACCTATTTATCAGCTTGCAATTTTCTTGCTTTCTAACTGCTAGCTTGACAGGAGCTGGGATAGGAACGGGAGCTCATTCTGTCGTGTAGAACTTGGGTCTCGACCTGCCGACTTTCCAGTCATCAAGTCCAGCGCCTTAACCACTAAGCCCTCGCCGTTTGGTTGGAGCCCCCTCCCTCCTTTATTTTTTTTTTAATTTTTAATTTTTAGCTTTTAATCTTTGATCTGTTATTGTGATTCACTGATTTAAAAAAAAACATTTTAAATTTTTAAATCTTTTATAATTTTAAAACTGAGGTTTTAGGGCAGGGGTGCACAAACTACAGCCGGTGGGCCAGTTTCGGCCCCCGATGCCAGTTCACCAGGCCCTTGTCACTCCCAGAAGTGGGAATAAAACACACAAGGGGGACATTTTACTTCCGCTTCCAGGAGGGGCAAGGGCAGTGTGGGCCGGATGAATTGCCATTGGGGGCCAGATCCTGTCCGTGGGCACTCCTGTTTTAGGAAATGGTTTGGATTTTTTTCGTTGTTATGTTTTATGATACGTAAACCGCCCTGAGCTGCCCCGGTGAGGAGGGCATTATATAAATACTGATAGATGGACGAACGGACGGACGGACAGATAGATAGATAGATAGATAGATAGACAGGTAGTTAGATGGAAAAGAGTATAAAATGATAGATAGATAGACAGACAGATAGACTGACAGATAGATAGATAGATAGATAGATAGATAGATAGATAGATAGATAGATAGATTTAAAGAAAATAAATAAATAAACCTTACAGACTATTTATTTAGTTCAGGAAGGTGGATGGGGAATAAAATTTGTTTGGCTTGCATTTTCACGCTGACTGATTTAGCCATGAGATATTCTGTATGTACTAAACTATAAGTCGTCCCGGATTTAAGCTGAGGTACCTAATTTGGACCTCTAAAACTAAGAAAATAGATTGACCCAAGTATAAGTCGGGGGTGGTGGAAAATGCAGCAGTTGCTAGTGAGTTTCAGCAATTAAAATTCATGAAAATATGGTAAAGTTAATTAATTTAAGCATTTGTGGAGGGACTGCAGTGGCTCAAGTGGGAGGCGGAAGGTCAGCCGTTCGATTCCCAAGCACAGCAGGACGGAGTGAGCTCCCGTCTCTGTCCCGTCTCCTGCCTACCTAGCCGTTGGAAAGCAAGACATTTCAAGTTGATCAATAGGGACCCCTTCGGTGGGGAAGGTAAACAGCGTTCCGTGTCTGGTCCTGCCTGCTACGTGACCACGGAAATGTCTGCAGACAGCGCCGGCTCTTCACCTTTGAAACGGAGATGAGCACCGATTCCTAGAGTCGAGTACGGCTGGCTTTCAAGCAAGGGGAACCTAAACATTTGTGTCGGTATGTTTTTGAGTGTTCACGTCGACCTGAGTATAAGCCGAGTCCCATTTTTGAACCTCATTTTGGGACTCATTATAATACTTATACTCAAGTATTTCCCACATTCGGCTCTTTCTGAATTTTGCAACAGAACGAAGACTAAAGCCTGCCAAAAAAGGCCGATATTTGGGAAGACGAAGAAAGCATCTTCATATCGCTGCGCATAAATTACCCGAAACAGGTATACCTTTGGAAGCAATTAGAGTTACATTAATCCCGTCGCTTCAACGGCTCTATTAGCAGCTGGATTTAGGGCATTATATGAGGGCTTTATATTAGCGTATTGTATTAAGGCTTTTATTAATGGCTCCGTGAAAGGATTCCATACCTTCGGAAAGAATGTATTAACACGTGCATTCATTAAGTGCACAAAAATGTGCGGGTTTGAACAATAAATTCCCAGCCAGTGTGAAGAAGAGGACAAAAGCCGAGCGGCATGTGGGGGTAAAAATAAAATAAAAGCCGAAATAATTTACCCAGTAACGTGTTAACATTAAGCTTTTGCATTAAACAGGCAAACGTGTCCGATGTTCTAAAAATGAATGTGAAAATGTTATTGCGCTCTGAGCGTTATCTGTCGAACATCTGATGGAACCGCAAAGCTCCTCCTCCTGCTTTAATAAAGTTAATAAAAATTTAACATCGGTTAAATGCGTCGACATCAAAGTCATCCTAGACGTTCCTAAAGCGAGGAAGTTGCAAGTAGATAAATAGGTGCTACGTGGGCAAGAAAGGTAACGGCGTTCCGGTGCCTAGTCATGCCTGCCATGTGTCCACAGAAATGTCTGCAGATTTTCCCCCCTATAAACAGGTGAGGCAGATACGACAGGCTTTCGAGGGAGACCGTTTGGTTAATGTATTCTGTTCTGTTTTATTTATGTATATTTTTTCTGATTGGATTTGTTGTTTGTATTGTTCATATTTGTTGTTTATATTGTATTTATAGTATATGGTTTTTATTTATGATTATCTAAGCCGCCCTAGGCCCGGTTCTCCTGAGTGGGCGGGGTATAAATCCAAAAGTTAAATTAAATTAAATTAACTCTAATGCAGGGAACCCCCAACCTTTTCAAGCCAGGGGCCGGGTCGTGCTTCCTCAGTCAGCGTGAAGGGCCCGATGGCCATTTTGCCCCCTGCCTGCACGATGGGGGCAGCCATTTTGTTTCTTAAATGCTCTTGGAGGGCTGTGGGGGCACATTTAATGGCACTGTGGGCCGAATCCCTTTTTTTAATGCCAAGCTGTGCCTTCCAAACTTGAATTTTGGCTCGTCTTTTGGGGAGGTATGCACTGCGGGAAAAAAATCTCCGAGAAAGGATATATCCTCTGAGCATGCATAGAGGATTATGGATTTTGTTGCTCCGGCCTTATTTTATATATTCCATGCTTAAAATTACGTGTCCCTTTGCAGTAAATTGGAAACGATACGATTCTGTGCTCGAACGGCTCCATCGACTGTCATTGTGCTCGGGCGTCTTTACACACATTAAACCAGGCGTCGGAGATCCGATATGGGACGAGGGAATTGTGTGTCCCCTGATGGCTTTCCCGTGCCCTATAGTGTGCCCTGGCCACAATGCAGCACTGTCGAAGTTGCCCCTCCGTCTTCGATGCGCTATACAAAAAGCTGGATGCAGTGTACAGGTTGCCAGTGCTCGAAAGCCAGTTGTATCCGACTCTAGGGTTCAGTACTCATCTCTGCTTACAGCCCAAGAGCCAGCGCTGTCTGAGTCTGCTCGAATCTGATCTCGAACCTGATGTGACCTGTGTGCATAGGATCAGCCTACATTTAAGACACTCATCACCTTCTCTTGTTAACGAGCTCACGTCATTAACCCATCCGGATTGAACCCTGGGGCAGAATGACGCGACTGAAGATAACCCTCTCCCCCCCCCCAAAAAAAAAAAAAAAAAAAAAACCATTTTGCTTTTAATGCAAACTGGAGTTATGGCAAAGAGGAGGCCAGATGTGGCTGGATAAATTTGCACATTGGCCCAGCCTTGGAAGGGGGGGGGGAGGAAGGGGTGTCCCTTGACTCGATTTTTTTGCTGCTTCCCATCTCTGCCACTTTTCTGTTAAATTAAGTAATACATAGACTCACGTTTCTCGTCCCCAGAGCTGTACGGAGCCGGGCACCGTCGCGTGCCGACGTTTGGGGATGTTAATTTCTTCCTTCTGAGCCCACAAAGCGAAGCAATTTCCCCCTCGAAGTTTTCCTCCTGGGCGTTTGCGATAGAGAGCTAATTTTGGAAAAGTAGATTATTTTTTCTTTTTTTTTCCTGGAGCGCCGGGAAGGCCGGGTGGAGTTTTTTTCCACGCTTAAAAATACTCTTTCAGGCAAAAGAGAGTTTCTCGGAAACCGGCCGTATCCGGCACTAGCGCTGGGTGCTCATTTGTTTAGAGCCAAGTCAGGGATTCTCAAACTGTGGCCCGCAGCGCCGTTTCGTGCGGCCCACCACTGCCGCCACTGCACCAGGAAGCGCCGTGGGGGTGGAGGGGAGGGCAAAATGGCCGTCCGGCCACCGGAGCTGCCTGAGGGAGCGCGAGTCGGCCTCTTCCGGCTTACAAAGCTTGAGAACTGGTTTATAAACGCTTCCCACTGACGTGGCCCCTGTTTATCTACTTGCAATGTCTCGCTTTCGAACTGCTAGGTTGGCAGGAGCCGGGACAGAGACAGGAGCTCATTCTGCCGTGTGGCGCTTGGGTCTCAAACTGCTGACCTTCCAGTCGTCGAGGTCAGCGTCTTAACCGAAAGCCAGTTGTATCCGACTCTAGGGTTCGGTGCTCATCCCCGTTTATAGCCAAAGAGCCAGCGCTGTCTGGGTCTACAGACATCTCCACGGACATGTGGCAGGATGGAATGTTGTTACCACCGAAGTGGTACCTATTTATCTCCTTGCAATGTCTTTAACTGCTAGGTTGGCAGGAGCTGGGATAGAGATGGGGGCTCATTCTGCCGGGTCTCGACCTGCCGACCTGCCGACCTTCCAGTCGTCAAGTTCAGCGTCTTAACCTCTATGCCACTGCAGTCCCTCACTTGCAGCTAGGCTGTCACTATACAGTGAGGTTCTCTGAACTTTCGGCATTAGGAAATGAATATAATTTTTAAAAAGCCACATATAAAAAGATAGTTTTTTCTCTTAAGAGCAGCTGACGTAGGTTGACAAGTTTGCCTGTTTGGGTTTCATTTGATTACACTTTTCCAAATTAATACATGAGAGGGACTGTCATGGATTAGGGGTTAACTTGATGTCTGGAAGGTCAACAGGTCAGCAGTTTGGGACCCGAGCTCTGAACAACGGAGTCAGTTCGCGTCTCTGTCCCAGTTCCCACCACTATAGCAGTTTGAAAGCAACAAATTGCAAGTAGATAAATAGGCACTGCGTTGGCAGGAAAGGTGACAGCATTCCACATGACAGCTGTGTCTAGTCCATGGAAACGTCTGCGGATGCAGATGGCGCTGGCTCGTTGGCTAGCGACAGAGAAGAGCACCGAGCCCTAGAGTTGGATACAACTGGCTTTCAAGCAAGGGCGTGCACAAACAGTGGTGTGTCCCTCTCTCTGTGTGTGTGGTTTTACATGCAGAATTGAAAAGGAAAACCTTGACCCCAAAGTGAAATGCTCGATCAATGAACGCAGGGTGGGCCGGAAATGTGAATGTTACAGAAAAGCGGGATGGATGGACGGTGTCGGAAGCGAAACGGGCAAATTGATTCTTTCGCCTCTTATCGATTTGGGGGCCGCTTTATGATTTCTTAACACTGATAACTACAATCCGACACTGTTAGATCTCGGGTTAAGATGCCGGGGAAATGAAATTAGCTTTCTCCCCATGCGCTGAGCCCATCGTTCAATGGGCCAACGCACTGGCCGACGAACTGCGGCATCCCCGTTTGATGACACTTCCCCATTTTGTGCTCTACTCAGCTGTACGTCTTCCCGAATATCAATCGAGGTACCTAATTTGGACCTCTAAAACTAGGGAAATCGCAGAAACCTAGCCGTTCGAAAGCAAGAAATTGCAAGCAGATCAGTAGGGACCGCTTCCGTGGGAAGGTAAACGGCGTTCCGCGTTGAGTTGACAAGTTTACCTGCTTGGATTTTATTTGATTGCACTTCCCAAATTAATACATGAGAGGGACTGTCATGGCTCGGGGGTTAAGGCGCTGAACTCTGTTTATAGTTGAAGAGCCAGTGCTGTCTGCCTCTGCATGGACGTGTGGCAGGCATGACTAGACACCAGTACAGAACACTTTTACATTTCCTACAGACGCAGTACCTATTTATCGACTTGGAATTCCAAGCTGCAAGGTTGGCAGGAGCTGGGACAGAGACGGGGGCTCACTCCGCCGTGCAGCACTCGGGTCTTAATCACTAACTCACCTTCTTCTTCTTCTTTTCTTCCATCCTTCTTCTTTTCTTCCTTCTTCTTTCCTTCTTTTCTTCTTCTTTCCTTCCTTCCTTCTTCTTTCCTTCCTTCTTCTTAATCTTTTTCCTTCCTTCTTCTTTCCTTCCTTCTTCTTAATCTTTTTCCTTCCTTCTTCTTCCTTCTTCCTTCCTTCTTCTTCTTCTTCCTTCCTTCTTCTTCTTCATCTTCTTCTTTCCTTCCTTCTTCTTCATCTTTTTCCTTCCTTTTTCTTCATCTTTTTCCTTCCTTTTTCTTCTTCCTTCTTCTTTCCTTCCTTCCTTCTTCTTCCTTCTTCTTCCTTCCTTCTTCTTCTTCCTTCCGTCCTTCCTTCTTCTTCTTCTTCCTTCTTCTTTTTTCCCCTCCTTCCTTCTTCTTCTTTTGCTTAGCGGCTAAGACGCTGAACTTGCCAACTGTAAGGTTGGCAGGTCAGCAGTTCGATGCCCGGTTGCTGCATGACGGAGCGAGCTTCTGTCGTCCGTCCCGGCTCCTGACAGTTCTGAAGTGGGGTTTAAGCTAAGCTTTCTCTCTAGTTCCATGATGGCCAACCGGCACTCCGGCTCTTCTTGGACTTCAATTCCCAGAAGCCCAACTCCCTGTGAATCCACACTAATGGGTTTATTGTGCCCAGTCAAACCATTCGTGTGGATTCACAGGGACTTGGGCTTCTGGGAATTGAAGTCCAAGAAGAGCCGGAGTGCCGAGGTTGGCCATCACTGGCTCTACTTTATCTCTCCTCCCACCTCCAGCCTGCGGTCCATCTCCCTCCTTCCAAACTTTGGGAGACCCGGATGCTCTTATGGAAAATGTTTCAAAGATCCCATCTCTTTCTTCCGACACCCGTTGGCATCTGTCGTGCAGATGTTGGCCATCGGTAGCTGTTGATTTAAAGTCTTCCATTTGAAACAACTCCTTGCCGGCGGCTTTTGGCTCGGCAACGCACAAGGGAATAAGTATTGGCTCCCATCTCTGTCCCAACTCCTGCCAACCTAGCAGTTTGCAAGCAAGACATTGCAAGTCGACCAAAAGGGGACCACTTTGGTGGGAAGGTAACAGCATTCCGCTGTCTAGTGCCTGTCACATGACCACGGAAATGTCTGCAGACTCAGACAGCGCTGGCTCTTTGGCTATGAAACAGAGATGAGCATTGAACCCTAGAGTCGGATTCAGCTGGCCTTTCGAGCAAGGGGCGGCCTTGACCCTTGACTATGACAAAAGCCAATAGTTCGACTTTTCCCCCACCCCAAAGCCTGTAGGATTGTTTGAAGGCAATCTTTTCCAGCTGCCTGAAATCCAAAAATCCCTCGACGGGTGGGATCCAGATTTTTGCATTTTGTGGCTGGGTTAATTATTTCTCTAGGGAAAGCGATAAAGAGAGAGAGAGAGAGAAAGAAAGAAAATATCTGCATCTCGTTATTTCTCTCCCTCTCCCTCTCTCCCTGCCTGGTTCTTTGTGTGTGATGGTATCAACAGCTTTTTCTGTTGATGTTGGTCTGGGGGTTGTATCGGCACTCTTGCGCACACGTGTGTCCTGGAAGCGAAAGGAATGTGCAGATGAAATCGGTTTAGGCAGAACCACTGTTCCCTTTGAAACTTGATTGTCAGAATTGTAACTCTTTAAACATCCATCCATCCATCAACCCACCCATCTGTCTGTCTGTCTGTCCATCCATCCAACCAATCAACCAACCATCTGTCAAACTCTCTATCTATCTATCCTCTCACCCATCTATCTATCTATCTATCTATCTATCTATCTATCTATCTATCTATCTATCTATCTATCTATCTATCTATCTATCTATCTATCTATCTATCTATCTATCTATCCATCCATCCATCCATCCATCCATCCATCCATCCATCTCTATCTATCTATCTATCTATCTATCTATCTATCTATCTATCTATCTATCTATCTATCTATCCATCCATCCATCCATCCATCCATCCATCCATCCATCCATCCATCCATCCATCCATCCATCCCTCCCTCCCTCCCTGATATATGGAAGCGCTTAAACCAGGAGTGTTCTCAACCTTTTTTAGCTGGTGGGCCAGGTCATGCTCCCTCAGACAGCTTCGGGACCCGGATGGCCATTTTTCCCTTCCTCCACCTCATGGCACTTCCGGGTGTGGAGGCGGAGGGGGTGGTGGGGCCACATGAACTGGCGCCATGGGCCACATCCAGCCCATGGGCCGCAGGCTGAGAATCCCTGTTTTAAACCCTCTCCCTCCAAGTTACCTTGCTAATAATGTTTTTCAGAAGAAACTCTGCCGTGTCTTAAATCCCCAAACATCTCTGAGAAGCAACCACACGAGGTTTTAGGACGTGTGACTTTTTAAATGGCATCTCGGTTTAGACGTTGATTAATTCTAACTTTGATTTCTCCCCCCCTTTGCCCCCCCAAAACCCTCCAGTCACATTGTCGTCCATGAAATCTTCTCAGCCAAGTCCTGTGTACGTGTATTTATTTCCCTCCCTCCGTCCCCCCCCCCATGTTTTAATATTGGTTTCACCTTATAAATCAAACCCCCAGCTGGCTTGTAAAAAAGAAACCCAAAAAATGAAATCAGGATTTATGGGTCCAGGTGTAACAGTAATGCGGTGAACTTGACTGCGAAGGGCCTGAACTGTTTTAATGTTTTCCTAATGATGGCACCGCTGGGGAGATTTGGCTTTAAACCGAGGGAATGCTCCGAGTGATAAATTGGTCCTCTGAACAGGCTGGGTTTTTTCGTTTGGAAACATGTACAGAAAGCGGGGAACAAAGATCCTTATTTATTATTTTATTTTATTTTATTTTATTTTATTTTATTTTATTAATTTAATTTAATTTAATTTAATTTAATTTAGTAAAGATAAAGGTTTCCCTTGCTCGAAAGCCAGCCGTACCCGATTCTAGGGCGCAGTGCTCATCTCCGTTTCAAAGCCGTAAAGCCAGCGCTGTCCACTTCTGCAGATGTTTCCATGGTCACGTGGCAGGCATGACTAGACACCGGAGCGCATGGAACGCTGTTTACCTTCCCACCGAAGTGGTCCCTGTTTATCTACTTGCAATTTCTTGCTTTCGAACTGTTCGGTTGGCAGGAGCTGGGACAGAGACGGGAGCTCATTCCGTCCTGCAGTACTTGGGAATCGAACTGCTGACCTTCTGCCTCCCAGTCAGCGTCTTCTTAGCCACTTGAGAAATTTTATTTTATTTTATTTCAACTTTTTTAACTGCCCCCCTCACCAAGGCGACTCCGGGCAGTTTGCAATGCAACAAACCACACTTGACCTAAAAACACTCCGAAACACAATACCCATAAATAAAAACACCATAAAACTCCAAAAACCTTTTTAAAAATCGCAAATCTAAAATATCTAAAAACCAGATGGCCGATTTATAAGGGAGAGGGCAGGATGGAGGAAAAGGGGCTCCCCAGCCTGATCCCAATGGATTCGGTTTTGGAAAAGATGCCTGTCTTTTCACTTAACTCGGGGATTCTCAACCTGTGGCCCACCGGCCGGATGTGGCCCACAGCACTATTTCATGTAGCCCCCCCTGCCTCCACCACACCCGAAAGTGCCATGTGGGTGGAGGAAGGACAAGTTGGCCGTCCAGCCCCTGAAGCTGTCTGAGGCAGCGTGACCTGGCCCCCGGCTTTAAAGGGTTGAGAACTCCTGTGTCAACTTGACTTCTCTGGATGGAGTTGGGCAAAAATAAATAAATAAATAAACAACCTTCTAGCTCCACATGAAGCAGGTAATTTGGTTTCAGCCTTGCCTTTCGGCCAAGTTTAGCCTCTTGATTAGAGTTTTCCCTGAGTTCTTCGTTAAATCCTGTTTTGTTTTGTTTTTATAACACTCTTTCGTTGTTGGAGATGTAATCAAAATTTAAGAACATATGAACATATGTGGTGGAGTTGTAAAATATAGCTCTGTTGACAGATTTAGAGGAGATAGCTTCGGGGGCTGGATGGCCATTTTGCCCTTCCTCCACCACACGGCACTTCCAGGTGTGGAGGAGGCAGTGGTGGGCCACATGAAATGGTGCCATGGGCCGCATCCAGCCCATGGACTACAGGCTGAGAATCCCTGATCTAAGGGACACCCTGTTAGAAGGAACAATGAAATGCTCACTCCGTCTGCTACAGACAATATTATGATGTTTGTAAAACGTTGGTGGCTTAGTGGTTAAGACACTGAACTTGCCCACTGGAAGGTCGGCGAGTCAGCAGTTCGGGACCTGAGTGCTGCATGACAGAGTGAGCTCCCATCTCTGGCCCAGATCTTGCAAGTCGATAAAGAGGGACCGCTTTGGTGGGAAAGGTAAACTCCGCTCTGTGCACTCCGATGTCTAGTCCTGCCTGCCACGTGTCCAGGGTAACATTTGCAGATGTAGACAGTGCTGGCTCTTTGGCTATAAATGGAGATGAGCCCCAAACCCTAGAGTCGGATACGACTGGCTTTCGAGCAAGGAGACCTTTAAAATGTTGAAGCTGCTAGTTAGCTCTAATCTTGGATCTTGGTGTTCGGTTTGAGTCATCTGTTGTCACCCTGTAAAACTATTGGCTAAGATGCTGAGCTAGAGACTGGAAGGTCGGGTTTCGATACCTAAGGGCTGCCCTTGGGGGTATGAAAGGGGCCTCCTTCAAGCGTCCCCGGAGTCCAGTTTCAGCAGCAAAAATCCTTCCAAACCAGAGTAATCTCTGGCACGAGATTATTATTATCTCTGGAGTGAACCAGTTTGGATCCGGAACTTTTTACCTGAACCTTTCTGAGCCCCTCTCACGTGGAGGCGGGATCGCTCTGGTTAGACCTGTTTCCAAAGTGTGTGATCCGAGGCGCCTTCCCATTTGAATGGCCCATACTGTGAAGTGGCTTAAGAAACGAGCCACTTCAGGACATTGACAGATTAATCACTTCCTCTGCTCCTTTGGGGGAAGAGGCAGAGGAAGTGAAAAAATTATGTGTGTGACTAGTAGACCATCACACAGAAAACATGTTTTTTTTTGTAACTACTAGATGATTGTGGCCATGGTGGCTTAGTGGTTAAGACACCGAGCTTGATGACTGCTCCTATTTCATCGTCACTGACGGTCCAGTTGAGAAGCACCCGAGTCTGTGGGCAGTTCGCACCAAATGGCTTACCGGCCTCGAGCGATCCTGTTTAGGCCTTCCCACCCTGCTCCGGATGGATCCCATGAAGACAATGTGAAGCGCTAACATCTGGCTGTGTGGCTAGAAAGGATTTCTGAGTGGCTTGCGAAACAAACAAAAAAAAAAGGGGGGGGAAGGCAGTAGAAGTGAGCCTCCTCAGGATATCGGCAAATTAAACACTTCCTCCGCTCCTTGGGGAAAGAGCAGAGGAAGTGAAAAAAATGTATATATATTTTTCTTTTTTAAAACAATCAAACGAGGAATGGGGGAAGAGGAGGGGAGATGAAAGCAGTGAGTTCACAACAGTGGCTCGGATAGAAGTAGATTGAATAGAGATTGAGTTTTAGTTTTATTCTGCGTTTTATGTTGTGTTTTAAGTGTTTTAAGAAGTTTTGTTAGCCGCCCTGGGTCTTTTTGAGGTGGGTGGCATAAAAGTTTGATTAAATAAACAAACTGAAATGTGATGTTGTTGAAAGGGGACACCAGTGCCAAGAGGGAAAAGTGAACATGACTTCAAATTGGCAGGTGGGCCATTTATGGCCCTACCCCTGTTTTTACAGCAGGGAGAGGGACTGCGATGTTGGCCCCGCTGAAATGTCAGAGGGATGAAAGTGGCTCTGTGACGTTCGCGCGGGCCAGAGTGCAGCCCCTCCGAGATCTCTCCAAACCAGATCGCGCTGTCCCAGCGGTGGCACAGATGGATCAAGTAATTGGCGGGTTATGACATTTCACGCTTGTTTCTGTGCTAGAAACATGATTGGTGTGTGTGTGTGTGTGTGTGTGTGTGTGTGTGTGTGTGTGTGTGTGTGTGTGTGTGTGTGTGTGTGTGTGTGTGTGTGTGTGTGTGTGTGTGTGTCTTTCTTTCTTTCTTTCTTTCTTTCTTTCTTTCTTTCTCCAGTGCACAAACAACCCTTCAGACAAATGAGCAAATTAAATGTAATCCCCGATCTGAGATCACGGTGAAATGAAACTCACACGTCCCTTGTAGACCCTGGGGGCCACTTCTGGCCCAGAATATTTCATTTCCACAGTAACGGGGACATAATATATGTTTCATAAGCAGGCAATATAATGTTAAGACTGTGGTGGCTTTAGTGGTTAAGAGGTTGCACTTGGTGACTGGAAGGACGGTAGGTCACCAGTTCGAGACCTGAGTGCTGCACAATGGAGTGAGTACCCATCTCTGTCTCAGCTCCTGCCAACCTCGCAATTTGAAAGCAAGACATTGGAAGTAGATAAATAGGGACCACTTCGGTGGGAAGGTAAACAGCGTTCCGTAACCGGTGTCTAGTCATGCCTGCCACGTGTCCATGGAAATGTCTGCAGATGCAGACAGCGCTGGCTCTTTGGCTATAAACAGGGATGAGCACTGAACCCTAGAGTCAGATACGACCGGCTTTCGAGCAAGGGCGACCTTTAATTTTATCGTTAAAATAATGTTTTATAATCAGCTGGAAAGTGAAGCCATCGCCATCCCAGGATCCTCACTTTCTCATTGACTTAACCGTTGGTGGCTGTTTTGCCAGGCGTCAAAGAGAAGTTGCACGTCGAATGACAACAATTAAGATTCTTTGTTGCCGTAAATGTTGCCGTCAGTTGTTCAGTGACCCTGTGAATGAAATTGCCCTTTTCCTCAACAGCCCCATCCAGCACTTGCAAACTCATTGCATGGTCTCCTTTCGGGGAGGGGTCCCCAAGCTAAGGCCCGCGGGCCGGATGTGTCCCTCTGAATGAGGCCCCTTTCAGGTCCCCAAGATTTCCCTCCACCGAAGTGGTCCCTGTTGATCTAGTTGCAATTGTCTTGCTTTCGATCTGCTCGGTTGTTAGGAGCCGGGACCAGATGACGGGCGCTCAACGGGGTCTCGAACTGCCGACACGCCGGCCTTCCAGCTAACAAGGCGAGCGCCTTAACCACCGCAGCCAGCCATCACATCACTATTTTGTCTTGTCTTTCCATCAGCCTAGGATAGGGGCTCTCAACCTGCGGATGCAGCCCATGGCGCCATGACATGTGGCCCACCTCCACCACACCAGGAAGTACCATGGGGCGGAGGAAAGGCAAACGGCTGTCCGGCCCCCGAAGCTGTCTGAGGGAGCACGCCCCGGCCCTCGGCTTACAAAGCTCGAGAATTTCTAGTCTAGGAAATCTCTTTTCCGGCCCGAATTTCAAATAAATCAATTTTCTCCCCCGTCAGCTGTCTTTACAGCCAGTTTTACAGCCTGGCTCTTACACCGGAACACAGAGACTGGGAATACAATTTTGCGTGGGATCTTGATTGTGGCACCTGGTGACACGTCCTTCTACGTGAGCATCTTCTTAATGGCTCCGTTGCTGGCCTGTCACGTCTCCGAGCTTTCACCTGCCTTCACCTCCAGGTCACAGAAATCCTCAGAAGATACACAGCCGGGCTAAAGATCGTCGACCGGCCCGAGAGGGGTTTTCTTTGTGGGAAATACTTCTGAAACCATTCGTGTGCTTTTAACACACCCCAAAAAGTTTACTAGGAAGCATCTGTACCTCGTTGATTGCACCCCAAATGGTCTAGGATGGGATTTAGTACCATATACTGTATACTTGAGTATAAGTCAGGTTTTTAGCCCCCAAAACAAGGTCCAAAAATGATACTCGACTTATATTTGGGTCAACTTATTCAAGAACATACCCACACAAATGTCCCCAAGTGGATTAAATCCCACTTGAATCCCTCTTGACGGAGGGCAGCTTCATCATCCACCCCGGCCTGGGGAGGATGATGAGGACTTTGTGTGCCAAAAGGGCTCAGGACCAGAAAGAGATTGGCAGAACTGGATCTGTGGTGCTATGGGTGTCACGCTGTGATGGCAGATGAAAGACCACGGCATTATATTCTCAGGACAGTCTTCGTGGCTGATCGCCGTGAGGATCGCCAGTATTTGGATTCGGATACAGCAGCAGAAGAAGATTATAGGCCAGTTTTTCAGAAGTCTGAATCAGCATGCAAAGAAAAAAGCATTTTCATTTAAAATATGTATGTGTGTGTAGTCTATTGTAAAGGACTCAAGTGGTTAAGACGCTGAAGTCGAAGACTGGAAGGTCGGAGTTCGATTCCCGGGTACTGCAGGACAGACTGAGCTCCCGTCTCTGTCCCAGCTCCTGCCAACCTAGCAATTCAGATGCAAAGAATTGCACGGAGATACCACGTGGATGGGAAGGCGAACAGCGTTCCGTGCATTCTGGCGTCGAGGCGTGCCTGCTACGTGACCACGGAAACGTCTGAAGACTCAGACAGCGCTGGCTCTGTGGCTATTAGCAGGGAGGAGCACCGAAACCCTAGAGTCGGATACGACTGGCTTTCGAGCAAGGGCGGCCTTTACCTCATCTATTGCAAGTGAATACAGATAAGAAGGACGTGTATTGCTTTCATAGTTGGGCGTCTTATCTTGTCTGCATGGTAATAAATGTACATTTTTGTATGAGTCTCTTTTTCTACAGCGCCTTAAAATGTCACGCAGGGGATCCCGTAGGCATTAAACTAGAAAGCGCTCGATAGATGGTTTCCATGTACGAAATCTTTGACCTGTCTCAACCCACAAGAACAGGGATGTTCAAATATACGGCTATTCCCAAATTCTCCTTCCAGGATCACTCGGAAACAATTCAGTCCATCCGGGCTTTAATACAAGCCAATGTTGTGGGGGTTTAATGTGTCCATTCTCACGTTTTAGTCTCGAAGCTACAGGAGCCATGCAAAAGGGCAATTCTCTAGAGCAGGAGTTCCCAACTGAAGCCTGTGGGCCGGATCTGGCCCCCAGCACATTTCTTGTGGCCCCCACCCCTCCAAGGACATTCGAGGGACAAAGTGGCCACCACATTTGAAACTGTTGGGACAAAATGGCCACCCCCATCGCACAGGCAGGGCACAAATGGCCGGCCGGCCCTCGAAGCTGACTGAGAGGGCACGACCCGGCCCACGGCTTGCAAAGGTTGGCGCTAAAGAAAAGAGTAGATCATTTTTGATGCTTTTAGTCCAGAGGTTTCTCAATATTTTATAGTGGTGGGCCGGGGTCATTCTCCCTCAGACAGCTGAGTGGGCCGGACTGGTGTTTCCCCTCTGTAAATGCTACCTCAAAACGTGTCCATCCACCACCCCATGGCATTTTGGGGGGCCCAGATGTACCCGAAGCCTCTGCCTCTTTCCAGATGCTGACAGTGCCTGGGTTCACCGTGCCCCTTCCGCCACTGCCCCCGTGACCCCATTGCAAGTAGATAAAGGGGGGTTGTTAACTTTGCCGGCAAAGGGAGCCCCAAAGCCCTTTTAATTTGGGCTGTTTCGGACCCAAAAATAATTTCTCTTCTTCTTCTTTTCTTTCTTTCTTTTTTCTCTTTCTCTCTCTTTTTATATAAAGCTGAACCCCGCTTTGAAAAGCCGGAAGGTATCCCAGCGGAGGCTTCTCAACTCCGGCTTCAAACACCGTTTCCCCCCCCCTTCCACGTTCCTCCTACAAAGGTTCCCCCAGCACTTTTGTCTCCACGGAAAGACCTTTTTAATTGGTTCCAGGCAGAAGGTTAAAATGGGTCTTCCCCCCCTTCTCCCCAGTACACACACACACACACACACACACACACACACACACACACACACACACACACACACACACACACACACACACACACACACACACACACACACACACACACACACACACACACACACACACACACCTCCCTCTGTTTTCTTTCTCTTGCACACTTCTTTGCAAGGGGGGGGGAGAATATGAGTTTGAACCAGGGGAGAAAGAGAACAAGTCAGCTCTAGAGCAAACGCCAAGTATAGGCTGCCCAAAGCATACATGCCAACCGGAGAGAAAAGGGAATTTTACCGACAGCGTTCTTCCAGGTTGTGCAGTATTTTACAGCTCGGTTTATCCATTCCTCCTCCTCCTCCTCCTCCTCCTCCTCCTTCTTCTAATTCTAATTCTAATTCTTTTCTACTTTTTCTTCTAATTCTTTTCTTCTAATTCTAATTCTCTTCTTCTAATTCTAATTCTCTTCTAATTCTAATTATCTTCTTCTAATTCTAATTATTTTCCTCTTTTTCTTCTAATTCTAATTTTCTTATTCTTCTAATTCTCTTCTAATTATAATTCTTTTCTTCTTCTAATTCTCTTCTAATTATAAATCTTTTCTTCTTTTTCTTCTAATTCTAATTTTCTTCTTCTAATTCTCTTCTAATTCTAATTCTCTTCTTCTAATTCTAATTTTAATTGTAATTCTCTACTTTTTCTTCTAATTGTAATTCTAATTCTCTTCTTCTTCTTCTTCTTCTTCTTTATCCGAATCTTGGCGATCCTCATAGCAATCTTCCACAACGACTATCCTGAGAATATAATGCAGTGGACTTTCATCGGCCTTCTGCATCGCAGTGTGACACCCATAATACCATGGATCCAGTCACTTTCTGGTCCTGAGTCCTTTTGACATGTAAAGTCCGCCATTCATTCATTCATTCATTCATTCAGTGGTTACGAAGCTTGCCTTGCTAGCTGGAAGGCTGCAAGTTGGCAATTCGAGACGCAGGTACTACATGACGAATTGAGTGCCCATCTCTGTCCCAGTTCTTGGGGACATAAAAGGAGCCTCATTTAGGCGTTCCCTGAGTGGTGTTAGGATGTATTTGGGGTTGAAAGGATTTTTGCTGGAGAAACACCGCTCAGGGGACGCCCGAATGAGGCTCCTTTCGTGTCCCCAAGATCTTTTCTCCACTGAAGGAGTCCCTGTTGATCGACGTGCACTTTCTTACTTTCAAACTGCTAGGTTGGCAGGAGCTGGGAGAAAAACAAGCGCTCACTCCGTCATGCAGGACCCAGGTCTCGAACCGCCGACGTGCCAGCCTTCCAGCTAACAAGGCAAGCTTCTTAACCACTCAGCCACCGCAACCGCCACCTTTTTAAACACCTTTTAAATTCAAGGCCGAGTCCCGGATTGGTTCAAAATACCGAGGTGGAACTATTTAGCCATGGGGCTGCCAAATGGTGCTGGCGTTCAGCCGGCTGGCAAGGGAGCGGTAGAGCGAAGGGAGCGCTTCTTACCGGCCGGAGTGGGCTCTTAATCTGATTAGGCTCCGAGTGAATGGAGAAAGTGGGGAGGCTTAAAAGAAACCAGCCGGTGAGACGTTCCTGTGGGAGGGTTTCAATGCTTTTCATGCGCAGCCGAGCGTCCTCCTTCCTGGAACACGCCCAAGCCGGGTCAGATCCCGCGTTGCAAGGGAACAAGAGGTGGGAATTGGGGGGGTCTTTGGGGAAAGTGTCAGCTGGCGCCAATACCCAAACCACACTTGCCGGTATAGGCGTTCTCAGCCTCTCTAAGCCGGGCCCCGGGCCACGCTTCAGGGGCTGGGTGGCCATTTTGCCCTTCCTTGACCACAGGGTGTGGTGGAGGCAGTGGGCCCCCCCACATGAAATGGTACCACGGGCCGCATCTGGCCCAAATGCCACAGGTCAAGAATCCCAGTGCCAGAAGGTCGGGAGGTGTAGACTGTCATGATATAAAGCTCCATGTTTGCAGTTTGCACCCTTGATGTTGATGGTGATGGTGATGCTCTGGCATATCATAAAGAGAGGGGATGTGGTGGTTCAGTGGTTAAGAAGCTTGCCTTGTTAGCTGGAAGGCTGGCAAGTTGACAGTTCGAGACATCATCATCAGTGGTGGGATGTCAAAAAATTTACTACCCCACCGTGATGTCATCACGGTGGGTGGAGCTAACGTCGTGATGTCATGATGTCATGGGCAGGGCAAAATAAAATAAAATAAAAATAAGCACACACACACACCCCTCAACCCACCCACCCACAACACAAACCCATACATAAATTAAATAAATTAAATAAAAAATACATTAAAATACATCAACCCACCCACCCACCCCAAACACAAATCAACCAGAGCTTTTAAACCAGACCTTAAAGCTTATTCTGGTTAATCTTTCTCACACTAGGTCAGATGGAAGGAACTACAGAATGAACTCACCACAAGATGGCTTCATTTTGGCACTTTTCAACTTTTCAGCAGTTAAAGAAGTTAGGTACTAAGTCTTTGCCTAACCCATTCTCTAGGATAATATGCCTTAATGTAAATGTAAAACAGCTGTACCTCCTTAAGGGTTCTCCAATTGGAACAGCAATTGGAACAGCACAGGTGTAGCTTATTGATGAGGTAATTCCAAGACTTTGCTTAAAAACCCCAAGCCAGGCCTGCCGGCCGCCAGGCCTTTTTAGGAACTGTGGTAGTACATCAATATAGGTAAAGATATTAAATACACATTAAAATACACACAGACATACCACATCCAAAGGTGAGTCACTTACCCTGGGGAGCAAGTTATAGGGAGCTTCAGGCTAGCATCTTCTCTTCCTCCTCCCCACTTGGGAGGACAGCAAGGAGGCTGTGCATATGCGCCAAGCACTGTACCAATGAAAAGGTAAGCCCCGAAGGTGGTTCCCTGCAAAAGCTGCTACCGGTTCTCCGGGACACTGGGAAAAGTTACTACCAGTTCTGGTGAGAACCTGTTACATCCCATCACCATCATCATGACGACAGCGACAGCGACGATGGTGATCATCATCATGAATCCCACACTAGGTCAGGCTAAAGGAACTGCAGAACAAACTCACCAAAATGGTTCCTTCATAAAGCAAAGAAAGAAAATGACAGACGGCACATCTTGTGTGCTAAAGCAGGGGTTCCCAACCTGAGGCCTGTGGGCCAGATCTGGCCCACAGTGCCATTTCGTATGGCCCACCCCCTCCAAGGGCATTCAAGGGAAAAAATGGTCATACACCCCGTTGCTGTTGGGACAAAATGGCCACCCCCTCTGTGCAGGCAGGGCAAAATGGCCATCCGGCCCTTGAAGCTGACAGAGAGCGTGACCCGGCCCTCAGCTTGAAAAGGCTGGGAATCCCTGTTCTATTGGAGATCTGACAAGGGCACCCGGTCACCTCTTTGCTCTGTCGCCTTCCCGGCTTGGCTCTTAAACTTGTTTTGGGACTCTCCGACTTGACTTAAATTGTTCCCCCGCATTGTATTGATCTCGACCCTTTTCTCCTCCTCCGCTGAAACCAATGGTCTAAGGCTGGAATTCTCAGCCTGTGGGCCAGATGCTGCCCACGACGCCAGGTCATGTGGGCCTCCACTGCCTCCAGAAGTGCTGTGGGGGTGGAGGCAGAGCAAAATGGCCGTCGGGCCCCCAAAGCTGTCTGAGGGAACGTGACCCAATGGCCCCCCGGCTTCAAAAGGTTCTGAACTCCTGGTCTAAGGACTGCGGTGGCTCAGTGGTTAAGAAGCATGCCTTGTTAGCTGGAAAGCTGGCACATGGGCGATTCGAGACCCGGGTACTGCACGACGGAAGGAACACCCGTCGTCTGTCAATCTAGCCATTCGAAAGCAAGAAATTGCAAATAGACAAATAGGGACTGCTTCAGTGGTGGGGGAAAGATCTTGGGGGGACACGAAAGGAGCCTCATTTGAGCGTCCCCTGAGCGGAGTTTCTCCAGCAAAAATCCTTTCAACCCAGAATAACTTCTGACACAAAATTATCATTATTAATGGTATCCCCCACCCCATTTGGAGACCCTCCTGATGGTGTTGTGCATCCTTCCAGTCCTTGACAGATTTCCGTCATTGATCCGCTGGGGAAGAGGTTAGGAGCAGAACCTTGTCGGAGAGCAATTAGCCAAGTCGTTAACCGTGGAGTGTACAAGTGTCGAGTCCTATTTGTGTGGCAGAAAATGAAAACAGAAACTGACAGTGGGAAAATTGAGCAAGCGCCCGGCGTCTGGCCTTGGCGTCCTGCCAGCCTCGCCGTTCAAAGCAAGTCATTGTAAGTGGATGAATGGGGACATCTTTGGCGGGGAAGGTAGCAGCGTTCCGTGCGGCCTGCTGTCTGTGTCATGCTGAGGAAACGTCTGCGGGCGCAGACAGCGCTGGCTCTTGGGCTGTAAACACAGATTATAGTTCAAAAGCAAGAAATTGCAAGTAGATCAATAGGTACCGCTTGGGTGGGTAAAAGATCTGGGGGGCGACATGAAAGGAGCTTCATTGGGCGTCCCCTGAGTTGCGTTTCTCCCAGCAAAAATCCTTTCAACCCAGAATGATTTCTGACACAAAATTATTATTATAACGAAGATGAGCACTGAACCCTAGAGTCAGATACATCTGGTGTTCAGAGCAAGGGTGACCTTTAAAGGTAAAGGTCACCCTTGCTCAAAAGCCAGTTGTATCCAACTCTAGGGTTCAGTGCTCATCTCTTTCATAGCCGAAGAGCCAGTGCTGTGGTCATGAGGCAGGCACGACTAGACACCGGAGCGCACGGAACGCCGTTTACCTTCCCATCGAAGTGCAGTTCAAGAAAGGACTTGAACCTTTTTATCGACTTACACTTTCGAACTGCTAGTTTGGCAGGAGCTGGGACAGAGGCAGGCACTCACTCCGTCATGCACCACTCGGATATCGAACTTGCTGACCTACTGCCTTCCAGCCAGCCTCTTAGCCCGAGGATGCCCCAACGCTGGCCCCCGGGGGCTGTATCCAGCCCCCAACGCTGATTCGTCCATCCTGTGCCGCCCTCGTCACTCCCAGAAGCGGGTGGGCGGGATTTTACTTCCCCTTCTGGGAGCGACGAGGGCGGCGTGGGCTGGATGAATTGGCCTCAGAAGCCAGATCCAGCCCGCCCGGGGCATCGTTCGGGCACCCTGAACCACGTGACCTGCCCAAAAAGTTTGGGCACGTGACCTGCCCCGTGACCTGCCCTGTCTCAGACACGTGAGCCACTGCCGTCCTTCCTGCGGCGTGACTGCCAGGCCACGACCCCTCCTTTCTTGAACCGCATCCGGCCCATCTGCAAGCCTTTCCGGAGCAGAGAAACTGGGACGCTCCTCGTTCCGGGGGAAGAGAAACCCCCCCGAGAAGCAAAAATATAAATTACCTGATGCTTCCCCATGTCCTTTCTGTTTAAGCTGGGTTAATAGCGATGTGGTTTTAAGCGCCAATGACAATTCGGGGAGGGAGTTACGATAACTGTACGATTACCTGCTCTATTGACGCACGCTTTGCGCTTTGTGCCGACTCTTCCCAGCCTGGCCGGGGTGGGGGGAGAAAACCTCCTTCAGTCAATACCGGTTCCATTTTTTATTACTCCCTGGAAATCCGCCTTCCCCGAAGCTCATCCGTCATTCAATTACACCCCGGTCCAGGTCTATCATAGATGTGTCATAAAGTTCCTCAGATCTGAACTGCTGTTAATTTCCCCCGCCGTCCCGGGGGGAGGCCCCGGACGTGATCGGAAAGCAACAAGGCCATCCGAGAGCGTGCTTGGGACTGGGGGGGAACCAGCCGGGGAGTTGAGCCCGGAGCAAGGCCGCCCGAAAGCAGGTGAATCCGCCCAGCGCCGTTTTTTGTTGGTACTTCTGGGTTTGCGTACCTACGGCGCCGACCCCACACGTCTCAGTTCTTCCGGGGTTCTCAAATACAGAATCGTTTGGGCCGCTTTTCCGTTTGACGAGTGGGATGGGCTCGCCGTTAACAGTTCTCGGGAGGGGTTAAGAATGGGGATTCTCAAAATGTGGGCCGGATGTGGCCTTCGGTGCCATTTCATGTGGCCCCCACTGCACCCAGAAGTGCCATGGGGTGGAGGAAGGGCAAAATGGCCATCCACCCCCTGATGCGGTCGAAGAGAGCGTGACCTGTCCCCAAGGTTAAAAAGGTTTAGAACACCTGGGTTAATTAGCTCACCTTCTTAGCCGGAAGGTCGGCAAGTCGGCAGTTCGGGACCCGGGTACGGCTCCTGTCCACCGAGCCGTTCGAAAGCAAGACATTGTGAGTAGATCAATAGGGACCACTTCGGCAGGAAGGTAAACGGCGTTCTGTGCGCTCCTGTGTCTAGGCATGCCGACCACGTGCCCACGGAAATGTCTGCAAACACAGACAGCGTTGGCTCTGTGGCTATAAACAGAGATAAGCACTGAACCCTAGAGTTGGATATGACTGTTTTCGAGCAAGGGCGACTCTTACGTTGATCTTTATCCCAGTTAGACAAGAGGGATGGGCTTGCTGTTAACAAGTGGCTACGAAGCTTGCCTTGTTAGCTGGAAGGCTGGCAAATCAGCAGTTCAGGACCCGGGTACTGCATGATGGAGTGAGTGCCTGTCTCTGTCCCAGCTCCTGCCAACTGAGCAGTTCGAAAGCAAGAAATGGCAAGTGGATAAATAGGCTCTACTTTGATTGGGGGGGGGGGGGAATCCTTTCCACCCGGAATAATTTCTGACATGAAATTATTATTCCCTCCTTGGTCAGATTCTAAACTGGCCCGAGAGATCAAAATGGTCTTTCCGTGCACATCCCAAGCAGCTATTTTTGCACCACCAGCCCCACATTCTGTGACATTACTTGAGGACAACTAAAGTGAATGGCAGGTGGTCCGGATAATGGCTCATATTCCGTGCACGGTTGCACCGACACGATCGCTGGAGCTGTTAAAATTCTGGAAACGCCCGGCCACGTTCTTGCAGGCTCATTTCGTTCTCCTTGGGAGTTTTTTAAAACCATTTGTTCGCCTTGGAAGAATTACGATTGCCACGAACCTCTGCTGCTTAACCACTACGTGGTGGCTTAGTGGTTAAGGCGCTGAACTTGACGACTGGAAGGTCAGCGGGTTGGCAGTTCAGGACCTGAGTGCAGCACGACAGAATGAGCTTCTGCCTATGTCCAAGCTCCTGTGAACTTAGCACTTCCTCCCTCCCCTAGCACGGAGTTTGCCCCGTCCCTCTGCCCAGCAGTCCAATGGGAACGCTTCCTCCCTCCCCCAGCACAGAGTTTGCCCCGTCCCTCTGTCCAGCAGTCCAATGGGAACGCTTCCTCCCTCCCCCCAGCACAGAGTTCGCCCTGTCCCTCTGTCCAGCAGCCCAATGGGAGTGCTTCCTCCCTCCCCCCAGCACAGAGTTAGCCTCGTCCCTCTGTCCAGCAGCCCAACGGGAGCGCTTCCTCCCTCCCCCAGCGCAGTTTGCCCAACCCCTCTGCCCAGCCGCCCAATGGGAGGGCTTACTCCCTCCCCCCAGCACAGAGTTCGCCCTGTCACTCTGCCCAGTAGTGCAATGGGAGCGTTTTCTCCCCCCAGCACAGAGTTCACCCCGCTCCTCTGCCCAGCAGCCCAATAGGAGCGCTTCCTCCCTCCCCCCAGCACAGAGTCCACACCACCCCTCTGTGGCGCAGTCAACAGCCTATTGAGCTTGGGTCCTGGGTCTCTAAAAGGTTCACCATCGCTGCGCTACTTAATGGTGCCAGTCTAAACTGTATTATCCCACCCAAGCAAGGGGCAAAGATGGAGCTTGTGACGGAGCCAAGCATGTTATGAGTTGCGTGTTTGATTGGGCCAAGAGGATGGATTTCTTTGGATAGGGCCAAATTCCCAGATCCCCAGCGGGGACCGTCAGAAGTTAATTAGCATTTTGCCCCCCATTAACATGCTGGGGACTCATGTGACCGACCTTGGAAGGAGGGAAGGCTGAGTTGAACTTGAGCCCTGGTCAGGATCGAACTCACCACCTTTGGGCTGCAGGAGAGCAGTTTAACCACAGCTCCCACCAGGGCTCCTTAAAGGCCTGCATCGTTGGCTACTCCTTCGAGTGGTTAAGATGCTGGATGCGCTGAGTGGAAGGTTGGCAGTTCGAAGACCCGAGTGCTGCACGATGGAGTGAGTGTCCATCTCTGCCCCAGCTCTTGCCCAACTAGCAGTTTGAAAGCAAAACATTGCAAGTAGATCAATAGGTACCACTTTGGTGGGAACGGTAAACAGCGTTACGTGCGCTCTTGTGTCTAGACATGCCTGTCATGTGTACAAGGAATTGTCTGTAGATTCAGAACAACACTGGCTCTTTGGCTTTGAAACAGAGATGAGCACTGAGCCCTAGAGTCAGATATGACTGGCTTTTGAGCAAGGCCGATCCTTACCTTTACCATTACCTTCTCCATCCACCCAAAAAGGTGTGTGCCACGTACTTCAGGTGATGTAAAGGCTTAGTGATTAAGATGCTGAACTTGACAACTGGAAGGTTGGCAGACCAGCAGTTTGGGACCTGAGCGCTGCGCCGCTGAGTGAGTGCCCGTCCTCTGTTCCAGCCCCTGCCAACCTAGCAGTTTGACAGCAAGAAATTGCAAATAGATCAAGAGATGCCGCTTCAGCAGGAAAGGTAAACAGTGTTCTAGGCATGCCTGCCACGTGTCCACGGAAACGTCTGCAGACGCAGAACGGCGTTGGCTGTTTGGCTAAGAGGACCACTGAACCCTAGAGTCGGATA
Organism: Furcifer pardalis; assembly: GCA_030440675.1. Lineage (NCBI taxonomy): Eukaryota > Metazoa > Chordata > Lepidosauria > Squamata > Chamaeleonidae > Furcifer > Furcifer pardalis. The sequence continues at coordinate 47,882,877 of CP126898.1, forward strand.
CGGCTGGCTTTCGAGCAAGGGTGGCCGTTACTGTTTCCCGTTACTTCTCTACATGGGCCGCCGAGGAGTTCTGCGTAGCTTCAGAAGAAGCCACCGCGCCCCCCCCCAACCCAAATTGGTGAAGCAGATCTTGCCACTCTGGCATCCCCCCCCCCTCCAGCCAGCTTTTGCTTGGGTTTGCCAGTGGGCCCATTAACTCCTATTGACTTAAACATGAAGCGCTGGGGAGATATTCTCTCCCTCTCCTTTTGCACAGAGGAGATTATCAGCCTGATTGAAGCGTCCACGTCGGCGGCTTCTCGCGCTCCGCTTCCCACTGATCAAATTACGGAGGAACGCTTTTTGACAGCAGATTTTAGGGGGGGAAGGCGAGAGAGCACAATATATATATATATATATATATATATCCCCATTGTTTGAGTCTTTTATTTCCTTCAAATTACCATTTATGCAGGGTCCGCACCGTTATCCTTGCCAAACCGGAAAAGGCCTTCTCCGCGCGGGATGCTTGCCACCCCAAATCCGGGCCGATACTCGCGAGACAATCATCGCCGTAATCGCAAAGCAGTTGGACACCTGAATTTTATTTCCAAATGCGTTTCCGAACATCAGAACCCCCCGCCCCCCGAAACGGCGGCACGCAGCCACGGACACCGTGGTGGTGAACTGCGCCCCCCCCTGTAAATGGAAACGCTTTATCCATATCGTATCTGCCAAGATGGACTTATTCCGAGAGCAAATAACTTACTCCAGGGAAAGAGACAGGAAAGGAGGAGAAGGAGAGAGACGCAAATTGAATTTATCTTTCGCTCGCCAACCGAGGACGGGGAAAATTCGAGTTGCGTCAAGGCTCCGTAAATCACTCCTAGCTCATCTTTTGGGGAGGGGGCTTCTTTCAATGTGACTGCTTAGCGTGTCTCTGGAGATGGCTTAAATTTTAGCCTGCGCTTTAACCTGGAAGCTGCTTTGAGCAGTCTTGAATATATTCCATTTTCTCCTCCGTGGTAAAAGATAAATAAATACTGTGCAGTCAAACCTCGAGATAAGAATGGTTTGACTTAAGAAAAACTCGAGATACATCTGGAAATCTCAGAGAAAAAAATCAGGTTCGAGATACAAATTTTTAATTTATTTATTTATTGTCGCATTTATATATTAGGTCAAGGCCGCCCATGCTCAAAAGCCAGTTGTATCTGACCCTAAGGCTCGGTGCTCTTCTCTGTTTGTACCCAAAGAACCAGCGCTGTCTGCATCTACAGATGTTTCCGTGGACATGTGACAGGCAGGACTACACACCTGAGTACACAGGAACGCTGTTTAGGGTGTTGCATCAGTGGAAGCCAATGGTCGTGTGGGATGTGAATCCATTCTGGGTTTTAGTCTGAACTTTATAGCTCTCTTGCGGTGCTGAACTCCATTTGGTACCAGTTTGTGATGTGAAAACAGGGATAATCATTTAGAGAAGAGCGTGACCCGGCCCACGGCTTTGAAAAGGCTGGGAACCGCTGAAATAAGAAGTCTAACACCCCCTCCCCATTGCTTCCTGACTTCCCCCGGGGGGCCTCTTTTCCACCGGCCTGCCACGTCGGCCACCTTGATCGAGGCCCGTTGGCAGGGAAGTTGGCATGCAGCTCATGTCCCCCCGCCCCGCCCCACGTGCCCAATGTCTTTCCCTTGATTGTCGAATTTAACCCGCCAGCTCTCGAACACGCCACCCGTGCCCCCGAGAGGACCACAAAGGTCTCTTTTATGTGCAAATGAGCTCTCGAGAAATCAACTTCTTCCCCCCTTCCTTTTCCCTCCCCCTTTCCAATCCCCCCACCTTTAAAAGAGATGTGGGGAGGGGGGGGAGAGAAATCTTTGACAAGAAATGTGCCCTGTTTACATAACTCCCAGCCCTGTACTCTAGAGATGGTCGCTGACAGAGCTGGCAGGAGATGTTAAAAAAGATCTTATCCTACTGATCTTTGCTTCGCCAGAGGCAGTGAGAGGCAGCCAGAAAAACAGAGGGCATACGGGGGTGGGGGTGGGCTGGCTTTGGAGGGGGGGCAGGTTGGCTTATGGCTCTCATGTATTAAGAGACAGAAGAGAGGGTGAGATCTCTAGGGAGGAGAGGGCAGGAATGGTGCCGTGGAATTGCCTGTCCCCAGTTCCCTGAGAAAAAGACATGTTTCTGATCACCAAGTTCGGCTCACAACCCGGATACCCTCCTGATCCCCCTGGGTTCCCAACCTAAGGCCCAGGGGCTGGATCCGGCCCACAGCACCATTTTATGTAGCCCATTATCATCTGTGTACTAAAGCAGGGGCGGCCAACCTAAGGAACATGGGCCAGATCCAGCCCACGGCACCATTTCATGCGGCCTATTAGCATCTGTGTGCTAAATCATGGGTACCCAACCTAAGGCCTGTGGGCTGGATCTGGCCCACAGCACTATTTCATGTGGCCTATTAGCATCTGTGTGCTAAAGCAGGGGTTCCCGACCTAAGACCTGCAGGCCGGATCCGAGTGGAGACGATGACATCATAACCCAAGGGTAGCTCAACAGATTGGGACAAAGGCGATCTGTTGACAAATGTTAGCAAGATTATCTCCTTCTTAGACCACAGAGTGATACTAAACCAGGGGTTCCCAAACTGGATCTGGCCCATGGCACAATTTAATGTGCCCTCCCACCCCCTCCAAGGGCATTCGAGAAACAAAATGGCCACCCCATCGAAGCTTTAGGGACAAAATGGTCACCTCCATCATGTAGGCAGGGCAAAATGGCTGTCCGGACTTCAAAGTTGACTGAGAGAGCATGACCCGGCCCCCCAGCTTGAAAAGGTTGGGAACCCCGATTTTAAAATAACAATTTTCCCAGGTGCCCCCAATAGACTCTGGCAACTTTTGTTGTCACAAGTTCCGTATTCGGCTCGAACTTGAGGCTTTGACTACGAACTTTACACGACTTCCAATTTTAGCCTGAACTTTAATTCTTGTCCTGGGCTCTTCTGTGATGCTGAAATGGGGCCCTAACATGGTTGTTCATTTTCCATTGCCTTGGTTGACCATTTTTAGCCTAAACTTTAATTCTTGCTCTGAGCTCTCCATGGTGCTGAAGGCAAAGGTCTCCCTTGCCCAAAAGCCAGTCGTATCCGACTCTAGGGTTCAGTGCTCGCCTCTGTTTATAGCCAAAGAGCCAGCATTGTCTGTGTCTGCAGGCATTTCTGTGGACACGTGGCAGGCATGCCTCGACACCGGAGCGCATGGGATGCTGTTTACCTTCCCACCAAAGTGGTCCCTATTTATCGACTTGCAATTTCTTGCTTTCAAACTGTGAGGTGTGGCAGGAGCTGGGACAGGGACGGGATCTCACTCTGTCATGCAGCACTCGGGTCTTCGAACTGCCGACCTTCCAGTTGTCGAGTTCAGAGTTTGAGCCACTACAGTCCATTTCGGGACAGCATGGGCGCTGTTAGTCAGAATAGTCCGATTCCTTAGATTAACTTTCCTTCCATCTTTTATTTTCCTCTTTGCAAATCTACACAACTTAGACTTTGTAGGGGTCCACAACTGGCCAGCCGTCACCCAACCCATCCCGCCGTCCGGCAAAGAGCTAGGCTGGAGCAGTCAGCTTCCACATCACCAAGTTTGGGGGTGTTGTTTTACAGTGGGCTGCCAGCCGGCTGTCTGTCCACTCCACAGGGAGGGCCGGCGGGAGACACAGGCTGTGGGGCGGCTCCGTCTGTCTCCTGTTGGCGTCCAAGGAATTAGTCTTTAAACCGGGGTGCCCAAACCAGGGCACCCCGGCCAGGGGGCCGGATCCATCCTCAATGCCAATTCATCTGGCCCACAAAGCCCTCGTTACTCCCAGAAGCAGACGTAAAACATGCCTGTATGGGCGCATTTTACTTCTGGGCTGGATGAATTGGCATTGGGGGTCAGATCTGGCCCCCAGGGCATAATTTGGGCACTCCCCAAACTGCTGCAGGGGCTTTTTTCTTTTCTGGGCTTCCGTCTGTCCTTCTTCCCTGGCCGATCTCAAACCCTCCCATTTTTTTAACCTTTTTTCCGGCCCACTTTCCAACCACTGCATGTAATTTTCTGCTGCCATTCCTGTTGGAGGCTGGGAGGGCAGCATCTTCCAGCGAAACCACTAAAATAATTTTTGGAAGGCTGATAAGAAAGCCGAGGATCAAAAAATAAGGGGGGGGGGGTCAAACACGGCAGCCCCCCCGGACGGGTCCCTTCTTTGCTGTTTGCTCAATCCTGTGGCTGGGATGTGGGGCAGGCGGGTTGCGTACGGGTTGGGTTGGGTTGAGGGGCATAGCAAAGAGAGACCAGCCAGCCATTCTCCTATCTAAAGGCTCTCAAGACAACAGGCGCGTCAGAGAAGCAGCCGTGCCCTCGACTGTACCTGTTAATTTAGATTTCAAATGACGACCGGAGCGAACGGGCAGGGAAGGTGAACAGGCAAAGTGACTTGAAGGACAGAAAACGGGAAGCCCCCATTGCTGTGGGTGAGCAGCGAAGCCTTGTCCCGTCCGTTCCGGGTTTTGGCACAAACTCCTGTAGAAGCTCTTTGAGCAGCTGTTCATACAGGATGGTGGGTCGAGCAGGATTTTGTCCCAACGGCTTCAGAGAGAGTGGCCATTTTGTTTCTCAAATGCCCTTGGAGGGGAAGGAGGCACCAAAATGACACCATGGGCCATATCCGGCCCACAGGCCTTAGGCTGGGAACCCCCTGCTTTACAGAGAGGTCTCTGTAAACATCCTCTCCAGGAGGGAGACCTTATATTAGATGTTTACTTCCTGTGCAGTGGCTTAGTGGTTAAGACACTGAACATGGTGCCATGGGCTGGATCTGGCCCACGGGCCTTAGGTTGGGAACACCTAGTCTAGGCCTTGAGCTTGTGCAGTGAAAACTAGGATA